>JAYESA010000011.1:166524424-166816924 GCA_036927795.1 Iris macrosiphon | reverse complement strand
CGATATACCTAATATAAGACGGGTAATATCAAATAGCACTACTTTAAATCTGCTTCTTCTAAAAAGCTATCTACCTAAATAAGCATGACCAAACTCCTCTAGGTGGCATATAAAATTTGACATAATTTCACAAACCATTAATAAATTTTTGTTACCAAATAGTTTGACCGCTTTCCATTAAAAAAGAAATTAAGCAAACAAACTAGAAAATTTATTCCAACGAAAATAATTTTAATAAAATTAGGTAAAACAAAAAAAGTTAACAAATTTAGTGGGAGAGATCTTCCGCAACGATCGTTGACGAAATTTAGGAATTGTCCAAATTCAGCCAACATCAACGACTAAATGATTGTATTGTCAAATTTGGCTGAAATTTAACTCTGCAGAAATTTGGGTTGGGTTGAATTGGTTTATAAGTTTTTTTGGGTGGATTTGTTAGTTGGTATTTTTTCAGTCACTAACCGTGGCTGAAACCATCTCAACCAAATCCCAACTGACCCCACGGACCGGAGTGACATTTTTTCGCCACCAGGGAGGGCAAATTTTTTGCTTTGTGCAATTTCCGAAAACGAGGATGACAGAATTTCGTTTCCGCATTTTTTCGACAAGAGACGACGAAATTTCGACTTTGCGTATTTTTTCACCAACAGAGACGACGAAATTTAGGTTTTGTCATTTTTTTCACCAACAACTTTGACGGAGTCTTTCTCACCCACTAATTTTCCAAAACTTTTTTTGGTTCTTTCTAATTTCATTAAAAATAATTTCGTTACTGCAAATTTTTTGCAAAAATAATCTCCAATAAATAATTCCAAACTTAGCATTAGTGTATTGATTTCTGAAGATTTTTTTACGAAAATGTTTAAATTTAAGCTTACTGCTTCTACATAAACGTCACTGATTATACTTTTTGTTATGCTACTTCTTAAAGGAAATGAAAAAGAAGAGAGATCATTATTTCGATTCAAGTATATAAACTTGTCAAAGCCTTTTTTTTTTTTTTTTTTTCCTTTTTGAGATCTTGTCAAAGCCTTCTAGTTCTAGTAGTTAACAAGTAAAGACATAGCATATTCTAGTTGTGGGTTCGATCATACGAAAAAAAAAGGGATTATTTCTAAAACATGAATTATTTACACTAATTTTTTTTCTATATTTTTTATTTATTAAACAGACTTTATTTATTTTGAAAATAATTACAACGACCATCCCTATGTTTTATGTTTTAAGGATGGTTAGTGTAATAACCATTTACGAAAAACATAAAACATATAAAAGATTTGTGTAATAAACATAAAATATAGAAAAGATTCGTGTAATAAATATAAAACATAAAAAAAATTCGTGTAATTATTTTCAATATAAATGAGATCCTTTTAATAAACCTAAAAGATATATATATATTTTTTAATTCCAACTGAAAAGATAGAAAAGGTTAGGATAAATAAGAATTATTTAGTAACATGGTCTCATATATATATATATATATATATATATATATATATATATATATATATATATGGGTAAAAGGGATATGAGCCATAGGCTCATATTCCTACATGAGCCAATGCACACGTGGACCAATAGGAATGTAGTATACTAGTGCACATGGGTGCACATGAGATGGATGATTCCATTTCTATTGGTCCACGTGTACATGACTCATATAAAAATATGAGCCATGGCTCATATCCCTTTTACCCTATATATATATATATATATATATATATATATATATATATATACCGTGAACAGTATTTTTAAGACCCAAAGTCTAACGTCCGACACTTTGGAGATCCAAACCCTAATATATATATATTAATATTATGATTTGAGTCTCCAAAGTGTTCGTCAAACCCTAATTTCAACTATGATGTGAGATCCTATTACTAAATAACCCTATAAATAAACCTTAAAACAAATAAAAACCTATTTCTTTGTTAACAAGCAAAGCTAAGTGACAAATTCGTACTTAAACCACCTATATATAAGGGCGGGCGGGGGGAACGAACCCTAACCCTAATTCTAATTCCCGCAACGTTAAATCCTCATTCCTCTCCATCCAATGGGCTCCGAGTACGGATACCGGCCGGAGATCCGGCAGTACGGCGACCGGCAGGTGGAGGTGGTGAGCGGGAAGGCCTACAGCGCTGTCGCCAACCCCACCTTCCGCGTCGTCGTCCCCGCCATCCGTCGCCTCTCGCCGGACCACAACGCCGACGGCAGGAGGGGAGGGGAGGGGTCGGCGTCGGCGTCGGCGTGGAAGAAGAAGAGGGTGGCGAGCTACAAGGCGTACTCGGAGGAGGGGAAGATCAAGTCGTCGCTCCGGAGGGGGTTCCGCTGGATCAAGTCCAAGTGCTCCGAGCTCGTCCATGGCCGCCACTAGAGAGCAGAGAGAGAGAGTAAACATTCAAATTTTTAGAATTTTAGTTATAATTTTTTTTTTAGATTTTTCTATAATTTTTAATTAATTAAAATAAAATGTCTTTCAGGAATTAATATTTTTGGCAGAAAATTTACTGTAGCGAAATAAATTTATACTAAATTCATGCAAATAAAACAAGTTTGTAAAATTTTGAAAAAAAAGACAGTCCGCCAACAGTGTTGGCGGAAAACACAACTGATGTACACGTAGGCAAAAAAAAAAAGTGGGGCCCACAAGCCAATTTCCGCCAACACTTGGCTGACAGTTGGCGAAAATTGGGTGTGGGGGCCCACGGGTTTATTTGATTGGTTCGGTTTGGTTTGTTTGTTTGGTTGGTTTGTTTTAATTAGTTATGTTTTTGTTTTATTTATTTAGTATTGTTTTGTAATTAGATTTAAGTAATTTATTTTAACGAAATAAAATTAAAATAAATTAATTGTAAAGAAATATTTAGAAATATATTTTTTTTTTTGAAAATTTGTTTCCAGAGGATCAAAATTTGTATAAATTTCATCTAAAGCATAAAAGTTTAAAAAATTACGAAAAAACATCAATTGGGTGTTTATATTTTTAAATATTATATTTCTATCGTTAATTTTTTTGTCGTTAACAGACGTTAAAAAAAATAATAAGAAGAAAAATGATCAAAATTTGTATAAATTTCATCTAAAGCATAAAGTTTAAAAAATTACGAAAAAAGCATCAATTGGGTGTTTATATTTTTAAATATTATATTTCTATCGTTAATTTTTTTGTCGTTAACAGACGTTAAAAAAAATAATAAGAAGAAAAATTTGCCGTAAGAATATTACGTCGGCCGTCGAGCAGACTTCGAGCGGCCATAACTACTTGTTTTGAAATCGTTTTTCGTTAAACAATAAGTCGATATATATGTTTTCGACGAGAGTAACACGAATCGTGTAGAAAAAAATTTATCTGAAGCAAGACGCACATGTTACAGACAAAAACATAAAATTTAAAACTTTAAAGTATCATAACTTTTGACTGGGAGATCGAAACAAACTCCAGTTTGTGCCAAAATGACCATATCGAAAAATACTACGGGATAAACCATTTTACCGTTTTACGGACTTTGAAAATTTTCAGAATCGCAAAAAAAACGATATTTCGACCTCCAAATTTTACTTTCGGTCATTTTATTTTCAAATATTTAAAATTTATTGTAGCGAAATTAATTTATATTGGGTGTGGGGCCCACGGATTTAAAACGATATTTCGACCTCCAAAAAACTTAGAAAAAAAATTTAAAAAGAAAATATTTAAATTAATTGTTTTAAATCCGTGAAGCAAAAATAGTGGACATAAAACATGTGCGAAAAAATATTTCTAAATTTTTTTTTACAATTAATTTATTTTAATTTTATTTTGTTAAAATATATTTTCTTAAATTAAATTTCAAAAATAAACTAAATAAAAAAAAACTAAAACATAACTAATTAAAACAAACAAATAAAATAAACCAAAAAAACCAAACCAAACCAACCAAACAAAATCCAACCACCCAGACCAACCTACGGGCCCCACAAGGCAAAATTCCGCCAACACTGTTGGCTGAATTTTGCCTAGTGGGGTCCACTTTTGATCTTTTTGCCTACGTGTTCATTTTTTTTGTTTTTCGCCAACACTGTTGGCTGACTCTGTCTTTATTTCAAAATTATCCAAACTTGTTTCGTCTGCATGAATTTAATATAAATTTATTTTGCTACAGTAAATTTTCTGTATTTTTTGGTATTAAATTAAGTATTAAAATATTATAAAAAATATATTTTTGAGTGTGTAATTAATAATATGTTATTGTGTAATTTTTCTGGAATTTATTGGGCTCAAAAACTATTTTTAAATAGTTAAAAATATTATTTTTAGATAAATTAGACCGAACCAGACTTGAACCGAACCAAACCAAATCAAACTAAACCCAACCGAACCAACCCCACCCTAATGGATCGGATCCTAAACTGGCAACCCGACCCGACCCGCTAACCCACTCTCCCCCGAACACCCGCACGACCCCCCTCCCGGTTCCCGCAGCAACCGCGACCCCCCCTTTCGTTCCCCTTCAAAAACCCATTCCACCTTACACATATACACCATCCACCACCCCCCGCATATCCCCAAGCTCCCCACGACTCCGACGGCCACCGCCGACCGCCGCACACCGTCGCATGCCGCCGTACACCGCCGCGGACCCGCCCCAATTCACGACCAGCAGATAGTAGCAAGGTATGCCCCTTACCAGTCTCGTATCTCCCTATACAATTATCCAAATATCGTTCTGTCGAATCCTTTACGAAAACCACTTAACCCTCTCGAACCCTATATAATTAGTTTTGGGTATCGTGTCATGTGTCGGTCGCAAATCGCGATACAAGACAGAAAAAAATAACATATTTTGTAGTTCAGAAACTGTCCCGAACTCCCAAGTTCATAGCCGTTTTACGTCCAACCTAGTTAATATTTTTAAATTTTGCTTAAACAGTAAATTAGATAACATAACCGAGTTTTAAACCCTGTAATTAGTTTATTTTAATTTGGTGTATGCTGTATTTTATTCGTGGTTAAATTTGACCAAAAACTTGGATTTCAAAACCAGAATTTTCTTGAAACTGGGTGCGTTCCGCTAAACGAGGCAACTTTGTCGTATGCGAATTATATCAAAAGGTGCGTATCGTTAATACGAACGTGTGAGATTTTACGAAAGTTGATTTGGATGTGCGTGCACACCGAAATCAACGCGTATCCGTCAAAAATGTCCCGTATCGGCCCGTTCTGACACTCGTTGTAACTTCGTGTGTACTTATCATTTCACAACAAAACTTATGATATCGGATTCGCAGTGTTACGCTAGTCCTGTGACCCAAGTTTGGGACGATTCTGAGAACGTTGACGAAACCCCATTTTCGTGGGCTCCACGCTGTCACGACCCAATTCCGTAGAATCACTTGAGGCGTCCCCAGAATCGTGACCGCCGTGCGGGCCTGGATTTGCGCCCGCACAAGGCTTTAATGATTTGCATAGCAAGCACATATTCATAGTACGCAGATAAATTGAAACACAGATTTGAAACATAGAAAAGTTCTCTTTATTGATAATGAACATCTATTACAAACTCTTGAACGAGTTAGCTAATATGCCGAACGGCTTACAAAAGAGATGACTCAAAATGAGATAGCAGTCCTGTACAATACATCCTTTTATAAACTCAAAACGATAAAGACCTCCAGGCTGGAGGACGGCTTTGCCACGGAGCTGCATTTGTGTATGAAGAGTTGCAGCTTCGGACTTCAAAAGGCTTCGAGGGCGCGGTGAAGATGCGCCAACAGTTGGACTGGATCGGGTAGACGACTTCGGCTCCTCGCTCGGTTCGCCTTGGTACGGAGAACCTGTTTCAACGAGGGTCAGCATATCGAAACATGCTGGTGAAGGCGAGCTAGCCTGACTATACCAATCAACACGTTATTTAGTGAAGCATGCATATTTGTGGGTTTCTATCTTGCCTTAGTTCATTTACAAGTAAGCAGCATATAGAATTTACTGAAATGAATATGCCACCGTTAGGTGGATTTTACCTGACCGTCTGAATTACTTGCACAATACTTACCATGCCTTCCCTGCCACGAAGACACAAGTTAGTATGCAACAAGTTTAAATATACACGATGATCACTGGCATGGTTGCCATAATGGACGTAGCCGGGGACAAGGATAGCATGCTACGAGAGAACACGATTGCGCTGCAAGCTATCCGGTCCCGAACACGAAGACTACACACGAGTTCCGCCCGGATCGGATCGGTGCCAGTGCCCCAGCGACCGTCCGCAGAACCAATACCTTGTGCACAAGTTGTCCATGATCGAACACGATGAAGAAGTTAACAGTCTTGCATTTGAGGCAACACGAGTGCAAGAACACGAGTACACGACAAGCAGTATTGCATGATTTATTTAGCATAGCCTCCCTGAACAATTATGCATATACCAGATGTGTTCTATACTTAGCACGTTTTATAGAACATTTGCACGAAAAAGCATACGATAAGGCAACAGTTCACAGGTTTGATTTACAAGCATAATAACCAAGTATATTTGTCTTTTATCTTGGTTTCTTTTATTATTATTTGGTATCGTTTGATCGGGGCGAAGGAGTGAAGTTTGGAAGCAGGGCTAGCTAATCGGGTTGGTAGCCACTCACTTAGATTTTTGGAAAGAAGAAGGAAAGAGGCGCTTCACGACTCCGTTCGCAAGCCACCTACTGCTCGTTCACCTGCACACGAACAGCTCGATTAATACTTCTTCCTCTCTTTCCAATCTCGGAATAGAAGTACAAGTCAATGAACGAAAATAATGAAAACCATCGAAACCGTTCAAGGAAAACAAGCAAATCCCAAAACCAACTCAAAGCACGAAAGCAACAAGCGACATCGAAAACCGAGGCAATAAAAGATAGCAGCGGAGTGGTCCCTCCTGACTCTGCCGCTAAGCCGATCCTTGGGGCGCAGTCCACTGAATATGGGAATCGATTCCGAAGAAACAAATCCATAACGAGGACGAGTTCTTAATTCAATCTATCCCGATCGAACGATACCGACTTGTGTTTCTTAGCCGCGCTCTCCGCATCGGGAGAACGGGGCGCTACACACGCTCCACTTGACGGACGATTTTGTGATCGGCTCATCGGAATCCAGTTCTGAATGTTCCATTAGATTTGTATTATCGTTCTGGACTCGTAGACACTAAGTTTGACAAATTTGAAGAACTTTGTCTCTGGCACATTTTTCAGTGCGAAGCGGGCCACTGCTTTGACCAAAAACTGTCAATTTTATCCTTGTGTCCAAATTGGACTTATGGGTAGTCAATCATAGCTATTTCATATATATTCTGAGGGTGGTGGTAATGTTTGTTTCAGCATCCGGAGGTGTTCCTGGAGATTTCGCTGTTACCTGAGCAACCGAAGGAGTTCAAACCCCAGGCAAGTGTACCTTGCCAACTTGCAGTAGTTCCTGTTATATTATTTGCTTGAGTTCTTTCTATATATATATACTCTTGAGATGTACATATTCAACCTAGGACCGTGAGACGTTGCTTAACGTCCGAATAATATTCGGGTGTCGACGCCGTACGCGGAGTCGTGTAACGTCACTTAGAGAGTTGATAACCCGATCATATATTCTCGTGCTTGCTTTATCAAGTACGTCATACCATAGGACACTTGACACTATTTATGAGACAGAATCTTTTCTGAGTTATTCATGGTGATTCTGTATAGGATTATAGGATTCGTGACATAAGACTTGCATATACATAGATATCATTATGACCCGTTGTATTAGCTAGAGGTCATGATCTTACGTGTTATGGACATGAGATATCGTGGACATGAGATATGTGATTACATTGGGTGGGGAGAGACACATAGGCTACAGGCTGATTACATACACATATATTTATTATTGTGGTACTTTAGCCTCTATATCAGAGCTAGGCTCATTACGTGATATTACTGCTACAGGCTCCCCGACAAAGAGCTTGTAGTGATCTCAGCCTGAGTACTAGTGATGCTCTCACTTTCATATCACATAGCTGGTTACATAGTTTTCCCTGTTGATATTTATTTTTATATACTGCATTTATTTGGCTTGAGTTATTCTTGTACCTTGTTATGTCCCCTGAGGACCTGGATCCGGATTATGTCCCCAGGTATAGCAGAGGAGATTTACCCCGCAGTATACGAGACAGGAGCAGACACTGGAGCAGTACCAATACCAGAGGACGAGGTGGTGCCAGAGAATTTCTTTTGAGTATTTGCTTTATATACTCAGTTATTTCTGTTTCTAGTTTCTCTATTTCCTGTCTCTTGGATTACTGTACTAAACTTATTATCGGGTTGTTCCCCGAGACCTGTTATTGAGACTTATTGGATTATATTTCTCTTTGATTAGTCTGACATTTGTAATATGTTTATCTTCTGTGGATGGGATTAGAATTAGACTGTGACATATATCTTAGACCATTGTATTTGTTTTAAAGCTTAAGTACACTCTAACGGGTCCATTAAATTGGGTTTGTCCATTGGAGTGTGCTGTTGGCCATTGCCACGTAGCTAGTCCCTCGGTATTTTGCGACCGGGGCGTGACATGATTTTTGTGGTGGCCCATACAGGTCTACGACTATATTGCTTTGGTGTTAACTAAGGAACAGAGCAAGTCTGCGATTAGGATAGGATAAGTTATACGATCTTATCCACTTGTTGATCTGTTATTGACCTCTATATCGACTTCAAAATAATTTTTGACTTGCATCATGCCTTGATTCCTCTGTGCGCCTCTCATAGTTTACTTTGTATGCAGAGTGATGGACCCACAAGCCGGAGACGAGACTCCCGTAGGTACACCACAAGGTGTTGTGGTCACCTACGAAGATGGAGTGACACCAATGGGTGGAGGTCAATCTACTCAACAAAGTAATCAAGCAGGTCAACATACATCAAGATTTGGGCGAGACGACATTCCACCACCGCCGCAGTTTACTCCACCAATGCCCATTTTTCTACCATCACTGGCTATGGACGGACAGCAGATGTTTTAAATGTTCTATGCAATGATGTAAGCCCAACAACAGGTTCAACAAGAGGCTCAGCGTCACGAGACAGAGAACTTAAGGAACAGCCTAGTAACCGTACTGGAGCAGGCGAACCCACCAGCTAGACGACCATCGACGGGATCTATCACTGATTTTCGCCAGCAAAAGCCCCGTATATTTTTTGGCAAGGAGGAGCCCACTGAAGTTCATGAGTGGCTCACAAACACTCAATACCAGTTGGAATCAGCTGAGCTTTCGAAGGAGTGTTGGATGACTGCCGTCAGAATACAGTTGAGGGGCAATGCACATCACTAGTGGCTATCTGAGGAGAGACGGCTCGGACCAGACCGAGTCACTTGGGAGAAGTTCTCTAGACTCTTCCAGGAGATGTACATTCCATCTATTGCTCGATCGAAACTTCGGAACAAGTTCAATCGCTTCACTCAAGGCAACATGACGGTAGAAGAGTATAATGCGGAATTCATCCGTTTGAACCGCTTCGCACCTACTCTAATTCTGACAGAAGAAGAGAAGGCTAAGAAATTCTTTGACGGACTAAACTTTGAGCTACAAAGACAGATTGGCTCTGTCGTACCTACTTCTTATACGAAAGTCTTTGTTGCAGCCCGACGCATGGAGCGCGTCACCAGGAGAGAGTCAAGACAAAAATGACCGTTCACATCAGCACCATCTAGAGCACCACAAAGAGAAGCTGCAAAGAGACCTCACATGCACCAGCCACCCAGAGCAGCTCCGCAGGCACTGCCTATATGTCAATATTGTGGCAAGCGAGATCATTATGAGAGCGAGTGCAGACGCAAGTTGGAATTATGCTTGATTTGTGGATCCAACCAACGTTCAGCCAAGGATTGCCCAGAGCATCGAGATGGAGCACCAATGGTAAACCGACAAGCTTTACCAGCACCGGGAGGATATCAGCCAAGGCCACCCTTGGCACCCCATGCAGCACTCTTCCAACAAGCCTAGCAACAGCAGAGGACACCACCACAAGGACGCGGACAGGCTTTTACGATGGCAGTGGAGGAGGCACAGACTCGAGGAATAGCGAATATGAGTAAAATTTAAGTTTTATCTTAGCTATCTACTCCTAGTAATACTTTCGCATGTGTCTCTTAGTTCCATTCCCTAGCCTATACATAATATTATGATTAGTATGGACTTGTTAGTCTAGATTAGTAATATGTTACTGGTACCCAAGTTTTCATACGTTGTAGTTGATCCTTGCTCTAATCAGATTCCTTTACTCTTGAGTAACTTATCTCTTATTGCCTAAAAAAATATTTTTATTCCTTCCCTACATGTTCTGCTTGAACAAAACCCTCACCCTTCCTCTCGATTTTTTCTTGTTCATGGTTCTTTATCCTTTGTATCGTACTTCAAACATGTCTTGCAACTGCGTCATCTCTTCTGACCGGTTATGTTTTGTTTTCTTAATTGCGAGAACGCAATTCTTTTAAGGTAGGTAGATTGTAGACACCCAGATTTTTAGAATTTCAGTTATGAAATTTTTTGGATTTTTTTGTAATTTTTAATTAATTAAAATAAAATATCCTTCAGGGATTAATATTTTTGGGTGTTAAATTAAGTATTAAAATATTATAAAAATTATATTTTTGAGTGTTTAATTAATAATAGGTTATTGTGCAATTTTTATGACAAAAAATTATAAGATAATGGTTATAATGGCTTTATAAAATAATAATACAGATATTTTACCTCGTTATACTTCAGTGTATCAAATTCGACCCGGTATAAAGAGATAACCGCATGTTCACAGTGTACTGGATCTGCTGCATCCGTAGTCCACCGTAAAGCTGATGGGAAGACACCAACATCGGTATTAATGCAGGAGACTGGCCTACCAATATGAAAGTGCTCGTAGGACCAAACCTAGAAAATACGAGCATATGATATAAGTGCATCTATTTTCAATGTAAATGGAATTAAGCAAAAAATTTCATATGATAAAAGTGCACATATTTTTATACATGTATTAATGTCGCGCAACCACTTAGATTTACCTTCGTTGCATTCATGTCTTCTAATTGTACAAAATCTGTCATAGAACTATATAAATATGCCCACACTGACGCTCCCCAAGCATGGCGCGTAGGTGCGGCCAGGTCTACCAAAAAAAGGTAGAAAACATAAATCAACTAAATATGATGAGTCTGGAAACAACACTCCGCTTAATAAACCTAGCAAGTAGGCTCTGGTGCAAGCAATGACCTGAACAAATATTGAAGAAATTATATACGTTAGATTAAATTAAATATATACTACGCAAATAATAACATAAGTTGCAAAAAAAAATATACTTACCCGATCCTCATCAACTGAGATAACTTGATTACCAATATGATCTAGGTGCAAAAAGTTGTGACGGAGCCATGTAAACGTCACAAAATTTTTATTACATTTATTACGCGACGCCTCCACACCTAGGTACTTCGTAATCATAGTGTCGGCAAAAATTGATTTATCAAATATTATAGGTTCACCCGTAATAGTTAAACCTAAAATATTTACCACATCTGCTAGAATAATACTCATCTCTCCGAATGGCAGCTGAAAAGTATTTCGTCCGGGCCACAAATGCTCAACTAAACTGAAGATTAAGTCTCTATCGTGTTGCATAAAATGTATCTTGTCAACATAATAAAAGTCAAATATTTTCAACAATGCCACATGGTGGTCGCTCAACCTCCAATACACAAGTCTGCTATCGTGACGCCACGAGGCATGCTCTTGGCACCGTTCATAATTAGTATAATCGTATTGCTATATATGAAAAATATAGACGATGTTATTAGTAGACATGTACAAAATACCAAACTAGATATATGTTTCGCACGTTACTGGATTATTAAATCCGTAGTAGGCCCTCCAGGAATACGTCCGTCGTTTTGGCTGTCCATCTGTACAATTATGGTTGTCAAAACACATAGTTGGCTGCCCGTCATTTTGCACATTACATAACTTAAATTCACTAAATAAACACTAGTATCCTAGCATTTTAAAAATAAAAACAAACATAAAATTATTGCATATACAAATAAGAGTATAAATGAAGAAGAATAGAATAAAGACCTTCAACAATAATGATTGTGTGTGCTCACAAAGACTGCTGTGTCCACTTGCAAATGAGAGAAAATGAAGGCTGCTCGAATTGCTGCTATGTGCTCACAACGAATGTTGTAAATGATCTAAGTGCACTATGTTCTTCTTCCTCCTTTTCTTCTTATAGCTCCCACCTCCCACCTCCCACCAACTTCTTCTCTGTTGTGCATTACTCCTCTCCTCCCTCCACGAGACACGTCTTTTCTTCTTTTTTCTTTACTCTCTCATGTCTCTTCTTTTTCTTTTTTGTCAAGTCTTTTCTTCCTTTTTCTTGTCAAGTCTATTGTCTCTTAGTATTTTTGTATTATAGTATTTCTTGTCTCTTCCTCGTTAAACCAAACCGAAGAATATTACCCCCTTCCACGTTACACCAAATCGAAAAATAGCCAGTAGACATAACCAAAACCAACTCCTGAACCAACATCAATCCATAGGCCCAGATCAAATTTCAAACCCAAATAAAAATCAAACCAAACCAAAATTCAAATTTTAAACCCAAATAAAAATCAAAACTAAATCCAAAACTAAACTAAATAAAAAAATCCAAATCCAAAACAAAAGTAAATAGAAAAAACTAAATAAAAAAAAACCAAAACTTAACTAATTAAAAAAAACTTATAAACCAAACCAACCAAACAAAACAACCCAACCGTGGGCCCCTACAGCCGATTTCCGCCAACATACCAACAGTATTGGCGAAAATTTGGCTTGTGGGTCCACTTTGGCTTTTTTTGCCTACGTGTTCGGTTTGGTGCGTTTTCGCCAACTGAGTTGACTGAATCTGTTTTTATTTTAAATTTTAGCAAACTTATTTCGTTTACATTAATTTAATATAATTTTATTTCGCTACAGTAAATTTTCTGAAGAAAGAACTCAAGCCTTCTTTGGTTTGGTTCGAAGAAAGGAAAAAAAATTATAAAAATGTTTATTATTATTATTATTATTATTATTATTATTTTTTGGTTTGAAAATGTCAAACATGTTGGAAAAAAAAAATCTTAGTGTGAAAAAATAAATCTTTGATAGGAAAGTACTTTTTCTCTCTTTTTTTTTTCTTTAAATTTTTTTTTCTCCTCCTTTCTTGCATCACATAAAAAAAAGAAATATTTTGACTTTGGATCTCGAATAAATTAAAAAAATTATATTTTTGTCTCCATAATATTCATATTTTGTGTTTGGGTCTTGGACACCCAAATAACTGTCATATTTCAACTTATTCGAGACCCAAAATGCAAACACCAATTTTGTGTTCATGACCCAAACACAAATTGTGTGTATTATAAAAATCTAAATACAAATTTATTAACTTATTCGAAATCCAAAGTTTATATATATATATATATATATATATATATATATATATATATATATATATATATATATATATATATATATATATATATATATATATATATATATGGGTACTTCTACAACACAACCATTGTATCTATACATCTCATACAATTGCATTATAAAATTATGAAAGTACAAGAAAGTCCTTCTAATCTGAACCATTGGATCAACAATCAATTGTTCATATTTTACTTGTATCGATACAAAGTTTGTATTTAAGAATTTTTCTATATTATGGGTCATTCTACAATACAAGCATCGTATCGATACATCCTATATATAAAAGTACAAAAAAGTTTTTCTAATCAGAATTATTGGATCAACAATCAATAGTTCAAATTTTACTTGTATCGATACAAAATTTGTATTTAATTTTTTTTCTATATTATGTGCCCATCTACGTTACACAATATATATATATATATTGAATGCGGAGACAGAATGTCAAACAAGCTGACACTTTGACCGTAAAATAAGGATTTTTGTAATAGCCGATAAAAAACTTGCACGTCAACAAAATCAAATGGCCAACGGTTTCCATGTTGGAAGGACTATAAACTATTCTGTGCCCTCAGACCAGCAGAACTCCTCTGCCGCATGCTATGTACTTTGAAGGGCTATTTAATATTATACCTTTTAAATTAGTTATATTGATATTATTTCTTTATTAGATTAAAAATTAAAAATATTTTTTTAAAAGTGTCGTTAAAAATTTTTTAACGGCACATTCAAAACTCATTAACAATACTTTCAGATTTTTAACGACACTTTCAGAAGGTATTCTCAACTTTTAATATAACAGAAAGATAATATCGATATACCTAATATAAGAGGAGGTAATATCAAATAACCCTACTTTAAATATGCTTCTTCTAAAAAGCTATCTACCTAAGTGAGCATGACCAAACTCCTCTAGGTGGCATCTAAAAATTGACATAAATTTCACAAACCATTAATAAATTTTTGTTACCAAATAGTTTGACCGTTTTCCATTAAAAAAAAAATTAAGCAAACATACTATACAATTTATTCCAACAATTTTTTTTTTTTAATAAAATCAGGTAAAACGAAAAAAATTAACAAAATTTAGTGTGAGAGATCTTCCGCAATCGATCGTTGACGAAATTTAGGAATTGTCCAAATTCTGCCAACATCAACGGCTAAATGATTGCATTGTCAAATTTTGCCACTAAGCGTGGCTGAAATTTGACTCTGCTGAAATTTGGGTTGGGTTGAATTGGTTTATAAGTTTTTTTGGGTGGATTTGTTAGTTGGTATTTTTTCGCCACTAACCGTGGCTGAAACCATTTCAACCAAATTCCAACTGACCCCACGGACCGGAGTGACATTTTTGTTAGAAATTTGTTGTCTTTTACTTATTGAAAATTTCAGAATACAAAAAAAAATAAAATTAAATGTTACCGGCCTCTGGGGAAGTCGTGCACGAAGCACTGCCCTAAGAGTTTATTTGGGATCTGTGTGCAGACGTACCCGAAGCTCCTAGTGGTAAAACCCCCGCACTACCGGTATCTCGTTGCCGCACACGACTTGGAGAGAACGACCAGAACTTAGCTCTGCCCAGAGCTCGGAGACAATGAAAATAGAATAGAATGTCGACAGAGGTTTGGAGTACGAAAATTTCTGATAGATCTACAAAGAACACAGACGTATATATAAAACATTTGTGTAACGGTCAGAATTAATTTACGATTAATTCAGCCGTTACACAGGGTAATAAACGAATGAATCTGGACAGAAAAATAGTAACGTTCAAAACAATTGTAACGTTCAGGAATTAATTCCAACGTTAAGAAAAATAAATGAGAAAGAAGAAGAGGGGCAAAAAGTATTTTAGGGTCCCAGCCCGAACCCGAAGAGGAAATCGGATCGGCATTCGGCGCCCGCAGATGTGGGCGCGTACCCGCACCCGTTACGCGCGCCGAACCGAACCGAGCCGAGCCGGGCCGGGCGGCGGCGGCGGCGCGCGCGTGTGGCCCAAGGGGTTCCCCACACAACAACTTAATAGAGCAAAGGAGAGAAAGTAATATATGTACACATGAAGGCTTTGGTGCATCCGTTGTGGGACTAAACAAAGGAAGGGAACTTGAGCTTTTGCAAGAAAAGCAAAACAAAACAAAACCAAAACCAACAATCCCCCCCCAAAAGGTCAAGTTCCGAAACAGAGATAAGAGTGAAGTGAAATAGAGAGAGAGAGAGAGAGAGAGAGAGAGAGAGAGAGAGAGAGCATCTGGGCAGTAAAATACTATGCATAGATGAGATGGACTACAGCCTTGAATCTCACGTAGTGACTATTGCCTTAATCTGAATAAGTGCTTGATGGACTATGCCTTGAATCAGACTTCTTGAACCAGATTTAGAAAATAGCACACATAGTACGCTAGAGGTTCTTGGTCTATTGGTTGGCGCTTTTAAATGGCCATGTGCACTTTCTACATTCATGAGAGTTGTCTGGGATCGCCCTGTCCCATAGTCGCGGCCTTCACGACCTCTCATATAGGAAAGTCCTTAATGGTTGGTGATATGAATCAACCCAGCATTACAGCTTGGACCTATTAAGAGTTTAAACTCATCCTAACCATATCACACAGGAACACTGTCACCATAGGGATGGGGAGTTATTGTACACATGTACAGCCGCTTGGGCTTTATTTTAATGAGATTTTAATCTCGAGTCAGTGTTCCATAAAGTCACCTAAGTTCAGCTTGTTTCTACCCATTGAACCGGCTTCTTGGGATCTCCAGTCAGACTCGGTTGGGTTGCCACTGCTGGTGACTAATTTATGGGCTTAACCCCATCCCCCTCGATGATTCTAGGATCAAAGTCCTAGACAGACCCTTCGTCAAGTGATCTGCAAGGTTCTTTTCTGACTTTATATAGTCAAGAACCACATATTTGCCTAGTAGGCTCTTTATTGACTTGAAGCGCAGCTGCAGGTGCCTGTTCATCTTAGCATTCACAGAATCATGCTTTAGTAGTTCAATGACAGATTTATTATCATAATTTATAGAAATTGCAGGAACAGGACTAAGAGAAACAGGTATATGCATAATAAGATTTTTAAGCCATTCAGCTTCTGTGCAAGTTGTATCTAAAGCTATCATTTCAGAGTCCATTGTACTCCTAGCTATGATAGTTTGCTTACAAGAGCTCCAGGAGATCGCAGCTCCTCCTAGAGTAAATACATATCCAGTAGTGAATTTTATATCATGTGAGTCGGTTACCCAGTTTGCATCTGAGTAACCTTCTATGATATCAGGGTGCCTAGTAAAATGAAGTTTGTAATCTAGGGTGCCCTTGAGATATCTAAATACCCTATCCAAGGCAGTCCAATGTGACTGATTTGGGTTACTGGTATATCTGCTTAGTCTCCCAATAGCAAATGCAATATCAGGTCTTGTCCTGTTTGTTACATACATAAGGGAGCCTATCATCTGTGAATATTTATGTTATTCCAAAGGTGATCCTTCATTCTTTTTCAGTACAATACTGCTGTCATAAGGAGTAAGGACAGGTTCCTTATCAAATAACTCAAATCTTTTTAACATTTTTTTAATTGAATGTGCTAAAGATAGAGTATAACCCTCTTTGCCTTTGGTCACTTGCATTCCTAAAATTAGGTTGGCTTCTCCTAGGTCTTTCATATCAAACTGGCTAGATAAATAGTCCTTTGTAATATTTATCAATTCCAGTGATGATCCTAGGATAAGGATGTCATCTACATACAAGCATAAAATGACACAACTTTTACATGATCCTTTAGAGTATATACATTTGTCATACTCATTTGACAAGAAACCATATTCACAAATTACTTTGTCAAATTTATTGTGCCATTGTTTGGGAGCTTGTTTCAAGCCATAGAGGGATTTTACTAGTCTGCAAACTTTCTTTTCTTGACCTTTAGCAACTAATCTAGCTTTGTATTTCTCTATAGTACCATCGGCTCTGAGTTTCTTCTTGAAAATCCACTTACAACCTATTGGTTTGTTGCCTAAAGGTAGACCGGTCAGAAACCAAGTGTTATTCTCCATGATGGAGTTGTATTCACTGTTAATGGCTTCTTTCCAGAAGGGAGCATCAGGAGATGACATTGCTTCTTCATAAGTTGAGGGATCACCCTCTATCAAAAAGGTGAAGAATCCTTCTCCTAAATTTTTCTCAATCCTATTCCTTTTACTCCGTCTTGGTTCTAAGTCTTGTTCAGATTGAGAGCTAGGTATTTGGACTTGAGAACTAGTAGAGGGTATGGAGGAAGAGATTGAACTTCTATCCTTAAAGGGAAATATGTTTTCAAAGTAAACTGCATCTCTTGCTTCTATAATGGTATTGTTAGAGATTTCATTTACTTCTGAGTGAGTCACTAGAAATCTATTGGCATAGCTGTCTAAGGCATATCCTATGAAAACAGCGTCTACGGTCTTGGGACCAATCTTCCTCTTTTTAGGTTCGGGAATTCCGACTTTAGCAAGGCATCCCCAAACTCTAAGGTAATTAGTCCTAGGTGCTCTACCTTTCCACAGCTCATAGGGAGTCTTATCTTTTGTCTTACTAGAAATCCTATTAAGAATATAACAGGCAGTTAAAAGAGCTTCTCCCCACAAGTTATCAGGAGCACCAGAGCTGAGAAGCATGGCATTCACCATATCTAACAGAGTACGGTTCTTGCGTTCAGCAACTCCGTTAGATTGAGGTGAATATGGAGCAGTTACCTCATGAATTATTTCATGTTCTTCACAGGAGTTAGTCATTTCGTTTGAGGTATATTCTCCACCACGATCAGATCTAAGGATCTTAATCTTCCTTTCTAATTGATTCTCAGCTTCAGATTTGTAGACCTTAAATCTATCTAGAACTTCATCTTTGGTTTTGAGAAGGTAGATATAACAATACTTTGAATAATCATCTATAAATGTAACAAAGTATCTTCTACCGCCTCTAGTCAAAATCCTATTTGAGTCACATACATCACTATGGATAAGTTCTAGAAAGTCAGAGTTTCTTTCTACAGATTTGAAAGGTAATCTAGTGTGTTTGGCTTGAACACAAATCTCACATTTGTGTTTGTCATCTATTGGAGTTTTGGAAATAAGGTCTAAAGTCATCATTCTTTTAATAGAACCTAGGTTCACATGACCTAGTCTGCCATGCCAAACATTTGAAGATTCTATGTTGGAGACTATGAGAGAACAATCAGACATTTTATTCATTGTACTTAAAATGAAAAGACCGTCTTTTACAAAGCCTTTTCCTATAAAAGAGTCATGCTTAGAAAAAACTACTTTATTAGCCTCCATTACAATTTTGTATCCTGAGGCTACAAGAAGGGATCCACTAACTAGGTTTCTCCTGACAGAAGGCACATGAAGAACATCATGAAGAGTTAAGATTTTTCTTGATGTCATATTCAGGTTAACTTTTCCTCTTCCAATTATTTGTGCCGTTGAGCCATCTCCTAGGGTCACACCTCCTCCACTTGATTCCTGATAGTTTAAAAAACAGGAGCGATCAAACGAAACGTGAACATTAGCTCCAGAATCCAACCACCAATCATCAGAATGGTAAGAGAGGTTAATAAGGGGTTGAAAGCTTATAGACCTAAAGGAACTTGAAGAACCTTTGTGAAGCATGTTCGCTTCTGGTGATGAAGGTTTTTGTGGTTAGACTGAAAGTTTTTCTTCTTCTTGAAGAAATTCTTCTTGGGTTTATAAGTAAAATTAGACTTGGGTTTTCCTTGGCCTTCTACAAGGTTTACCTTAGCTTTAGATTCAGTCTTAGGCTTAGACCTCAATCTAATTTGTTCTTCAGTTCTAATTTCTTTAGGACTTGATTGTAGGTAAGAACTCCTTGTGTATGAATAAGATCCTTAGAAATATCAGACCAAGAGGGAGGTAGCTTGTAGGTGGTCTTTGCTAATCAGTCTGTAAATATATAAATTATTTAATAACAATGTCTAGGATAATAGTTTAGGTGGTCTTTGCTAATCAATCTTAAAATCTTTAGTTTTTCAAGTGTTGATCAACTCAGGTTAGCTGTAGGGGCCGGTTCCCAGCTAGCGGTGGTCCGAAGACTCTTAAATACCGTGTCGCTTAGGGTTATTTACACCCGGTTGACAGAAGGACCCTTTCGACTTGTGCCCGAGTTTGTCTCTACTTTGAAACTTTAGATTCAAGATTTTATTTGCAATTTTCTTTTACTAAACTATTTTCCTTTTGGTCCTAGATTGCTTTCAGAAAATACTAAGTGAATATGTGATCAAAATTGCAATTGACAAATAGACAAAATAGCAATTGTAATTGACAAATTATTTTCCTTTGTGAAGCAAATCAACAGCAAGTATTTGAAGAAAACAATAGTAACTATTTCAACAAATTAATTCTTTAGAACTTTTAACTATCAATTCTTTGGAATAAATCAATTATAACAAATAGTGAGAAGAAAATTGTATTAGCTATCAATTAGAAGCAAATAGTGAGAAGCTAATAGTGAAAAACAATTCTAAGAAATGAATTTTATTCACTGTCAATTGGTGTTTGAAATCAATTCTAAGAAATCAATTCTAATTGACAATTCTAAGCAAACAGTAACTAATAGTAAATAACCTTTTATTAACTATTAGTTATTTACTGTTGATTTTATATATCAACTAAACAAATTATAACAATAACTATTTAAATATAAATGAACTAAGCAAATTATAAATATAAATCAACTTGTATATTTTGCTATCAATTACAGTAACTTTTTTTACACAGTGAGTATTAAAGCACAGTATATATATATCGATTTTTTAACAGTATGTTAAAGCACACTATTTTATTACTGTGAGTATTTATTTATTTATCTTATAACAGTAGCAAATCTTAAGTATTATCTTCTAACAGTATGTTTAAGCAATTGTAACAAATTTCGGGATTCTAACAATTGCTACAGTATTTTTAATCAATTCTAAATAAATTACTACACTATATTTAAGCAATTCTAACAAATTTGTTACAGTATTTTTAGAAATCAATTGTAACAAATAACAAATTGCTAACAAATAAAAGTAAACTCTTAGAATGTTAGAAATTTGTTGTCTTTTACTTATTGAAAATTTCAGAATACAAAAAAAATAAAATTAAATGTTACCGACCTCTGGGGAAGTCGTGCACGAAGCACTGCCCTAAGAGTTTATTCGGGATCTGTGTGCAGACGTACCCGAAGCTCCTAGTGGTAAAACTCCCGCACTACCGGTATCTCGTTGCCGCACACGACTTGGAGAGAACGACCAGAACTTAGCTCTGCCCAGAGCTCGGAGACAATGAAAATAGAATAGAATGTCGACAGAGGTTTGGAGTACGAAAATTTCTGATAGATCTACAAAGAACACAGAGGTATATATAAAATATTTGTGTAACGGTCAGAATTAATTTACGATTAATTCAGCCGTTACACAGGGTAATAAACGAATGAATCTGGACAGAAAAATAGTAACGTTCAAAACAATTGTAACGTTCAGGAATTAATTCCAACGTTAAGAAAAATAAATGAGAAAGAACAAGAGGGGCAAAAAGTATTTTAGGGTTCCAGCCCGAAGAGAAAATCGGATCGGCATTCGGCGCCCGCAGATGTGGGCGCGTACCCGCACCCGTTACGCGCGCCAAACCGAACCGGGCCGGGCGGCGGCGGCGGCGGCGCGCGCGTGTGGCCCAAGGGGTTCCCCACACAACAACTTAATAGAGCAAAGGAGAGAAAGTAATATATGTACACATGAAGGCTTTGGTGCATCCGATGTGGGACTAAACAAAGGAAGGAAACTTGAGCTTTTGCAAGAAAAGCAAAACAAAGCAAAACCAAAACCAACAATTTTTTCGCCCCTAGGGAGGACAAAATTTTTGCTTTGTGCATTTTCCAAAAACGAGGATGACAGAATTCCGTTTCCGCATTTTTCCGACAAGAGACGACGAAATTTAAAATTTGCAATTTTTCTGCCAACAACTCTGACGGAGTCTTTCTCACCCACTAATTTTCCAAAACTTTTTTAATTCTATCTAATTTCATTAAAAATAATTTCGTTACAGCAAATTTTTTGCAAAAATAATCTCCAATAAATAATTCCAAACTTAGGATTAGTGTATTGATTTCTGAAGAATTTTTTACGAAAATGTTTAAATTTAAGCTTACTGTTTCTACATAAATGTCACTGATTATACTTTTTGTTATGCTACTTCCTAAGGAAAAGACAAAGAAGAGAGAGCATTATTTCGATTCAAGTATATAAACTTGTCAAAGCCTTTTTTTTCTCTTTTTTTCTTTTTGAGATCTTGTCAAAACCTTCTAATTCTAATAGTTAACAAGTAAAGACATAGCATATTCTAGTTGGTGGGTTCGATCATACGAAAAAAAAAGGGATTATTTCTTCCAACATGAGAGTTAAAACATGAGTTATTTATACTTTTTTTTTTTTTTGATTTATTAAACATACTTTATTTATTTTGAAAATAATTACAGCGACTACCCCTATGTTTTATGTTGTAAGGATGGTTAGTGTAATAACCATTTACGTAAAACATAAAACATATACAAGATTTGTGTAATAAACATAAAATATAGAAAAGATTCGTGTAATAAACATAAAACATAGGAGATATTCGTGTAATTATCTTCAATATAAATGAGATCATTTTAATAAATCTAAAAGATTTTTTTTTTTTTTTTGAATTCCAACCGAAAAGATAGAAAATGTTAGTATAAATAAGGGTTATTTAGTAACATGGTCACATACATATATATATATATATATATATATATATATATATATATATATATATATATATATTAGGGTTTGGATCTCCAAAGTGTCCGGTCTACGTGAACAGTATTTTCAAGACCCAAAATCTAACGTATTTTCAAGACCCAAAGTCTAACGCCAGACAATTTAAAAATTCAAACCCTAATTTTAACTATTATGTGAGATCTTATTACTAAATAATCCTATAAATAAACCTTAAAACAAATAAAAACCTATTTCTTTGTTAACCAGCAAAGCTACTTGCTTAACATGGCAAATTCGTTGACTTAATCCACCTACCAAAAACCTTAAAAATCCCCATCCTCCCTCTCCTATATATAAGGGAGGAAAAAAACGAACCCTAACCCTAATTCTAATTCCCGCAAAACTAACTAACAAACAAACCCCCCTACATTAAATCCTCCTCCCTCTCCTCCTCATTCCTCTCCATCCAATGGGCTCCGAGTACGGATACCGGCCGGAGATCCGGCAGTACGGCGACCGGCAGGTGGAGGTGGTGAGCGGGAAGGCCTACAGCGCCGCCGCCAACCCCTCCTTTCGCGCCGTCGTCCCCGCCATCCGCCGCCTCTCGCCGGACCACAACGCCGGCGGCAGGAGGGGAGGGAAGGGGTCGGCGTCGATGTGGTGCTTCAGCGACCCGGAGGCGAGGAGGAAGAAGAGGGTGGCGAGCTACAAGGCGTACTCGGTGGAGGGGAAGATCAAGTCGTCGCTCCGGAGGGGGTTCCGCTGGATCAAGTCCAAGTGCTCCGAGCTCGTCCATGGCCGCCACTAGAGAGCAGAGAGAGAGAGAGAGAGAGAGAGAGTGGTCACCGCGCGCCTGCGGTAGTAATGAGGGGGAACATTTCTTTTCCTTTTGTTGTGTTGTTTATATGTAATGGAATGGGCAAATTTTAGTAAATTATGAGCCGAGCCGTTCGCAAGCCGCCAGAAGCTCGGCTTGATAAAAGATCGTTTGAGCTCGGTTCGTTTAGTAAATAAGTAAAGTTCAAGCTTTATTTTTGAGCTCGTTCAATAAACAAGTCAAGTTCAAGCTTAAAAGTACTCGGCTCGTTTGAGCTCGCGAGCTGGCTCGTTTAGAAGCTTGCGGACTGACTCGTAAGTTTGCTCGTTTAGAAACACGTTTAGGAGCTCGTTGTTGGCAGTCTATCCATTATTTAAATTTTAATTTGTTCTTTGTTGAATCCTAATTTTATGCATGTTTGTATAGCAATTGATATTAATGAACTTTTTTAATTATATTTCTATAAATAAATTGTTAATATTATATGTACTTGATTCAAGTCTATCTAACTTGAAATCGAGTTAGTTAAGCTCGAAATCAAGCTTAATGAGCTTGAAATAAGGCTGAACAAGCTCAAAACCAAGCTTAACGAGCTTGAGTTTGAGCTTATCAAGTTTGAATCAAGTTTGCTTATCAAGCCAAGCTCGAGCTCAAACCAAGCCAAGCTCAAGTTTGATATAAACGAGCTTGAGCCAAGCTCAAGATCTAAAATAAAAAACTTATCAAGCTCGACTTTGAACTCGATTAATTCTAATCAAGTCAAATTCAAGCTTATAAAAGCATGACTCGACTTGGTTCATTTGCATCTCTAGACGGAACCAAAAATTCGAACTGGGATGAGCTGAAATAGTTTTGGATGGGTACGATGTGAACCAATTCATATGAAAATATATATATATATATATATATATATATATATATATATATATATAACATATGGAAAAAAAATAAAGTTTTTTTTTTGGTGGGTTCGCTTCCGTCCCTGATTAGATCATCTTGTTTGTTACCTCAGATGACGAAAAAAGTGAATGCTTGTGCCACTAGGTGTCCTTATCCCGGGGGAGGAGAAATTATTCAGTAGGCCGCGCTCTTCACCACGTAGCAGTTTCTTGTCCATAGCAGCATGATATACCATGGTTATTGAAGAAGAACAAAATTTTACCACTGTCACGTGGTTAGACTTTTCAAGTAAAAGTGTAAGACGGATCCATATATATTTCTGCATAATTGGGTGGATGGTGTGCATGTGTGTTTTTCATTAAATAAATATAGCTGTATCCTTTTGTTAGCTCATCTCATATGATGAAAAAAATGTATGTATGGCTGAAAAAAGTTGAAATCTAAGAGAGATTATTCCAATATACACAGATTGTTTCCGTGACTGAAAATATACATAATGCATGATGATGTAAACAACAAACCTTATTTTTGTCTTTCTTTTGAATGTTTAGTGCAAACCTTCGGAAATTGTATACAATTTACACACCAAACCTACTGTTTCTATTCCCACCATTATATAAATTGAGCGTATAATACATTCATATTTCGTCACGAATCTGGATAGGTGGAACGAATGTCTCCTACTTCAGCCACTAAAACCACAGGTAATTGGCACGAACTTTATATTTGTCAGTGGCATGCGCCCTCACCTTGTATACCGAGAGCATGTTTATGATTAAAATGAATGAAGACGATGCTTGAGCGCACGAGCGGACTTTGTGCTGGTGAAAGAGACAAGGGTTATATTTGGATTTTTTTTTTTTTTAGAGATCCGATATAATGTTCCAAGATTTTATATAAACTCTATTATATATTTGTTTGGGTCCACTATATTTTAACTTTTATCACTTTTATAAATAAAATAAAAACATTGTCTATGTAGCTCTATATACACTGTCATCTAGATAGAACTTTTATATCTTTTTTTCGATAATCATAAGGATTACTAGAGTTCTTCGATAGAGAAGTTTCGCCTATTGCCCACAACGCGACGATGGGACTCATTCAACAAACACGTACCACTGTCCCAAAATGGTTGCCCACTCCTCTTACCATCAATTCTCCCTCCTCTCTTCCCGCCACCATTCTCTCCACCACCTAAATTCCCAGGAACGAAAAACCTAAAAAAAAAAAAGCAAATATAACGGTTAGTTATTGGCAGTTACAACTCCAAAATACTCTCCGCTCGTTCCCAAAATGGCACACTTTGAACCACCAAAGCAAAACCACCCTTTATAACCCCTCCCGTCCCCATTCCTCTCTCTCTCTCTCTCTCTATAACAAGAAAAAGAGAAGAGCCTCTCTAACGAGAGAGGGAGAGGAGAGGCTACTCTCCTTCTCCAATGGCCTCTCCTTCCTCCGCTGCCACCCTCGACAAAGAGGCGCTGCCCACCCCGAAGAAGCGCAGCGCCTTCAGCATCCTCCTCGCCGCCCTCTTCTCGTCGTCCAACGACGACGACATCGACTCTTCCGAGAAGAAGAAGGCGGCGGCGGCCAAGGCCGTCGACGACAAGCCCTCCATCTGGGCCAACCTCATATGCGGCATCCGCCCGCTCCACCACCCGCAATTCGACGACGACGAGGAGGTGGTGGTTATACCCCGGCCCGCGGCCCGCCCGATGCCGCTCCCGCTGAAACTCCACTCCGTCCACGAGGTCGTGCACCCGCTCCCACCCCCGTCGCCCGGGTACGTGTCGGTCGACGACGGGATGAGCAGCCGCTACGCGTCCACGGAGGACCTGCAGGCGCTCGATACGGGCAATGAGGAGGTTGATGATGATGATGATGGTCATGATGAGGCCGAGAAGGGATGCGAGGAGAAGGGCGACAATGCGATTGACATGAAGGCAGAGGAATTCATCGCGAAGTTCTACGAGCAGATGAGGCTGCAGCGCGTCGACTCGGTGGGCCTGTCCTCCTGAGGTGGTGGTGGCGGCGGCGGAAGAGGGGTTGTATTACTAAGTAACATGTCAGAAAAATAATAATTAATACGTTATTTCTGTGCATGTAGTTATTATTATCTTCCTCCCCTAATGTAACTTCTTCTAGTAATATATATATGGGTTTAGCTAAGTATATATCAATGTCAATTAAGCTAATGGTGTTTCGTTGATGAAAATTTTATTAGCAAAAATACAAAATTATTCTTATTTTGTAAGAAAATGATGGTAGGTCTCAGCAGGGGTAGCTTTTTTTCAAACTGATTTAATAACGGTAATCTTTCTTTTTCTTTTTCTTTTTCTTTTTTCTTTCAAAAACACGGTCAACTCTATCGACCCGGTCAGTGGGACCACTGAACCTCTGACCAGTTAAATTTTGAACCGGTTTTGCCGAGTGGAGATACATCATCATTACGTGGCTCCTTTATGTTGTTCACTGCTCGTTGTTTCAATGTTTAATGCGTCTCAATTCCATTCATCAATACTTCAATGTTTTATGTAGTCAACTCAGTTCCATTTATCAAATTAACGTTAATCTCTTGTCAATTTTTTCTCTTTCAACACCCTCTCTTACATCATGTTTGATGGTCCGTGGTCCATCTTCATTAGATATCATGTATCGATTCTGCAGAAATCGAAAAGTAACCACTGTATGATATCGTATAAGTCTAAATTGTATAAGTCTAAATTATACTTGTAAGGACAAAATGAATAAAATTAATGATATTTTTTAAAACAACGATATTGTAGTAAAAATAAATAGATAAATTGAAGTCACAACTAGACATATAGAAATGTATCTCTTTCATTAATATTTACAACGGAAAATAAAGACTTGCAGCGAAATATACATATGCTCTTAATAGCCAACCGAAACTTGTCAAACTTAGCTTTTATTGAACTTGCCGACTTGGCACTACTAGAATAAGCGGGATTAGCGACGTTTTTAGCGACTCCATGCAAAAACGTCGCTAATTTAGCGACTCCATGTAAAAACGTCGCTAGACGTCGCTAATTGGCGATATTTAGCGACTTTTATTCAGTTTTTAAAAGATTAGTCGCTATAAGTTCAATTTTGGTCGCTACACGTCGCTAATATATCTAAGTTAGCGACGTTTAGCAACGTATGTAGCGACGTTTATATTAAAAATATTTAGCAACGTGTTTAGCGACGTCATTAACGTCGCTAAAGTTTAATTTAGCGACGTCTTTTTTTGACGTCGCTAAACGTCGCTAAAATTTGGTTAATTAGAGTTCGGTTTCGTTTTTCCCCATCTGTCGAAAATTCAAAACGAAAAAAAATTTCCCCCGCCCCCACCCCCCCCCGCTCCCTCGACCGCCTGCTCCGTCTACCGCCTCTCCACCGCGGCTACTCCGGCATCCCCCTCCTCCTCCTCGAGCTTTAGGTAAACCCTAACTCTCTCTCTCTCTCTCTCACAGAACACATGTGACACTGACACTGACACGACACACACACACAGACAGTGACACAGACACGGCACACACACACACACAGAGGACACAGACACGATAAGGACCTAGGGTTAGGGTTAGGTTTTTTGGGTTAGGGTTAGGGTTAGGGTTAGGGTTAGGTTTTTTGACATGGGATTAGGGTTCGGTTCGAGAGCAAATGGAACTCTGTAGCGCAGTATACAGACATCCAAACTAAGTTGAAAAAGATCCCGCCGACTCCAAAACACTGGGGAAGGAAGCGGATTGGTAACCTCCAGGAAGAGATTAAGAAGGGGAGAACAAATTACTCAATCTTCAAAAGCTTCCACATACTGATGCTACTCAATCTTCAAAAGCTTCCACATACTGAATTTCGACCAATTTCACTTTGCAATATCATCTACAAGACTATTACCAAAATCTTGGCTAATCGGATTTGATCCGTCCTCCACAAATTGATATCTCCATTCCAAAATGCCTTTGTCCCTGGAAGGCAAATATGTGACAATGTGATAATAGCCCAGGAATTATTTTACACTATATCCAAACAAAGCTCTTAGAATAGCTCCTTTGCTCTGAAAATAGATATGTCCAAGGCCTATGACAAACTCAGTTGGGAAGTTATTAGTCACTCTTTTTGGCCTTGAATTTTAAAACCTCCAGGCGAATTACCTTCAAGCCATTAGATGAAGACAAACAGATTGGACAAATTTACAACTTCATTGGTTGATTGTTGAGTTGAGCTTGCATAAATAAGATTGGTAGAGATTTACCAGGATCCAAATTCCCTCAAGGTTAAGGTATAGACAAGTATCGGGTAGGTGTTCACCGGTCACTTGTTGCATGCCAATACAGCCCTTAACTGATACTGTGGTATCAGGGATTTAATTGGCAAGAGTGATCAGTGCAGTGCAGTTCAAATAGAGTGAAAGTATGTATTATATCAGTTATGAAATAAAAGTATTGCTTATTTTAGACTTTGATAAATGGTCAGTTGTTTTGAATATTGCTTATTTTAGACTTTGATAAATGAAAGTATGTATTATATCGGTTATGATTTTTATAGTACGGTTAAGTTATGAAGTTAGATGATAAACCACTGTATGTAATGATTTATATGATACATACTGTCAATTTTGCAGAAGTATCTAGAAATGGATATGAATTACTATATGCGTCATCGTTCGTGGATGTACAACCGTCATCCTGATGACATGTGCGGTGTACGGAATGAATTCATTGAGGGTGTACAGCAGTTCCTACAGTTCGCCAAGGCGTTCCCTCAGTACATGGATGGTACCAAAATTAAGTGTCCGTGTGTGAGATGTCGCAACAGAAAATATCATCCAGAAGTGGAAGTTACATATCATTTATACTCGAAGGGCTTCACGCCAAATTACTATCAATGGACCGCGCACGGAGAACTTGTATCTCTAGCATCGGAATCAGGACCTTATGTGGAGCCGTATATGGATGTCAACAACCACGATGCTTACGACGACGGGTTGGTGAACATGGTTTATGATGCGGCGGGGCCTAGTTTCAATCCGGACAATTATGATACGGCGGGACCTAGTTTCAATCCGGACAATTATGATGCAGCTGAGGAGGCACCGAATGCCGATGCTGCAAAATTTATGGAGTTGCTGGAGAATGCAAGGACTCCACTATATCCTGGTTGTGAGGATCATTCACCGTTGGAGGTGGTTACAAGATTATTGAGCATCAAGTCCGATTTTAACATGTACCAAGAAAGCTATAATCGACTGCTCGATTTGATTATAGAGATCTTGCCCGAGGGTGCAAAGTTGCCTAAAGACTTCTATCGATCTAAGAGGATGGTGAGATCGCTATACTGGAGTACTGGGCGACGATGATCCGGAACCCACAGTAGGCAGTACCGGAGGAGCCTCCTCAGCTGCATCATAATTATCCGGATTGAAACTAGGTCCCGCTCGATTCCGATGACGGAACATTTCCGTCGTTTGGTATGTTTTTTCTTTTAAATTATATTATTTTAATATAAGTACCATAAAATGGTAGTAGAAAAAAATGTTTAAGTTTAGTACTAAATAATATATTTGTAACAGGTACAGAGGGGTGAGGATGCCAACATGGTGACCGTCTTCTTGGCCACCCGTCGCAAGGACGGAAATCTCATTGATGAGAGGGTCTCGCGGACCTATGTAAGTATTACTTTACTTTGTGTTAATTTTAATATAACTTAGACAATTATCGAGTTTTCAAACCTTTCTAGGCCGAGTATCTTAGGCTGCGTGAGCGCGCGACTGCTAGTGCACATACACCTGGAGAGGCTGGTACTTCGTCGCAGCCCGCTCCAGCTCCGTCGGCGGACGACCTGTGGGTGACCGCAGCTGGTGGTCTCCAGAGGGGTATGTACTACGGTACGGGCTCCTATGGCGCCCTGGTTGCGACGCAGTCATCTAGGGCCTCCCCGACAGCTGCGTATTCCACACAGCCCTCGCAGTCGCAGCCCTCGCAGTCGTCGGCCAGAGTCCAGGAGGCCGTCCAGGAGGTCGTTGACCGTCAGATTGCGTCTCTCCGTGACGAGTTGCTGCGAAGGATGGAGGATCAGCCCCGGTCCCAGCCGTAGGCGGACGATCCGATGCTCATCGCACGATTCGATATGCTCGACCGCAGCATGACGGAGCTCCGGGAATTGACAAATAATATTAGAGCCTCCAATGACCACAACATCATGGAGCTGCAGGCGTCACAGGTATCAATGGGCGAGAGGCTGACGATGATGCAGGATTCAATGGTTCATAGCAGTACGAGGCAGTTATCTACCCTGGATTCTTACAACCAGCGACTCGCAGACTTGGAGCGGGCACGGCCTCCTGGTGCACCTACATCGACACAGACTCCACCGACGTCACTGCCTTCTCCATCGACATCGGTGTCGATTCCTCGGGACGAGTATAAGGAGTTCTTATCCTTCAAGCGCACCGGTGGTCAGCCTCCTGCAGATCCGCAGTAGTATAGTTAGTTACTGGATATTTATATTTTTTATTATTTAGGATGCGATTGTATGGATATAAATTTGCCATATTCTTTACGTTTACGATAAGATTTGCTGGATGCTTTCTTTTTTTCAAATTTTATTATATTATTCATATTTTGGTTTATAACTGATGACTGATACTTGGCCTGTATTTACCCAGTGCACTAGAATTTTTCCCCTTGGTGCTGCTACTGTGTTCTTTATTCAATTATTTTTACTACCATCATATACCTGATAATGAACCCAAGGGGGTTGGTAAACCCAGAAATACAATATTTTTTTTATTTTTTTTGACAATTAGAGACGTTTTTAGCGACGTTCACTTACGTCGCTAATTAGCGATGTTGTAACAAGTTGCTAAATACGTCGCTAATGACGTCGCTAAAAATGTCGCTGTACGTCGCAAACTGCTGACATGGAAGTATTGCCAGGTCATTAAAGACGTCGGTGTAACGTCGCTATATAAGTCGCTAATCAGCGATGTTTAGCGACTTTAATAAACGTTGCTATTTAGTGACGCGGCGTCGCTAAACGTCGCTAAATTTAGCGACACATTAAAGTCGCTAAAAATATCGACATAGCGACGTTTAGAGATGTTTTTTGTTTTAGCGCTTTAGTTTTTTCCGACTGCTTTAAAATGTCGCTAATTACATCGCTAAACCAACTTAGCGACGTTTTTAGACGTCGCTAATTTGACTCTTTCTGGTAGTGTGGCTTACGACTCGATGGTACAAAAGATTTACAATATTTTATACATTATGTCATTTATAACAAAAGATAACATCTTTACAAGAAGAGTTTCTGCTTGTCCAATAAATTCTCTGATGTCACAAAACTGTCCAAGTTACTCCCCGTACCTGCAAAGCTGGGATAAGTACATTGTCGTGCACTGTTGAGCAGTCATAACCAATCTCACCTAAATATCAACACTATAAATTATGTGAGTAACATTATATATATATATATATATATATATATATATATATATATATATATATATATCATATTTGGTGATTCTTACCAACGATTGTTTAGTCTTTCCTGTAACAAGCATTAACTTACTATGCCAGCATAGGAAATTGTTAGTATACTCTTCCCTACACAAGACATCATTAGCATGTACGCAAAAAGTTTATATGAAGGTCACTGGCCACAAGCCGGCTATCTCGACTATTAGTAGAATTACGACGTCCCTTACAATGCAGATAGATAGTCTCGTTAAATTAAGGTCTCACAATTTCGATGCTAGTACTACATCACTATCCTTGTTCCTCTTAGGCCGAAGCAGTTTTGTGGCCCTGGAATACCGTTTGAGGAACCAAACTTTGTGTACAAGTTGTCCATGACTATGTATGCAAATGCAACTTAGTTATAAAAATAATATATGTCATGCATGACAATAGAAAAATTAAATAGATATGCCAAAGTTCTTATTTGTCTTATCACATTCTCTCGAGTCGTAACTCGTAATACTAATTATCCAATCCAGAAAATTTGTTGCCCAAACAAGAGACTTATTGTCATGCCCCGCACCCGATAGATTTGGGCACGAGGTGTGAACGTCCAGCCTACGCCGCAGTGTAGGCGGTAGTCAGTTGTCTAGACTTTATAAATCACCAAGTAATATAAAGATCAATAATCACGCCACGTCACTACAACGATAATCAATCCACACACACACACACACACCTATAATCACCATAGCCTAATAGTATAATTTTTGATACACATGATACATGTCAATCTCTATCCGGAGACAAATCTGATAAATATTCATCAAATAATACATCTGTACATCTGAAATAATCCTAATCTAATTCTTCAAATATCCTCCAAGTCCTCAATGGTAATCTTCAGGCATCTGTGACAACTATCCAGTCAAGATTGAGCAGAGTACAATACTCAATGCAGAACATATAATAAGTGAATAAAAATATAATGAACATAATATGAAATAAAAGTAAACATATACAAGACACGAAAATGCAACAAGTAACTAATATAATTGAAATACAGGTTTCAATACGTAGACGGCTAGGGGTAAAGTCAGGCTCATCGCACGTGAAATGTACGATGGCTATCAGTCACGTAAGACAATGGGAAGAGTCTGGGTAGTCCATGTATCTACTTGAATATTTTTTCTCCCAACATGATATCACGATCAAGACACGAATCAATAGTCACAACACAAAATCACGACACGAATCAAATAATCACGACGTACATGAATTATGACACAAATTCGTGTCCTACTGTGTCACAAATATGCCAATAAAGTAAAAATATAATAATGCACTGCAAGGAGTAGAGTACTTGCCTCCATCCAAAAGTTGTAGTTGCTCTTGGCCACATAGATAAAATATTGTTTACTATATTTCATTCCTTAGAAATTCATATTTAATCTTCCTAAGTCTAAAATTCAATAAACCTCTTGTCTCATTAACCCTTTAATTCTATATAATTGTATTCCAACACTTCACTAATTTATTTATTTTATTAATATTTTGCCATATCACTAATTAATTTTAATTAACTAATCAAATAACTAACTTAATATTTTTTAACAATTTATTTAAAACCCAAAACCATAGAAGCCCAAAACTGGCCCAAAGAACTGAGCCCAGGTCTCAGCCTAATCCAGACTTAAGGATTTCGTCCAAGTCTAAAGGGTTCATATCTGGTTGGCTATAATAAACCCACTCAATTGTGAATGTTAAGTTCAACATCTGAACTTATTCACTACTCTAATTCCAGTCCATATTCAAAACTAGTCGTTTATCAAGAAAACCTAAATCTACAGTATATGAATTTAAACCTTGGGCTGAAGAACCAACTTCTTAGGTCAATTATGACTGTCAATTTCTTTAAAACTGTTCACCCATCCTAACCAGAACCTACTCTTAGTTTGATTAAGATTAACTCTGTATCCAGAGTTCAGACATGGACACTTACGAGTGTTGGTGTTGCTCTTGGACACAGGATCCTAACTGGTCTCCTATCTCTCCATGTCCAGAGTTCGGACGCGTATTTGTGTCAGAGAAATTGAACCGCAAGACAACTCATAACAGAATCAAGAAGAGGATAGACACGCAAGATTAGAAGCAATACTTGTACGTGTCGGTTTCAGGTTAAGTCGGGACTTGTCTTGTGTCAGACACCAGCATTCCCGTGTCCAGATATGAACTGAACACTCACTGAAATAATTCGGCAAGCACGTGGTGAGCATAAACAGAATAATTTGTTCAAATTTTTAATTTGAATTCAACCGATCAAAATTTTAAGAAAAATGAATTAAGGATTGAGGAAGACAGATCAGGGGAATTACCGATCGATCACGAGTTCGTCGGAGGTGATCAGAGGCCCTTGATCCTATCGTTACTTCAAGAATGCAATTCTGAGCACAGAACAGAGTATCAAGAAAAGAAACAAAGATTTGATTGATAAAAAGAGCCTATGATCATATTTAAAGAATTTACCGATTGGATTCAAATTTTGTCACCGATCGTCGAGTTCACAGAGATCGATCTAATCTCTCAACCCACTGCTCCTAAGAAAAGAACCCAATTAGAACAAAAATAGAGGATAGAGTGAAGAAGTCAACTAGGAAAGTAGCGATCTCACTTTCGTCGATGTTGTTACGCCCCGATCCCACGGGGGGCGTTCGTCCTCGCTTGGGTCCTAGTGGGACCAATCGTCCTCGCACATGCGTGATGTCGTGCAAGCCTGAGTTGTGCTTGCACAAGGCCAAATCTTAAACAAGGACAAGTAAGCTATTCAAGACAGAAGCAGTAACACATATTGCAAAAAAGTAAAGAACACAATGGCAAGGAAACAAGCATCTTATTGATATTCAAAAGTGTTACAAGCGGCGCTTGGCCGAGGTTACAATTCACTCAAGCACTCTCTTAAATACAATGACATCGTTCCATACATTACATCCCTTTATACAAAAGTGGCTCAAAGCATCTCGATACGGCTCAAGGCATCGATCCCATATTTTTGGGTCCTGGGGATGAGGCACGGCTATCGCTTCTTCGGACGATCCAGCACCTGCGAACAAGCAAACTTTTGGTGGGTTAGCACTTTGGAGAAAGTACTGGTGAGTATAAATTAACGAACAGAAGCAACACTTCATGAAACCAACACTAAGTAAGCATGTGGCAAAATATTATATTACTGTGATCTTGCTACTTTTACATTGGTTCATTTCATGCAGCACAGGGTTAGAGTCAATTTACTTCTTTCGAGAATATACCTTTGGAAATAGATTGCATATACGATACAATCAAGCATATCAGTAGGGGCAGTGTTCTATCGTGTAGTGCGCAGCATATATCGTGCACCATATTTACAAACTCTTTAGGAACACAAGTTATTTCTAGTGGACTGATCAATTCATTACTAAGGGATAGTAGCAAACATCAAGTGAAACATGCAAGTCTATGAGCAATACGAGATTCAAGCATAATCGAAAATTAATGCATCACTTATTCAGTGATTCTTACCCTTCGCCAAATGGTTATCCCTGCAGCAGACATACAAGTTAGCAATAATTTGTATATACATAAAGGTTCTATTCCATGTCTGTCTCTGCATCAAACAGTTAGGTATGCAAGAAGGCTAACCTAGCATGCGCCCTAACTACATGATGGTTCATTGTCACACCCGATTCTAAATTTAGTATTTCTTGAATTTTTATAATTTAATTTTTCTTGATAATGTATTCATGTTGTATTTTTTATGTTGGTTCTTGTCATTTTATTTATTGTTTCATTATTCCTGTTGTTGAGAGAGACTATCCGGGACCAGTAGAATACCCATTGGCATTAACATAGACCCAATTTAGGACCCGTATATAGAATGGACTCTTGTTTTCGTTTAATTTTGGGTGAACCCATAACTAAACCCTCTTTCTCTCCTCTCTTAGTATATATATGAGCTTTTCTCTCTCTCCTCTCTTTCTTCTTCTTTTTCATTTTCATTTTCATTTTCTTCTTCCTCATCTCCCTCAAGCACCCTCTAACCCTAGCCCTAGAGAAAGTTGTTGCGACTTGGACCGTGAGAGATAGAGGCTAGGAGCCACCCAAGGCAAGTACATCTTCCTCAATGGTGAAGTTATAAATTTTTGGATTTTTTTTATATATGTTGTTTTTAAAATATATTTGATGGAAAATGTTCTCCTTAAGTTGCTGATCATATTTAGTTCTTGGAGTTTTGGATTTTGATGTATAGATTTTTTTAGATCTGAGTTTTAAATTTATGATTTTTATGTGTGTTCCATGAGTTTTTATTGGTTTTGATCTATTAAAACTTAGTGTTTTTTAAAACTAGTTGTTCCTTATGTTAGAACATTTTATTTTGTGCAATTTGGCTTTTATTTCACTCAATTTGGAGTTAAAATAATTTTTTTATGAAAAAAATAAATTTTTGGTTTTTGGAGCTTTCGGCCATGACTGAACCTGCTGTTGGAGAAGACGAAGTCTTCATGCGGCCAGCGACCTATGCGGCAAAGAGCGCTATGCGGCCCGAGAGGGTTATGCGGCCTGAACTCCTTGCCGCATACTGACAGCATGCGTCCATCTTGTTGGATTCATGATTGTATATTACACAAAGTATTTTGGAGCTATCCTTTAACTGCTTGTGTTTTCACTCGCTGAACGAATAAAAAATTCGCTAAGTCCAAGAGGGGCTTTCATGCTGCAAGCAGTTTATGCAGCAGGCAGTTCATGCGGCCATGAGCTATTTTCCTTGAACGCATGACTCTGAACTATTTGTCACATCTTTTTATGATTCTTGTCTTTTCTCCCTAACACACTTTTCGGCCAGTCTCATCAATCACTTTATGTCACTTCACTGACACTTCATTTATTGACCCATCACTCAGCACTTGCCCCTAGAAGTAGACTTTAACCCCGAGCATGCAACAAGTGAGTCCATGCGACAATTGGGTGCATGCGGCCAGTGGGTGCATGTGACAAGTGAGTCCACGCGGCAATTGGGTGCATACAGCCAGTGGGTGCATACGGCAAGTGAGTCCATGCGGCCAATGGGCGCATGCGACCATGAATTCATGTGTGCATTTTGTGTTCCCTTTAATTATGTTCATTTAGTAATTCCCTTTAGTGAATTATTATTATGTGCTTTCTTATGTTAATATAAGTTTATGTTACCAGACAAGTTTTGCATGTGAGTTTACAAGACAAGTTCGTGTACAAGTTCTCCATCCTTACGACAGCGTAAAAATATTTGTATATAAAAATCCATTGCATTTGGCATCGGACAATCGAGTGTGAGTATTGTCCAATGTATCACTTGTCGTGAATACGATAACTCATGAAAAGCTCGTACTCGCGACTCATCATTTTAGGGAGTTCTCAAGTGTCCACGACTCGAGAACTTGAAATAATTTAAAATAATTATACAAGATAAGATTTACCTAGAATATTAGGAGGAAAGAATATTGCGCTACCGGCTACCCCGATCTCCAAGAGCCCCATGCGGCATGGACAACCCTGCTAGGCAAGGGCTCCATGACTGACCAAGTTTACGCGTGCTACGTCAGTTACAAGACAAGTTTATATACAAGTTTATGTTTGTAAAGCAAGTTTATGATTTCAAGTTCAAGTTTATACTTTTGAGTTCAATTTTTGTTTGTGACAAATAATAAGTTATGTTGTTGTATGGTTGATATGCATTTAAATTTAGTAAACAAGTGTACCCTTAGTCATCCAGGTTAATTGCAGTGTCGGTGGTAGCAATATTCTTAAAACATGTATTTAGAATTAATGTCTGTGACAACCCTAGCTAGTTAATCGTAGCAAGCCATAAAGTTGTTTGGTCGTTCGATGAATGATGTTACTTTCATTATAGCTCGCTCTTATAGTTTTATTTTCTCCCGGCGAGTGGCTAGGGTGCTAAGTTCTGCTCGGGTGAAGGTCTGCAACCCCGGTGTAAACCCCCTGATTTTTTAAAATTTTTAAAACTAGATTTTTCAGAATTTTCTAGGATTTTTCGAGAATGTTTACTAATTAAAAACAAGGTATTTTTGGCATTTAATAAAATTAAATGATTTTAAAATATATTAAAATATTATGAAAATAATATTTTTGGGTGTAAAATAAAATATTAGACTTAGGGTAATTTTCTGAGAATTTATTGGACCCCGAAAATATTTTTTAATTGCCCAAAAATTATTTTATTAATTAATTTAAAAATAAAAATAAAAAACCAAAATAGACCGGACTGAACCGGGTTCAAACCGGCCTGAACCGCCTGAACCCGGTTCAGTCAGACCGGACCGGTCCACCCGCCTAGTGGGTCGGGTCGGGTCCGCCCGACTGAACCCGACCCGCCCGAACCCGTTCTCCCCTCCCAGACCCGTTCTTCCCCGCCCCCGCGTCCACCGCCGAATCCGCCGGCCGTGCCGCCCACCGCTCCGCACGTCGCCACGTGCCCCGCGTCCGCCTCCGTCGGCCCCCTCCTCCGCCTCTCCCGGCCGAGCCCCCGCCTATAAAACCCCCAAACCTAGAACTCCCTCCGGCAGATCCACCCTAGTCCCCGCCGCCTCCGAGATCCGTCGCCACAGCCTCGCCGACGATGTCGCCTCACCGACGACGTCGCCCCCCCCCCCCCGCTGCCCGCCAGCCTCCTCCGGCCTGGACCGAGCCCGGCCTCCTTCCCAGCGGCCCCTACCCCGACAGCAGGTCCCTCCGGCCGCCTCCGGTCGCCCGACGCAGCATCCGCCGCCTCCGGTGCCTGCCGCACGCCGCCGTCCAGCCTCCCCGCCGCCAGCGCTGCCCCAGCCCGCCTCAGCTCTGGCAGCATCCCCCAAAACCCTAACCCTAAACACGTGTCGGACAAGGAAATTCTGATTTCCAGGAGCCCTGTTCAGGTACCTGTATTTTTCTCCTCGTAGCTCTGTTGTTTTCGATTCCGTCAGTTGCGTCGCGAACCCTGCATGACCCTCTCGGTGCCCGTGCAACCCGCTCGGTGCATCGCGTCTTGTGGTGATCGCGAACCGCGATCCAAAAACAGGAAAAATAACGCCCTGATTCATCCCAGAACTGAGTACGCTCCGCCAAACGGGACGACTTGGTCGCGTGCGGTCTTCACCGATACGTGCGTGTCGTTGATACGGACGTGCGGGACTTCGCAGAAGTTGATTTGGATGTGCGTGCACACCGGAATCAACGCGTATCCGCGAACACCGTCCCGTATCTGTCCATTCTGGAACGCGTCTTAACCTTGTGTACACACGTCGGATCGAAACAAAACTTGCGCCATTGGATTCGTAGCGATACGCTGGTCCTGTGACCCAAGTTTGGTTCGATTCTGATAACGTTGACAAAATCGTATGTCGTGGGCCCACAGGCTCCACCTGACGGGCGATTTTGTGATCGGCTCATCGGAATCCAATTCTGGAAGTTCCGTTGGGTTCGTATCATCGTTCCTGACTTGTTGACGCTAAGTTGGACGAATTTGGAGACCTTTGACCCTGACACGCTTTTCGGTGCAAAGCGGCCCATATGTGGATCCCGCTTTGACCCGAAATGGTCATTTTTGCCCTTGTCTTCAAATTGGACTCAAAGACAGGCATTTTTAGCTGATTGATATTTTCTGGATCTGATGGTGATATTTATTTCAGTAACCGGAGTACTGCCTGCAAATCTCGCTGCTGCCAGAGCTACAATTGGAGCCGGAACCACAGGCAAGTGTACCTTGCCAAACTTGTAGTTCTTGTTATTTATTCCTTTGACTATATATATATAATTGTGCATGCTTGACCTAGGACCGTACGACTTACTTAGCGTCCGATTAATAGTCGGGTGCCAACACCGTACGCAGTGTTATGTAACGTCATCTAGACATGGATATCGTGACCCCTTTACATTCTCGTACTTGTCTTATCAAGTACATCATAACCCATGACACTTGATACTATTCATGAGACAGAATCTTTCTGAGATATTCATGGTGATTCTGTATAGGAAACATGTTACATGACTTAGATATTATATTCTTAGATCTCATTATGACTTACTGCATTAGTTATGATCTCACGTGACATGGACATGAGACGTTATGGACATGAGACGTGTGGTTACATTGGGTGGGGAGAGACACGCAGGCTACAGGATGATTATATATATATATAATCCATAGTAAACACATAGTAAAACTCATAGTAAACACTGCTACCGGCTCCCAGACACAGAGCTTGTAGTGGTATCAGCCTAAGTTCTAGTGATGCTCTCAACTTGCATTTCACATAGATGGTTATATAGTTTATCCTATTATTTCATTATTTGCTGCACTGCATTTATTTTGGCTTGAGCTTTCTTGTACCTTGCTATGTCCCCTGAGGACCTGGATCCGAATTATGTCCCCAGGATTAGCAGACGAGTTCGACCCAGAGATATACAGGACAGGAGCATTAGCAGGAGCAGGAGTAGACACTGGAGCAGTACCAGATCCAGCAGTCGAGTGATCTCTGTGGGTATCTTCTGAGTATATACTATTTTCCATACTCAGTTTTGTTGTTGATATCTTTATTCTTGTATCTTGTCAGTTGTATCAGATTTGTAATCGGGTTGTTCCCCGATTTATTTACTTGAGAATTGATGAGGTTGTTTATACTTTCTTTTGTTGATATTGATATATTCATTCTGTGGATGAGAATAGTAAACCTTGACTATTGTAATACAGCTTAAGTATGCCCCGATGGATCCATTAAAATTGGGTTTGTCCATCGGTGCGTGCTGCTGGCCATTGTCACGTGTCCAGTCCCTCGGTATTTTGGGACTGGGGCGTGACATGGTTTTTGTGGTGGCCCATGCAGGTCTTCGACTAAATTGTTCGGTTTCAACTCAGGGACCGAACAGGCCTGCAATAAGAATAGGATAAGTTTTGATCTCATCCACTTGCTTGAATCGTTCTTGACATCTATATCGAATTTGAATTAATTTCTTAACTTGCATCCTGCCTTGATTTCTGTGCGCTTCTTATTGTTTATTTTGGTTGTTACTCTAAATTTTTGAATCATGTGATTGGTAATTAGAACTTGACAGTTTAAGTTATTATTGTAGATTATGACCTAATGATTATCCCTTAGCTTTAAGTCGCGTAATTAGTACCCCCACCTCGATACAAGTTAGATCCCTTACCCTTGACGGCCAGTAACTCTTCTATCCTCACTATCGACACTTGTCCTATAAGCACTAAGACTAAGGCTTAAGACGACCATGACCTAAGTAATATAGGAGGATACCCTAATAGGTACCAAGACCCCTTCTCGTAGACCTTAACAAGAGTTCCTACAGTATCATTAGGACGATTTCAGTATTAATTATTGTTTTAAGTTGGGTAGTATGCCTCAGAACATAATACCACCTAGCCCTATTGACCCATTGATGAAGTAAACTAGGATAACACAACTTTAGACCTGCATAAGAAGATAGTGTTTATTCAGACTGTAGAATTTAGAGGTCCTTGCCCCTATTTGGTCGACTAGTGACTTAGACAAGGAGGTTGTATGATGACTGTAGAGATTGTGTGGTCTTTATTTATTATTGCTTATTTTGTTTTTGTGAGCTTGAATTAATTTGTACCTCCTTTCATCATCATCTAGCGTACTTATATTTGTTGTACTATATTGACTTATGCTGCTAATATAGCCTAGTTTTGCGAGCTTACTCTTCTATCGAGCTTGATCATGATATATGTATAAGTGGGTTAACACACTAATACATTTCAGAATCAGTGTACTATGGTCTGATCAACCATGGTGCATTTTGGTTCGCTCATCGCACGACTACTTTACGTGGATTGAGATATATAGTTGACTAGTATACTTGCCCTGGACATGTTTGACATATTGTATCGGTTACATAACTGTATTAATACGAGCATGCGAACGAAGAATTACTAGAATAGGATTTCAATCCACAACTGCTCTGACAATTCCTATTTGAATTCTTTAAACGCCTTTGATTCCGACACTTCTATTCTATTACCTCTCCCTTGAACTCTTTATTATTGATCTCCGTCTTCCCTTATTTCGGAAAGACGAAACCTCGGGCTTGGTATAAGTTTGATATAGACAGTACTAGATATACCCCACAGGCCGGTCGCATTATTTTATGACCCTTTTTTTTAAATGACTAAGGGAATACCATAGGTGATATGTTTGGTGTTAAAGACTTTGAGGATTCAATAGCATGATTAAATAATTTGGGGCATAGTTTTCGTAGATGTATAGCCTTAGATGATAGATGGGTAAATTCTAAGTTGGGTAGAGACCGCAATGTTCACTTGAGAGAAATTCTTTAGACTGTAATCAAGTGAGATGTAATAGAGAGACCCTACCATATTTTAATTTCGAGGACGAAATTTTTATAAGTTGGGTAGATTATAAACCCCCTGATTTTTCAAAATTTTTAAAACTAGATTTTTCAGAATTTTCTGGAATTTTTCGGAAATTTTTACTAATTAAAAACAAGGTATTTTTGGCATTTAATAAAATTAAGTGATTTTAAAATATATTAAAATATTATGAAAATAATATTTTTGGGTGTAAAATAAAATATTGGACTTAGGGTAATTTTCTGGAAATTTATTGGACCCCGAAAATATTTTTTAATTGCCCAAAAATTATTTTATTAATTAATTTAAAAATAAAAATAAAAAAACCAAAATAGACCGGACTGAACCGGGTTCAAACCGGACTGAACCGCCCGAACCCGGTTCAGTCAGACCGGACCGGTCCACCCGCTTAGCGGGTCGGGTCGGGTCCGCCCGACTGAATCCGACCCGCCCGAACCCGTTCTCCCCTCCCAGACCCGTTCTTCCCCCGCCCCCGCGTCCACTGTCGAATCCGTCGGCCGCGCCGCCCACCGCTCCGCACGTCGCCACGCGCCCCGCCTCCGCCTCTGTCGGCCCCCTCCTCCGCCTCTCCCGGCCGAGCCCCCGCCAATAAAACCCCCAAACCTAGAACCCCCTCCGGCAGATCCACCCTAGTCCCCGCCGCCTCCGAGATCCGTCACCACAGCCTCGCCGACGACGCCGCCTCGCCGACGACGTCGCCCCCCCCCCCCCGCTGCCCGCCAGCCTCCTCCGGCCTGGACCGAGCCCGGCCTCCTTCCCAGCGGCCCCTACCCCGACAGCAGGTCCCTCCGGCCGCCTCCGGTAGCCCGATGCCGCATCCGCTGCCTCCGGCGCCTGCCGTGCGCCGCCGTCCAGCCTCCCCGCCATCAGCGCCGCCCTAGCCCGCCTACGGCCGGCCTCAGCTCTGGCAGCATCCCCCAAAACCCTAACCCTAGACACGTGTCGGACACGGAAATTTTGGTTTTCAGGAGCCATGTTCAGGTACCTGTATCTTTCTCCTCGTAGCTCTATTTTTGATTTCGTCAGTTGCGTCGCGAACCCTGCATGACCCTCTCGGTGCCCGTACAACCCGCTCGGTGCATCGCGTCTTGTGGTGATCGCGAACCGCGATCCAAAAATAGGAAAAACAACGCCCTGATTCACCCCAGAACTGAGTATGCCCCGCCAAACGGGACGACTTGGTCGCGTGCGGTCTTCACCGATACGTGCGCGTCGTTGATACCGATGTGCAGGACTTCACAGAAGTTGATTTGGATGTGCGTGCACACCGGAATCAACGCGTATCCGCGGACACCGTCCCGTATCCGTCTTTTCTGGAATGCATCCTAACTTTGTGTACACACGTCGGATCGAAACGAAACTTACGCCATTGGACTCGTAGCGATACGCTGGTCCTGTGACCCAAGTTTGGTTTGATTCTGAGAACGTTGACAAAATCGCGTATCGTGGGCCCCATAGGCTCCACCTGACGGGCGATTTTGTGATCGGCTCATCGGAATCCAATTCTGAAAGTTCCGTTGGGTTCGTATCATTGTTCCTGACTTGTTGACGCTAAGTTGAACAAATTTGGAGACCTTTGACCCTGACACGCTTTTCGGTGCAAAGCGGCCCACATGTGGACCTCGCTTTGACCCAAAATGGTCATTTTTGCCCTTGTCTCCAAATTGGACTCAAGGACAGGCGTTTCTAGCTGATTGATATTTTTTGGATCTGATGGTGATGTTTATTTTAGCAACCGAAGTACTGCCTGCAAATCTCGCTGCTGCCAGAGCTACAATTGGAGTCGGAACCACAGGCAAGTGTACCTTGCCAAACTTGCAGTTCTTGTTATTTATTCCTTTGACTATATATATATAATTGTGCATGCTTGACCTAGCACCGTGTGACTTACTTAGCGTCTGATTAATAGTCGGGTGCCAACACCGTACACAGTGTTGTGTAACGTCATCTAGACATGGATATCGTGACCCCTTTACATTCTCGTACTTGTCTTATCAAGTACATCATAACCCAGGACACTTGACACTATTCATGAGACAGAATCTTCCTGAGATATTCATGGTGATTCTGTATAGGAAACATGTTACATGACTTAGACATTATATTCTTAGATCTCATTATGACTTACTGCATTAGTTATGATCTCACGTGACATGGACATGAGACGTTATGGACATGAGACGTGTGGTTACATTGGGTGGGAAGAGACACGCAGGCTACAGGCTGATTATATATATATAAAATCCATAGTAAACACATAGTAAAACTCATAGTAAACACTGCTACCGGCTCCCAGACACAGAGCTTGTAGTGGTATCAGCCTAAGTTCTAGTGATGCTCTCAACTTGCATTTCACATAGATGATTATATAGTTTACCCTATTGTTTCATTATTTGCTCCACTGCATTTATTTTGGCTTAAGCTTTCTTGTACCTTGCTATGTCCCCTGAGGACCTGGATCCGGATTATGTCCCCAGGATTAGCAGACGAGTTCGACCCAGAGATATACAGGACAGGAGCATTAGCAGGAGCATTAGCAGGAGCAGGAGTAGACACTGGAGCAGTACCAGATCCAACAGTCGAGTGATCTCTGTGGGTATCTTCTGAGTATATACTATTTTCTATACTCAGTTTTGTTGTTGATATCTTTATTCTTGTATCTTGTCAGTTGTATCAGATTTGTAATCGGGTTATTCCTCGATTTATTTACTTGAGAATTGATGAGGTTGTTTATATTTCCTTCTGTTGATATTGATATATTCATTCTGTGGATGAGAATAGTAAACCCTGACTATTGTAATACAGCTTAAGTATGCCCCGATGGATCCATTAAAATTGGGTTTGTCCATAGGTGCGTGCTGCTGGCCATTGCCACGTGTCCAGTCCCTCGGTATTTTGGGACTGGGGCGTGACACCCGGTCCTTATTTGGTTTAAGGGTTGTGGTCATGATCTAGAGTAGTTCATATTCTCTCTTGCCGCTTGTCGCCTAACTTTTATTTCTTCACTTATTATCAGTTCTTCAAGTATTATTCTTGATACAAATACGTTGGTACCGTACAAGTCTCGATCTGCATTTATTTCTTATATGTCTCTTTCTGCTTATGTTGTGATGTGTCTGGTTTATCACCTCGAGCTCCTTTGTGGTACTTGTTGATTGGAATTTTGACCCCATTGGCTTTGCATGGCCAGGTTACCCCGAAGAGAACCAGGATCTACCGCACTTCCAGCAAGATGGCTCGTACTCGTAGGACTACGACCGAAGCTCACGAGTAGGTTTCCTTATTTTATCCCTCGTCTTGATTATTTTATTTTGTGGTGTTTAGCAAGGGGCATAGTTAGCTGCTTATATTTTTGAGACTATGGTCAACATGATGTATATATTAGGCCATGGTTGGTATATTTGATCATGTATATTTAAACTCTGCTATTGCGGCATTTTGCATTCACTAGCTTCATGATTATATGTGACATATAATTTGAGATGCCTCTTTACTTTCATGTATGATATACTCTTGTACTTGCATTGTTGGATTAAGATTATAGGATTTGTCGGCCTTAGGACTGACGACATAGCATGCTAGAGTTCACACATATGTCTTCTAGACAACATTAACACATTGCGGCTTACTTCGGTATTCTGCAAGGTGTGGTTGGCCATGTCAGTCCTAGTATTTATCTAGTATTTACCTAGTATTCTGGGAGCGGGACGTGACATCCATGGGTAGCCCCATGATTAGAAGCGGTGACTCAAGGTTCAACTCTGCACTAGCACGCGCATATGTCGGCAGCTATGACTCATGGTTCAGCTCTTTACCAACACACACGAATACTAGAAGTTGTAACATCATGGTTTCGCTCTTCACTAATAGACACAAAAATATTCCCTATATCTCGTAGGACCGGAACATCATGGTGCAACAAAATCTCTTCCGGACCGACCGATCCCCGGTGCCCCAGGCACCATTCGAGAGATGAAAACCTTGTGCACAAGTTGTCTGAGACCAATGCATGACATGAAACATCTATCAAATAAAAACTATTATGATGCACAAAATATAAACAAGCATATCACTATCTTTTTTTTTAATTCTTACTCTTATCTCTTATCTAATAGCTGCACCCCCTAGATCCCGTAGGACCGGAACATCGGGGCGGGCTAATAGTATCTTCTCTTAACAAGACAAGCCATAACTCTTTGTAACAATACAAGCATACATTTGATCTAGCTTTTGCATCAAAGACAAATAATTATATAAACGACGACAAGCAAACATATGAACGATCTTTAATTTAACGAGCATGGCACGGTTCTATTTACCTCTTCAAGTTAAGCATGCAATTTTACTCTTGTTTAGCATACGACATAGAGACTTGTTCAAGCAATTTTCTTTACTTATCTTATTATCATGGCAAGGGTTCGTTCGATAGAGGTGTCAGTGTGACCTAGCATGCAACATTCTATTCTTTCTTGACTTAGCAGGGCAATAGTTCTATCTCTTTTAGACAAGCATACAAGTTCTCTAGTTAAGCATGCAGGTTCTCGTTCTATCATTTTCAATGCGAACATTTACTACTGTCACGCCCCAGTCCCAAATACGTAGGACTAGGAGCACGTAAGCATGCCAGCCGCATGGATATGGCAACTCCAATATATGGAAACCATAACCCATACGTACGCTGTAATATGAATATAAACTCACATGTGGGATATATAATGTCACAAGTCACAGATATGCTAATCTCATCCACACAACAAGTCATAGAAAAGAAATACTAAACTAGAATAAGGAGTCTGAAATATCTAAATTAATAGTCGGGTGGAGACAAATCCACTACCAATGACTATATCCAAAACTAAAATGAGAGAGAAGTATAAAATCTCCAATATAAAATAATGTGAAGACAGAAGTGTATCAGCTAAAAGAATCCATCGCTAGATAATCAACGATGCTCAGAAGGTAAGACCTCCTCGACAGAAAGGAATGCTTCAGGTCCAGGCCCGTACTCCTGCAAATACTCAAGAGCAGATACACCTGGCAGAGGACCAGGTCCTCAGAGGGACGTAACAAGATACAGAAAATACGAGCCAACTTGAATACAGTAAACATGCATATAATTTGAAAATAGATAAGTATGCTGTACAAGACAATCTATATGAATGCAAAATGAGGACAACTTTTCGACGTATGGGCAAAGGTAGTCTACTCGATCTAAGCCTCACAACTCACACACCCGTCTAGAACATCAGAAATCGACATACCTCTGGGGTAGCGACCAGCGCGACTCTACAGAAATCGACATACCTCTGGGGTAGCGACCAGCGCGACACACGCCCGTAGTGCGAACTATATACTACGGTTTACCAGAGTGGTTAAAAGCCCATACGCCTAATGATTGTCCTTCCATGATACTAGGTGCCATGTGTGTGTCAACATATCTAATACATAGTAATGACTGGAGAAAAACTACACATGCAAGAACTATACAGAAATAAAATAAATAAACAGAAATATAAGTAGCATGCAAAGTACTGTAAACAATTTGGCAAGGTATCTTGCCTGGCAAGAAGCTGCAAAATGTAGTGTCCCAATGTCAACAACAAGAGTCAGAAGCTACGGCCTCAGAATAAACGTCTCCGGATGCTGAAATAAACATCACCAACGTTCCCAGAATGAGCAAAATAGCTAAAAAGCACATCCCTTTCGTCCAATTTGGACACAGGGGCAAAACGGTAATTTCGGGAAAAAGTGGGGTCCATATGTGGCCCACTTTGCACCGAAAAGCGTGCCAAGGGTAACAGTCTCTAAATGGGATAAACTATAGGTCAAACAACTCTAAATGTCAATACGAACTCAACGGTATGTCCAAATTTGGATTCCGATGAGCCGAACAAAATTTGGTCCAAAAAGTCAACTGTGGGGCCCGCCAATTGGCGATCTGGTCAACCGTCTCAGAAATGCGTGAAAATTGTGTCACAGGACCAGCGCGTTACCACGAGTCCAGTGGTGCAAGTTTCGTCGCAATCTGACAAGCGTGCACAAACTACGCGCGAGTTCTACAAAAGTTGCGACACGGAATGTGTCCGCGGATACGGCCTGATTCCGGCGCGCACACGCGTCCGAATCAGTCCCCACGAATTTTTACGTGTCCAATTATGCTGCGTGTACCATTCGGTACACTTGGCACACGGCGGGGCGGTCCCGTTTGGCGGGGCGCTCTCCGATCTCCAACTTTTGGAAATCTGGAAAAAGTGGGTGCGCGCAGTTTTGTGATAAATATAATTCTGTCCACAGCAACTAATAGCACATGGTTATTTAACATAAAATAAACTAGGTCATGTATTCTACAGGTATCAAAAAGAATCATCGAATTCGGATCTCTGTGGTGGGAGATACGAACTCGGCAATATGGGTGGTCATTCTGGAATTCTGCGATTTCAGAATTCTGTCGGCTCGGCCAACTTGGGCGCTGTTTTACACCTAGGGGCACACGTTTTCCGAGGTTGACTATAAAATAAATATTGGATAGGGTTGAGGGAAGATCATACCTATGAAGACGGAACAGCGTTTGGTCGAGCGAGTCAACGGAAAATCACGCCGGAGCGAAGGTGCCTCGAGTGGGAGACTGCAGTTCGCGATGTCGGCGTCGACGGAATGATTGGATGGCTTGGGGAGGCTTCTCTGTCTGTGGTGACGGCTCTAGATGGGAAGAGGAGGTCTGGAAATATTAGGTTAGGGTTTTTGGGATATAACTATATATATATATAATTAGGAGAGAGAGAGGGTGAAGGAGAGGATTTGTGGTTTGGCCGAAGGGAAGGTTGGAATAAGCCGCTGAAGGCTTGCTGCTGCTTATGCATATAAGGGCGGGTCCTGTTTGGAAGCAAGTTTGCTACTTGCTAAAGGATGGTAGTCACAGTATTGTATTTTGCTAAGGAGTTAGCAACTAAGGAATGGTAACATAATAGTGTTTATTACTATTGTATTATTATTAGTTAATATTAAATTCTTACTTAATATTTCTTTTCCTTTCTTTCTTTTCATTTACATATATATATATATATATATATATATATATATATATATATATATATATATATATATATATTCACACATAAGAAAATTTATAGATTAGGGTAATGCACATCGTTAGGCTAGCAACTGCTCAAGGGGTCTCCTACATGGAATAAATTCCAAAAAATTCCTAATGGTCCCATAAATCCTCTAAGTGCCCGAACACCTAAAATAAAAAATTATTAAAAATCTATTTCTCCTATTTAGCACATAATTACCATAATTAAATTATTAATTAATAAAAATAATAAATACAATTTTTTTTAAAAAAATAGGGGTTTTACAACTACTTAGCAAACAAGCATTGCAAAAACTCATATTCATTATTAAGGTGTGCAAGAATCAGAGAATAAAGTTCTGCCCACTCACTTAGATTAATCGTCTTGTATTTCGATCGGAGAATACTTTGAGAAGGCTTTTTCTTTCCAACAAAGCAATATCACTTGTACATAGTGCCAATGCAGAGCAGTACACTACATACTTACCCACCGACAACAAGTTTTATCCTCGAAACTCAAGGAGAAACTTACAATATCCAGAGCAGCGATAGCTCTCATCCCTCGCCATCCTCAATCAAAAAAAACAAGAAAATCAAGAATCACGAAATCACATCTCCAACCAACGAAAAAGCAAAAAAGAAAACTTTTGTATGCACCTTTGAGAATATCTATGGACTTATTGTTTGGAATGCTTATTGCAACACAATATCTGGGACATCTCTGAGTCGAAGGCAACGGAAAGGCTAAACGATCGAGTTGCTCTAATACCATTATATCACACCATGATCCCACAAGGGGTCGTTCGTTCTCACTTGGGTCCTTACGGGACCGACCGTCCTTGCACGAGAGTGATGCCGTACAAGCCTGAGTTACGCTTGCACAAGGCCAAATCTTGAATAAGGGCAAGTAAGCTATTCAAGACGGAAGCAGTAACACATATTGCAAAAAAGTAAAGAACACAATGTCAAGGAAACAAGCATCTTATTGATATTCAAAATTGTTACAAGCGGCGCTTGGCCGAGGTTACAATTCGCTCAATCACTCTCTTAAATACAATGATATCATTCCATACATTACATCCCTTTATACAAAAGTAGCTCAAAGTATCTCGATACGGCTCAAGGTATCGATTCCATATTTTTGGGTTATGGGGATGAGGCACGGCTATCGCTTCTTCGGACGATCCAGCACCTGCGAACAAGCAAACTTTTGGTGGGTCAGCACTTTGGAGAAAGTACTGGTGAGTATAAATCAACGAACAGAAGCAACTCTTCATGAAACCAACACTAAACCATGTGGCAAAATATTACATTACTAGTGATCTTGCTATTTTTATATAGGTTTATTTCATGCAGAACAGGGTTAGAGTCAGTTTACTTCTTCCGAAAACATAGCTTTGGAAACAGTTTGCATATACGATACAATCAAGCATATAAGTAGGGGTAGTGTTCTATCGTATAGTGCGCAGCATATATCGTACACAATATTTATAAACTCTTTAGTAACACAAGTTATTTCTAGTGGAATGATCAATTCATTACTAAGGGGCGACATCAAACATCAAGTGAAACATGCAAGTCTAGGGGCAATACGAGATTCAAGCATAATCAAAAATTAATGCATCACTTATTCATTAATCCTTACCCTTCGCCGAATGGTTATCACTGCAGCAGACATACAAGTTAGCAACAATTTGCATATACATAAATGTTTTATTCCCTGTCTGTCTCTGCATCAAACAGTTAGGTATGCAAGAAGGCTAACCTAGCATGCGCCCTAACTACATGATGGTCCATGGGTATCCCAATGATTAGCAGCGGTGACTCAAGGTTCAACTTTGCACTAGTACGCTCGTATGTCGGCAGCTGTGACTCAAGGTTCAGCTCTTCACCAACACACATGATGTCACGACCCGATTTCGTAGAATCGTTGAGGCGTCCCCCGAATCGTGACTGCCGTACGGGCCTGGGATTGCGCCCGCACAAGGCTTTAATGATTTGCATAGCAAGCACATATTCAGAGTACGCAGATAAATTGAAACACAGATTTAAAACATGGAAAAGTTCTCTTTATTGATAATGAACATCTATTACAAACTCTTGAACGAGTTAGCTAAAATGCCGCATGGGCTTACAAAAGAGATGACTTAAAATAAGATAGCAGTCCTATACATTACATTCCTTTATAAACTTCAAAATGATAAAGATCTCCGGACTGGAGGACGGCTTTGCCACGAAGTTGCATTTGTGTATGAAGAGTTGCAAGCTTCTGTGTTCAAAATGCTTCAAGGGGCACGGTGAAGATGCACCAACAGCTGGACTGGATCGGGAAGACGACTTCGGCTCCTCGTTCGGTTCGCCTTGGTGCGGAGAACCTGTTTCAACGAGGGTCAGCATATCGAAACATACTGGTGAAGGTGAGCTAACCGAACTATACCAATCAACACATTGTTTTAATGAAGCATGCATATTTTGTGGGTTTCTATCTTGCCTTAGTTCATTTTACAGCAAGAAATAGATATAGAAATCATTGAAATAATCCGCCACCGTTCGGTGACATTTACCTGCCCGTCTGAACCACCTGCATAATACTTACCTTGCCTTCCCTGCCAAGAAGACACAAGTTAGTAGCAACAGGTTTAAATATACGAGGGGATCACTGGCACGTTGCCATAATGGACGGACTAGTCTCGGGACGGAATGACGTGCGGCGCAGAGGACAGGAGGCGCCACAAGCCACTCCATCCGAAGCAGGCGACTATCGTGAGTTCCGTCCGGATCGGATCGGTGCCAGTGCCCCAGCGACCGTCCGCAGGAACTAAGACCTTGTGCACAAGTTGTCCGTGATCAACGCAGTACACTAAGTTAGCATTTGAGGCAATACAGGGCAATATTAGGCACAGGGCAATAACAAGGCAAGATCTACTTTTGCATAGTCTTCCTGTTGAGTTATTGCATTGAAGATGAGTTCTATACATAGCACAATTTTAAGAAAAAGTATACATTCTAACTTATATTTATGCATATGATGAACATTCCAAACTAGCAAGCATGTAAGTAAGTAACCGTTCACAAGTTTTATTTGAGAAGCAATAACTTTACCCAAGTCTATTCCCTTATTATCTTAAAGTCTTTTAGTTATTACTTGGTATCGTTTGATCAAGGCAAGCACGAATACAAGATTCAGATGTGAAGACTAGCAAGAAGGGCTAGCTAATCGGGTTGGTAGCCACTCACTTAGATTGTTGGAAATGAGAAGGAAAGAGGCGCTTTACGACTCCGCTCGCAAGCCGCCTACTGCTCGTTCACCTGCATCACGAACAGCTCGATCAATACTTCTTCCACTCTTTCCAATCTCGGAATTGAAGTGCATTTCAATGAACGAAAAACAATGAAAACCATCGAAACCGTTCAAGGAAAACAAGCAAATCCCAAAACTAACTCAAAGCACGAAAGCAACAAGCGACATCGAAAACTGAGGCAATAAAAGATAGCAGCAGAGAGGTCCCTCCTGACTCTGCCGCTAAGTCGATCCCGGGGGCACGGTCCACTGAATATGGGAATCGATTCCGAAGAAACAAATCCATAACGAGGACGAGTTCTTAATTTAGTCTATCCCGATCGAACGATACCGTCTTGTATTTCTTAGCCGTGCTCCCTGAATAGGGGAAACGGGCACCACATCCTACCCAACTAATTAGAAGTTTCGTCCTAAAACTTAAGGAATAGAACCTACCACTAGAAAATAATGAGGGAAACATTTCCCTCATCTCTGATTCAAGCTCCCAAGTAGACTCTTCGACAGAGTGATTCCGCCAAAACATGCGCACTAGAGGAACCGAACGGGTCCGAAGCAGCTTTTCTTTTCTATCCAAAATTTGCACTGGTTGTTCTATATACGTCAAGTCGGCCTGGAGATTCAGTTGTTCAAGGTCTACCACGTGGATTGGATCGTACACATATTTTCTATGTTGAGAAACGTGGAATATATCATGTACGTCGGGTAGGGATGGTGGTAGTGCAATTTGATAAGCAACTGAAGCAACCCGCTTTAGTATTTCGAACGGACCGACAAATCTTGGACTTAGCTTTCCCTTTGCTCTGAACCTGTTGACCCCTCGCATGGGCGAGACCTTAAGGAATACCTGGTCGCCTACTTGAAACTCTAGCGGTCTTCGGTGTATATCCGCATAGCTCTTCTGACGGCTTTGAGCTACCTTTAATCTTTCCCGAATCAATCGAACTTTCTAGACGGTCTGCTCCACGAGCTCGGGGCCAAGTATCTGTCGTTCACCAACTTTGTCCTAGCAGATCGGAGATCGACACTTCCGCCCATATAACGTCTCATACGGCGCCATTTGAATGCTTGATTGATAACTATTGTTGTAAGCAAATTCGGCTAACGGTAGGTGCAGGTCCCAACTAGTCTTCAAATCCAAGGCGCAGAGTTGCAGCATGTCTTCGAGGATCTGGTTGACACGTTCTGTTTGGCCGTCGGTCTGTGGATGGTAGGCGGAACTGAACTTCAACTTCGTCCCCATTGCTGACTGCAGGCTTCCCCAGAAACGAGATAAGAATCGACCATCTCGATCGGAGACTATAGATACGGGTACGCCATGGAGCCGAACAATTTCGTTGAGATATATCTGAGCCAGGTGGTCGGCACTCCAAGTAGACTTGATAGGCAGAAAGTGAGCTGACTTGGTGAGTCGATCGACGATAACCCAGACTGCATCATGTCCCCGTTGCGTCCTTGGCAAGCCAACAATAAAATCCATCGTTATATGATCCCATTTCCACTCCAGAATAGCAAGGCTCTGAAGCTCTCCGCCTGGTTTCTGGTGTTCGGCCTTTACCCACTGACAAGCCATACAATGCGACACGAACTGCGCCACATCCCGTTTCAAGCCGTGCCACCAAAATATCGTGCGAAGATCCCGATACATCTTTGTGCTACCCGGATGGGAAGTATAACTAGCATAATGGGCCTCCGTGAGTATCTCGTTTCTGAGGGCCGCATCATTTGGAACGCACAGTCTTCCCTTCACTTGAAGCATCCCGTCCGTGTCTACCGCAAAGTCGAACGCCTTTTCTGCTGGAATAAGGGCATGAATCTTTTGCAGGAACGGGTCATCCTTCTGAACGGCCTTCAGTTTATGTAACAAGTCGGGTTCGAGGCACAGTTGTGCTACTTGCACCCACTTTTTGTATCTATTTTTCAGTGTAATGCCCAGTGATTCAAGATCTCGGCGCAGCCTATCATCAATCGCCATAGCTTCAGCGCAAACACTACTGCAGCCAATTCTAAGTCATGCATCGGATAGTTTATCTCGTGAGGCTTTAACTGTCTCGACGCATAGGCTATGACTTTATCCCGCTGCATCAGGACACATCCTAGTCCTTTACCCGATGCATCACTGAAAATTTTGAAATCATCCGGTCTGTTCGATAAAGTGAGAATTGGTGCAGAGACGAGGCGCTGCTTTAACTCCGTAAACGAAGCTTCGCAGTCGTCCGTCCAAGTAAACTTTGTACCCTTTCGTGTGAGCTGAGTCAAGGGCGAAGCAATTCTAGCAAAATTCTGTATAAACCAGCGGTAGTACCCTGCCAGTCCAAAAAAACTTTGGATATCGCTAGCTGACTACGGACGTTTCCACTGCGTAATGGCCTCTACCTTCTTCGGATCAACTGAAATACCTTCCGAGGAGATGATATGCCCCAAAAAAGAGATACTATCTAGCCAAAATTCCCATTTACTTAGTTTGGCATACAACTTGTTGTCTCGAAGGGTTTGCAGCACCATCCGCAGGTGTCCTGCGTGCTCATCCCTAGTCTTCGAGTACACCAAGATGTCATCGATAAAAACCACCACAAATTTATCGATGAAAGGCCGAAATACACGGTTCATCAAATCCATGAATGCAGCAGGTGCATTCATCAGTCCAAACGGCATCACTGAAAACTCGTAATATCCGTATCGGGTTTGAAAGGCGGTCTTCGGCATGTCTTCTGGCTTAATCTTCAGCTGGTGGTAACCGAGCGAAGATCTACCTTTGAAAATACCGTTGACCCTTGTAGCTGATCAAACAAGTCATCAATCCATGGCAGAGGATATTTGTTTCTGATTGTGACCTTGTTCAATTCTCGATAGTCAATGCAGAGGTGTAGCGTTCCGTCATTCTTCTTCACGAAGAGCATAGGCACACCCTAATGAGACACGCTCGGACGGATAAACCCACGATCAAGTAATTCCTGAAGTTGGCGTTTTAATTCATTCAGCTCTGCAGGGGCCATTCTGTACGGAGGCTTGGAGATTGGCTGCGTGTTTGGAAATGTATCGATAGTGAATTTAATCTCTCGGTTGGGCGGCATGTCGGGTAGTTCGCTCGAAAACACATCGGGGAACTCCGCCTCAACGGAAATGGACTCGACGTTTGCGTAGTCCTGCCGTGTGTCCCGAACTGATGCTAGAAATCCCTCGCAGCCTAAGTGGAGCATTCGCCGAGCATATATCGCTGAAATCACCATGCAAGACCCAGTCGCATCAGTTGTCGGACTACTTGTGTAACAGAACTCGGCTTCTCTAGGCAGGTGGAAGATGACTCATTTCTCTGCACACTCTATAGTTGCCGAGAACGCGCTGAGCCAATCCATTCCCAAGATGATATCGTAGTCCCGAATATCTAGGACTAAAACATCAAGTGACAGCTTTCTCTCCCCAATACAGATATAACCGCCTTGGCATGCTGAACAGACAGGTATTTTCGTACCAGATGGGGTGCTAACACTTAAATCTAAATGCAACGGAGTCATTTTTAAATTGTTCTCCACGGCAAAATTTGCGAAAATAAAATACTTAGCCTTGTGCGGTGCGCAACCTAGGCCCGCACGGCGGTCACGCCTGGGGGACGACTATCGATTCCACGGAACCGGGGGCGTGACACATAAATACTAGTAGATGTGACTTCATGGTTCTGCTCTTCACTAATAGACACAAAAATACCCCTAGATCTCGTAGAACCGGAACATCAGGTGCAACAAAATTTCTTCCGGACCGACCGATCCCCAGTGCCCCAGGAACCATTCGAGAGATAAAAACCCTGTGCACAAGTTGTCCGAGACCAATGCATGACATGGAACATCTATCAGATAAAAATTATTATTATGCACAAAACATGAATAAGCATATCACTATATCTTTTCTTTAACACTTACTCTTATCTCTTATCTAATAGCTGCATCCCCCTAGATCTCGTAGGACCGGAATATCAAGGCGGGCTAGTAGTCTTTTCTCTTATCAAGATAAGCCATTAACTCTTTGTAATAATACAAGCATATATTCGATCTAGCTTTTGCATCAAAGACAAGCAATTATATAAATGATGACAAGCAAACATATGAACGATCTTTAATTTAACGAGCATGGCACGGTTCTATTTATCTCTTCAAGTTAAGCATGCAGTTCTACTCTTGTTTATCATATGACATAGAGACTTGTTCAAGCAATTTCTTTTGCTTATCTAATTATCATAGTAAGGGTTCGTTCGATAGCGGTGTCAGTGTGACCTAGCATGCAATATTCTATTCTTTCTTGACTTAGCATGGCAATGGTTATATCTCTTTTAGATAAGCAAATAAGTTCTCTAGGCATGCAGGTTCTCATTCTATCATTTTCAATGCAAACATTTACTACTTAGCAAACAAGCACTACAAAAACTTAGATTCATTATTAAGGCGTGTAAGAATCAGAGAATGAAATTCTGCCCACTTACTTAGATCAATCATCTTGTGTTTCGATCGGAAAATACATTGAGAAGGCTTCCAATCGAGCCAGCAAAGCGATATTACTTGTACATAGTGCCAACGCGGAGCAAGATAATACATTTGTCTCGATCGCGATCGTCGTCGTCAGGTTCGAGTTCGTCGATCATCGAAACAATCAATCGAAGCGATGCTTCTCCGACAGAGCAGCTCCTCGAGGTCGATTATGAAGATGATCGAAGCAATGCTTCTCCGATAGAGCAGCTCCTCGATCCTTCAGTCGAGCTCAGTATCCTGTGTTCGATCGATTCAAGGAAGATCGAGAAGAAACAACCGATGAAGATGAACAAAAAGGAAAAAAGGAAACAAAAGTGACGAACTCATCGGACTTCGTCGATCCGCCACTGGTCGTCACTGGGAATTAGACAGCTGGAGCCGCCTTGCTTCGCCGCTCGCCGCAATCGAAAAGCTCAACGGGTGGTAGGGTTGTTCGCCAAGGCCATGGAGAGCTCGAATGTGGTTATACGCACCTTGACGTGGTTGGAGTTGGTTTAGGGTTAGTTACAAATTGGTTAGGAGTCTTGGAAAAATATCTAAATTTTTCTAGTTATTACTAAAATGCTACTCCTCTTCCATAATTACAAATTATTAATTGATTTAATATCTAAATTATTTTTAAGAAATTCTTTTTGTAAAAGAACTTATTTGAAATTGATTCCAAAAATAGGAATTTTATTGTCTTTAATATTTTCTTAGAATTTTTTTTATTGAAACTAGAATTAGAAACTTTTATTACAGATTTTGGAAAGTGTAGGTTACACTTATCATTTGCCTTACCATAATTCCTCGAGCCGTAACTCTAAATACTCACTTCTCAATCCAAAAACTTACAAAAATTGGGGACTCAACGGTTCCAAATATTTTTTTCAACAATACAACACGATCATCATTCTTTTATAGCAGATTAATAGCGATGCGCTTATCTTCATTTTCTTTTGTGATTCGTTTCTTTTTTTAGATGCCCGGCGATACGCACAGAACTTATGTGTATGCTGTATTGCATGTCATTTGGGCCCACTGTCCTATACCTCCCCCCGCGATTTGATCCCGAGACCGTCCGCCTAGCCAGTGAGGTTATACCTCTTCTCACTGACCACAAGAGCCAAGTGAGTTCGGTTCTTTTGTGATTCTTGCTAGGTATATTTAGTAATAACACAAATAAACATGAACAAAATTTATTTCTTAAGCGTGAAGATAAGGAGCGAAGGTCCAAAGCCACCCACCCACCTTTATCCGTCATGATCACATAATGTAAAGCGCCTAACACATAGTTTTCTGAATGATCACTAAGATAATTTCAAGTCCAATAAGGCTTCTTCGAGCCAACTAGCTAGCATAATGCACCGTGCGAAATAGGACATTATAATAGATTTTTTGAATGTTACTTTTTACTCGTTAAGTTTCACTACAAGAAAATGCATGTTCAGTGACATAAACAATATGTAGCAGAAAGTTAGATTTGTGTCGCTAAAGCATTTTTGAGAGATATATATATGGCTATGTCGCACACATGTCGCCGTAGCCTTGTCTGGGAAAGTCTTTGGCGACATATCATATTTTTGATTTAAAATAACTTTTGGCAACATATGTCTTGTGTGTCGCCAAAAGATGTTACTTTGGCAACATAACTCATGTCGCCAAAAGTCTAGTTCTTTATTTTTTATTATTAGAAAAATATTTTCTACTACACAATTTGATGTCGTGAAAGCTAATGTAGACAAATATAAATACACTTCCTGCTACAATTTGATGTCACGAAAGCTAATTTATATTTTTTATATTTATTTATATTAATTTTTTTGCATATATTTTCCAACATAAATGTTAAAATCTTATTTGAAAAATAACATACAAACATTGAAATTTATATTCAAAGAATTTGAGAACAAAGAGAGCAACAAGTTACCGTAAACACAACATGATGTCCAATACAATGTCTTCAGATGTCTCTTCATAAAATAATCCAATAATGTAATATTTTAACAACTTCAAGTAGCACATTCAAAACCGATAGGTATTATATTCTACAAATGTACTGTATTCCAACTAGGCAACAATGGTGTAAACTAAAACACATGAATTTAATGTCTTCCCAAAAAAATTAGCCTATAATAGATCTCCTGATATGAATGTCTTCCCCCAAAATTGACTTATTGTCTATGTGATCCTGCAAAAAAAAATTATAAGTAAAACAAAATATATACTAAAAGAATTACAAGTTTAAGGGACTTATATGCAAAACAAAAAAATCTACACACACATATATATACATTATCATGTATATCCGGTGCAGGTTTAAGGGACTTACATGCAAAAAAATCTACCTCGGCTTTCGCATGCAATTTGTTTAGGGAGTTGCCTATAACTATCACAACTCTTGCAATACTTGAAACAAACTCAAAAGACGGTGACTAGTAGTGTCACATCCCAGTCCCAAAATACGTGGGACCAGACACGTGGCAATGGCCAGCTGGTATAACTCTGTAGGGCTTTCTAATTTAATGGATCCGACGAAGCGCACTTACGATGTTCATGGTCAAGTGATCCAATTAATAATCTAATTTCTAACATGCAACAAGTAAACTAAATCTTAATCCATGATAAATAATCTCAAGAAATAACGATATGCATTATCAGTCTGCAGCCTGATAATACATTCGTTCGAATAGACCAAAAGAACAACATAGGCCTATAAACACTAGGCTATAAAAGCAGAATCAAAAATAGAAAGTAGTACATGATTGTAATAGCTGAAAATATAAAGATACCTGCAACGATGTACACACTCCACTAGATCAAGCATCCTGCAAACTGTACAAATAACCCGGAAGGGAACCAGGTCCTCAGAAGGACGTAACAAGATACAAAAATACATGCCATAAAGTAAATACTGTGAAAACTCAAGGGTGAACTAACCAGCTAAGTGAAATACAATTTGAGGACAACTTAGTGCGTATGGGAATTGTAGGCTAGACATATGCTGACGTAATTCACCAATCGCCGTGACTGGCTACTATATGCCATATATGCCCCCATAACAAGGGCTCTCTGTAATATAATAACGTCCAGCTCCGAGGAGCGTGGTATCTGTACATGTAACATCCATCGTTCCAAAGTACGAGTTATCTGCAATATATATATATATATATATATATATATATATATATATATATATATATATATATATATATACGTCCGTATCGCTCTGCGGAGCGCAGTATCTGTATAAAGGAGGTGGGTGTCCCATACGCCTACAAGTCGTCCTCCCCGCCCAATGTGTAAACCCTCTGATTTTCAAGAATTTTTAAATTTAGATGTTTCACAATTTTCTGGAATTTTTTGGAATTTTTTGTAATTAAATTCAGGTGTTTTAATTATTAAATGATTTTTAAATAATAATAAATAATATTAAAATATTAGGAAAATAATATTTTATGGTGTAAAATGAAAAACTGGACATAGTATAATTTTTCGGAAATTTATTGGACCCCGAAAGCATTTTTAAAGCCCTAAAAACTAATTAATTAATTAAACCAAAATAAACTGGATTTATTTGAAATAAACCAAACCAATAGTTGAACCAAACTGGTTTATTTAAACCAAAATCCTTAGCGGGTCGGATCCGGGTCTAACCCAGGCCCGACCTATTAGCCCGACCCGAACCCGCATCCTGGTTAGTGGATCGGGCCGGATCCGCTAGAACCGACCCGACCCGCTAACAACCCGACCCGCCGAACCCCCTCTCTCTTCCCCAGCCGTTTCAGCCCCCGCCTCCGGCCGACCCCTCCGCTTTGCATCCCCGTACCGTCCGCTGCCGCTCTGCCTTCCAGCCGCTCCGGCTTTCCCGTACCCGCCGTCGTTCCTCCTCCTTCTTCCTCCCTATAAAACCCCTCCGGCCACCCGATTTCCTTCCCCTCCTCCGTCTTCTCCGGCGAGCCGAACCTGCCGCAGCTCCTCGAGCCTCGCCGTCTCGCCAGCGCCCCTCGCCGTCTCCTTCGCCCTGCTGCCCCAAGCCAGTACCGCCACTACCAATCTCCTTCCCTGAACCCTAGGCCTCCGCCGGCTGCTTCCCCCTCACGACCTCCTCCTCCTTCTTCCCCGATCCTCCGCCACCACCGACCGAGACCCGCTCCGTCGACCACTTCCCGCAGAACCGCCCCAGACCTTGCCAGCTCCGCCCGCCTCCTCCGGCGGCTCCCCCACTCCGCAGCAGCCAGCAGCAGCGCCCCCCGCCTCTGCCCAAGCTTTCTCCGGCCGCCCGAGCCCAGTCGACGACTCCCCGCGCGCCGCCGTCTCCGGTCCTCGCCACCTCCGCCATCTCCGGCCTCCCTCCGGCCGCCGCAGCTCGGTCAGAACCTGAACCCTAACCCTAGCCGGACATGGTCAGGACACGGCCCTTCGTGTCGGCGCGGACACGAGAAAATGCAATTTCTCGAGCACTGTTCAGGTACCCGTTTCTCTCTGCTCGTTTACCCGTTTATGATTCCGTCTATTGCATAGCGAACCTTGCGTGACCCCCTCGGTGCCCGTGCAACCCGCTCGGTGCATCGCGACCTGTGGTGATCGCGAACCGCAATCCAAAAACAGGAAAACCAGCGCCCTGTTTCACCCCGGAACTGAGTGCGTCCCGCCAAACGGGACGACTTGGTCGCACGCGGTCTTTACCGATACGTGCGCGTCGTTGATACGGACGTGCGAAATTTCGCAGAAGTTGATTCGGAGGTGCGTGCACACCGGAATCAATACGTATCCGCCGACACCGCCCCGTATTCGACCTTTCTGAATCTCGTTGTAACTTAGTGTACGCACGTCGGATCGAGATAAAACTTACGCCATCGGACTCGTAGCAATACGCTGGTCCTGTGAGCCAAGTTTGGTTCGATTCTGAGAACGTTGACAAAATTGTGTGTCGTAGGCCCCACAGGTTCCACTTGACGAGCGATTTTGTGATCGGCTCATCGGAATCCAATTTTAGAAGTTCCGTTGGGTTCGTATCATCGTTCCTGACTTGTTGACACTAAGTTAGACGAATTTGGAGACCTTTGACCCTGACGCATTTTTCGGTGCAAAGCGGCCCACATTTGGACCCCGTTTTGCCATGAAATGTCATTTTCGCCCTTGTGTCCAAATTGGACTCAAGGATAGGCATTTCTAGTTGATTGATATTTTTTGAATCTGATGGTGATGTTTATTTCAGCAACCGGAGTACTGCCTGCAATTCCTGCTGAAGCCAGAGCTACAATTGGAGCCGGAACCCCAGGCAAGTGTACCTTGCCAAAACTTGCAGTTCTTGTTATTTATCCCTTTGACTGCATTTATATTTGTGTATGCTTAAACCTAGGACCGGGTGACTTACTTAGCGTCCGATTATAGTCGGGTGCCAACCCCGTACGCGGAGTTGTGTAACGTCATCTAGACACGGATATCATGACCATTTTGCATTCTTGTACTTACCTTATCAAGTACGTGTTACCCAGTACACCTGACACCATTCATGAGACAGAATCTTCCTGAGATATTCATGGTGATTCTGTATAGGTTACAGTTTTCATGACTTATTCCTTTGCTTAGATATTATATGACTGGATGCATTAGTTATGATCCTGTATGGCATGGACATGAGACGTAGTGGACATGAGATGCATGATTACATTGGGTGGGGAGAGACACACAAACTACAGGTTGATTATATATATTATGCCGGCGTCGTAGTCTCCCTTTGAGCTAGACAACCACATGATATTACTGCTACCGGCTCCCCGACACAGAGCTTGTAGTAGTTTCAGCTTGAGTTTTAGTGCTGCTCTTATCTTGCATATCACTTAGATGGTTATATAGTTTACCCTATTGTTTCATTTATTTCCTGCACTGCATTATTATGGCTTGAGCTTTCTTGTACCTTGCTATGTCCCCTTAGGACCTGGATCCGGATTATGTCTCCAGGATTAGCAGAGGAGATCCACTCTGAGGTTTACAGAACAGCAGCATTAGCAGGAGCAGCAGAATGAACAGGAGCAGGCACTGGAGCAGTATCAGATCCAGTAGTCGAGTGACTTCTACGGTATTTTCTGAGTATACATCGTTTCCATACTCAGTACTTTTGTTGATATCCTTGTTCTTTGTATCTTGACAGTTGTATCAGACTTGTATCGGGCTTGTTTCCCGATTTATGTACTTGTGACTTGATGATGATGTCTATATTTCCTTTTGTTGATATTTGATATATTCATTCTGTGGATGAGATTAGTAGACCCTGATTATTGTTGTAATACAGCTTAAGTATGCCCCGATGGATCCATTAAATTGGATTTGTCCATCGGTGTGTGCTGCTGGCCATTGCCACGTGGCTAGTCCTATTGATATTTTGGGACTGGGGCGTGACATGGTTTTTGTGGTGGCCCATGCAGGTCAACGACTAAATTGTTCGGTTTCAACTTAGGGACCGAACATGCCTGCAATAAGAATAGGAGAAGTTTTAGTATCTCATCCACTTGCTTGAAACGTTCTTGATATTTATATCGGATTCGAATCAATTTCTTGCATCCTGCCTTGATTCCTGTACGCCTCTTATTATTTATGTTGGTTGCAGAGTTATAGATTCACGAGCAAAAGATGAGACTCCTGCAATATCACCACGGGATGCTTTGGTAACCAATGAAGAGGAAGTAACACCAGTAGAAGAAGGTCAATCCGCTCAACAACGTAGTCAAGCGAATCAGCATGCCTCAGAAATCCAGCAAGATAACATTCCACCATCGACGCAATTTACTCCACCAATGCCCGTAATTCCACCAGGGCAGGCTATGGACGGGCATCGGATATTACAAATGATCTACGTAATGATGCAAGCTCAACAATAAATTCAACAAGAGGCTTTGCGTCATGAGGCAGAGAACTTGAGGAGCGGCATAGTAATCGCACTAGAGCAAGTAGATTTACTAGCACGACAGCCAACGACGGGTTCTATCGCTGATTTTCGCCAGCTGAAGCCTCGTACCTTCTCAGGAAAAGAAGAGCCCACAGAAGTTCATGAATGGCTCACCAACACTCAACATCAATTAGAAGCAGCCGAGATTCCACGAGAACGTTGGATGACTGCAATCAGAATGCAATTGACGGACAATGCTCATCACTGGTGGCTATCCGAGGAGACACGACTCGGACCAGACCGAGTCACTTGGGAAGAGTTCTCTAGACTCTTTCAGGAGATGTACATTCCAGCCATCGCTCGATCAGAACTTCGGGACAAGTTCAATCGCCTAACTCAGGACAATCTGACAGTAGAAGAGTACAACGCAAAGTTCATTCGTCTAAGTCACTTCGCCCCAACCTTGATTCCGACAGAAGAAGAGAAGGCTGAGAAGTTCTTCGACGGACTAAACATTGAGCTGCAGAAACTAATTGGATCCGTTGCTACTACATCATACCCGGACGTCCTTGCTGCAGCCCGACGCATGGAGCGCATCACTAGAAGAGAGACCAGTCTGAAGCGATCATCCACATCAGCACCATCCGGAGCACCACAGAAAGAAGTTGCAAAAAGACCTCACATATACCAGCCATCGGGAGCATCTCCACAGGCACTACCTGTCTGTCAATATTGTCGCAAGCGAGGCCATACCGAGAACGAGTGCAGACAAAAAAGGAGATTATGTTTAGCTTGCGGATCCAGTCAGCATTTAGTGAAGGAATGTCCTGAGCGTAGAGAAGGAGCTTCAACAGTAAACCAACAAGCGTTACCAGTACCGAGGCCAGTCTATCCAGCATTGGGAGCACCACAAACGGAAGTTCAAGAAGTCCTACCACCAGCTCCAGGAGGGTATCAGCCGAGGCCACCTTTGATACCCCAGGCACTGCTCTTCCAGCAGGCTCAGCAGCAGCAGAGGAATCGACGACAAGGACGCGGACAAGCCCTGACGATGACCTTGGAGAATGTGCAGAATCGTGGAGTAGCTAATGTGCGTAAATTTTTGTAGTTTTTGTTTCTAGTATCGCCTTAGTTCGTGCCTGCTGGTTCGTGACCCTAGACTTAACCTGATAGTTTTAACTTGCTAATAATAGATAACCTAGTGTTAACCTAGTAATTTTGAACTTGCTAATAATAGATAACCTAGTGTTAACCTAGTGTAAACCCCCTGATTTTTGCAAGAATTTTTGAATTTGGTTTTTCACAATTTTTTGGAATTTTCTGGATTTTTTTGTAATTAAATTCGGGGTTTTAATTATTAAATGATTTTTATTTGATAATAAATAATATTAAATATTATGAAAATAATATTTTTGGTGTAAAATGAAAAACTGGACTTAGGGTAATTTTCTGAGAATTTATTGGGCCTCGGACCTATTTTATATCACCCAATAACAATAGTTTTATTATTATTAATTAAGTTATTAATTAAAACCCAATTAAAACCAAGCCCAACCGAGCCCGGCCCAGTTGGTTATCGGGTCGGGTCGGGTCGGCCAAACCCGAACCCGCAGACCCGACCCGCGGGAACTCATCTCCCCCTCCCCCACGTCCTGTGCCCGCGTCCGACGCCGCTCACTCCGGCCACGACGCCGGCGACCCCCGCGGCCCTCGCTCCACGTCACCCCTCTCCTCCGCCACTTCCGGCTTCGCCCCCGCGGCTCTCCCCTATTTAAATCCCTCTTCCTCCTCCCTCATCTCCCCTACTCTAGCCCTAACTCCGGCCACTCGCTCCGGCGTCGACCTCCGCCGGCCTTCCCTCTCCTCCACTCCCTCGCAGTGACGCCCGCCCCGCTCGGCCCTGGCGACCTCCCCCTTCACCTATAAAACCCCCCCGAGTTCCTCCCTCCGCCACCACCACGACCACCACGCCGCCACTGCCTCGCCGTGATCCGCCCGCAGCCGTCGAATCCCTCTCCCTCTTCCTCCTCTTCTCCAACAGCAGCCGACCGACGCCTCCTCCGGCCGCCGTGCCCACGCCACCGCCTCCGCCCAGCCTCGTCGGTGCCGCCCCAGCCTCCTCCGGCCAGCCTCCCCCACCGCAGCGCCGCCCAGCTCCGACAGCCTCCCCAAACCCTAACCCTAGGTCTTGGGCCGTGTCGGACACGTGTCGGATACGGTAAATTTTGGGTTTTTTGAACCCTGTTTAGGTACGCGTATCTCCCTGCTCGTTTACCTGTTTTCGATTCCGTCAGTTGTGTTGCGTAGCCTGCATGACCCTCTCGGTGCCCGTGTAACCCGCTCGGGGCATCACGTCCTGTGACGATCGCGAACCGCGATCCAAAAACAGGAAAAACAACGCCCTGATTTATCCCGAAACTGGGTACGCCCCGCCAAACGGGACGACTTGGTCGCGCGCGGTCTTCACAGATACGTGCGCGTCGTTGATACGGACGTGTGAGATTTCGCAGAAGTCGATTCGGATGTGCGTGCATACCGAAATCAACGCGTATCCGCGGACACCGTCCCGTATCCGTCCTTCCTGGAATGTGCCCTAACTTTGTGTACACATGTCGGATAAAAATAAACTTGCGTCATTGGACTCGTAGCGATACGCTGGTCCTGAGACCCAAGTTTGGTTCAATTCTGAGAACGTTGACGAAATTGCGTGTCGTGGGCCCCACAGGTCCCACTCGACGGGCGATTTTATGATCGGCTCATCGGAATCCAATTCTGGAAGTTCCGTTGGGTTCGTATCATCGTTCCTGACCTGTTGACACTAAGTTTGGCAAATTTGGAGACCTTTGACCCTGACACATTTTTCGGTGCAAAGCGGGCCCACATACGGACCCCGTTTTGACCCGAAATTGTCATTTTTGTTCTTGTCTCCAAATTGGACTCAAGGACAGGCGGTTTTAGCTGATTGATATTTTCTGGATCTAATGGTGATGTTTATTTCAGCAACCGGAGTACCGCCTACAAATTCCGCTGAAGTCAGAGCCACAGTCGGAGCCAGAACCTTAGGCAAGTGTACCTTGCCAACTTTGCAGTCTTGATACATATTTTCCTTGATTCATTTATATTGTTGTGCATGCTTGACCCAGGACCGAGTGACTTTACTTAGCGTCCGATTACTAGTCGGGTGCCAACCCCGTACGCGGAGTTGTGTAACGTCACATAGACATGGATACCGAGACCCGATATTTCTCGTACTTGTCTTATCAAGTACATCATAACCCAGGACACCTGACACTATTTCATGAGACAGAGTCTTCTTGAGATATTCATGGTGATTCTGTATAGGATACAGGACTTGACAGAGATATTGTATTTAAAGATACTATATGACTTGTTGCATTAGCTATGATCCCGCTTGACATGGACATGAGACGTTATGGTCATGATATACGTGGTTACATTGGGTGGGGAGAGACACACAGGCTACAGGTTGATTATATTATGCCAGCATCGTAGTCTCCCATTGTGAGCTAGACAACCACATGATATCACTGCTACCGGCTCCCCGACACAGAACTTGTAGTAGTTTCAGCCTGAGTTCTAGTGATGCTCTCAACTTGTATATCACTTAGCTGGTTACATAGTTTACCCTATTGTTTTATTTATTTCCTGCACTGCATAATTATGGCTTGATCTTTCTTGTACCTTGCTATGTCCCCTGAGGACCTGGATCCGGATTATGTCCCCAGGTATAGCCGAAGAGATCCATCCAGAGATACACCGTACATGAGCACTTCCAGGAGCTGTACTAGGACCTGAGGACGAGATCGCACCAGAGGACTTCTCCTGAGCATTGGCTGTATATAGTCAGTTATTTCTGTTTCTGTTTCTATTTCCAGTTCATTTATTTCCTGTCTATTTGCTTGATGTATCAGACTTGTTCTCGGATTGTTCACCGAGACACTTTTATTGAGATTGTTAGTTTATATTATTTGCATTTATTCTAGCATTTAATCTGTGATTATCTGTTGTGGATGAGATTAGAATAATCTGTGACTTGTAACAATTGTTCCATTTCCTGTTAGACTACAGCTTAAGCATGCCCTGATGGATCCATTAACTTGGGTTGTCCATCGGTGCGTGCTGCTGGCCATTGCCACGTGTCCAGTCCCTCGATATTTTGGGACTGGGGCGTGACACCTAGTAATTTTTGAACTTGCTAAATAACCTAGAGTGTTTTATAACTGTTAATCTAATAAGTTTTTAAAGGATAAAACTGGTTTCCTAAACTGTAATTTTCTAGATTTCCTTCATTCGGGAAATTTCATAATGCTTAGGAAAATAATTTTTCCTAGGTGTTACTCTAAACCTTGATTCTCCTTGATGTGCTTCGAACAATGTTTACAACCGTGTCATCTCTGTTGATCGGTTATTCTTTGATTGCGAGGACGCAATCCTCTTAAGGGGGTAGATTGTAAACCCCCTGATTTTCAAAAATTTTTAAATTCAGATTTTTTACAATTTTCTGGAATTTTCTGGGATTTTTCTGTAATTAAATTCAGGTATTTTAATTATTAAATGATTTTTAAATAATAATAAATAATATTAAAATATTATGAAAATAATATTTTATGGTGTCAAATGAAAAACTGGACATAGGATAATTTTTCGGAAATTTATTGGACCCCGGAAGCATTTTTAAAGCTCTAAAAACTAATTAATTAATTAAACCAAAATAAACCGGGTTTATTTGAAATAAACCAAACCAATAGTTGAACCAAAACGGTTTATTTAAACCAAAATCCTTAGCGGGTCGGATCCGGGTCTAACCCAGACCCGACCCATTAGCCCGACCCGAACCCGCATCCTGGTTAGTGGATCGGGCCGGATCCGCTAGACCCGACCCGACCCGACCCGCTACCAACCCGACCCGCCGAACCCCCTCTCTCTTCCCCAGCCGTTTCAGCCCCACCTCCGGCCGTTACGCCGCCGGCCGACCCCTCCGCTTTGCATCTCCGCACCGGCCGCTGCCGCTCGGCCTCCCAGCAGCTCCGACTTCCCCGTACCCGCCGTCGTTCCTCCTCCTTCTTCCTCCCTATAAAATCCCTCCGGCCACCCGATTTCCTTCCCCTCCTCCGTCTTCTCCGACGAGCCGACCCTGCCGCAGCTCCTCGAGCCTCGCCATCTCGCCAGCGCCCCTTGCCGTCTCCTCCGCCCTGCTGCCCCAAGCCAGCACTGCCACTACCAATCTCCTCCCCTGAACCCTAGGCCTCCGCCGACTGCTTCCCCCTCACGACCTCCCCCTCATTCTTCCCCGATCCTCCGCCACCACCGACCGAGACCCGCTCCGTCGACCACTTCCCGCAGAACCGCCCCAGACCTCGCCAGCTCCGCCCGCCTCCTCCGGCGGCTCCCCCACTCCGCAGCAGCCAGTAGCAGCGTCCCCCACCTCTGCCCGAGCTTTCTCCGGCCGCCCGAGCCCAGCCGACGACTCCCCGCGCGCTGCCGTCTCCGGTCCTCGCCGCCTCCGCCGTCTCCGGCCTCCCTCCGGCCGCCTCCGGCCGCCGCAGCTCGGTCAGAACCTGAACCCTAACCCTAGCCGGACACGGTCAGGACACGGTCAGGACACGGCCCTTCGTGTCGGCGCGGACACGAGAAAACGCAATTTCTCGAGCCCTGTTCAGGTACCCGTTTCTTTCTGCTTGTTTACCCGTTTTTGATTCCGTCTGTTGCATCGCGAACCCTGCGTGACCCCCTCGGTGCCCGTGCAACCCGCTCGGTGCATCGCGACCTGTGGTGATCGCGAACCGCGATCCAAAAATAGGAAAACCAACGCCTTATTTCACCCCGGAACTGAGTGCGCCCCTCCAAACGGGACGACTTGGTCGCACGCGGTCTTTACCGATACGTGTGCGTCGTTGATACGGACGTGCGGGATTTTGCAGAAGTTGATTCGGAGGTGCGTGCACACCCGAATCAATGCGTATCCGTCGACACCGCCTCGTATCTGACCTTTCTGAATCTCTTTGTAACTTAGTGTACACACGTCGGATCGAGACAAAACTTACGCCATCGGACTCGTAGCAATACGCTGGTCCTGTGAGCCAAGTTTGGTTCGATTCTGAGAACGTTGACAAAATCGCGTGTCGTGGGCCCCACAGGCTCCACTTGACGGGTGATTTTGTGATCGGCTCATCGGAATCTAATTCTGGAAGTTTCGTTGGGTTCGTATCATCGTTCCTGACCTGTTGACACTAAGTTGGACGAATTTGGAGACCTTTGACCCTGACGCATTTTTCGGTGCAAAGCGGCCCACATTTGGACCCCGTTTTGTCCTAAAATATCATTTTCGCCCTTGTGTCCAAATTGGACTCAAGGACAGGCGTTTCTAGCTGATTGATATTTTTTGGATCTGATGGTGATGTTTGTTTCAGCAACCGGAGTACTGCCTGCAATCTCCGCTGAAGCCAGAGCTACAATTGGTGCCAGAACCCCAGGCAAGTGTACCTTGCCAAAACTTGCAGTTCTTGTTATTTATCCCTTTGACTGCATTTATATTTGTGTATGCTTAAACCTAGGACCGGGTGACTTACTTAGTGTCCAATTATAGTCGGGTGCCAACCCCGTACGCGGAGTTGTGTAACGTCATCTAGACATGGATATCGTGACCATTTTGCATTCTTGTACTTGCCTTATCAAGTACGTGTTACCCAGGACACCTGACACCATTCATGAGACAGAATCTTCCTGAGATATTCATGGTGATTCTGTATAGGTTACAGTTTTCATGACTTATTCATTTGCTTAGATATTATATGACTGGATGCATTAGTTATGATCCTGTATGGCATGGACATGAGACGTCGTGGACATGAGATGCATGATTACATTGGGTGGGGAGAGACACACAAACTACAGGTTGATTATATATATTATGCCGGCGTCGTAGTCTCCCTTTGAGCTAGACAACCACATGATATTACTGCTACCCGGCTCCCCGACACAGAGCTTGTAGTAGTTTCAGCTTGAGTTTTAGTGCTGCTCTTATCTTGCATATCACTTAGATGGTTATATAGTTTACCATATTATTTCATTTATTTCCTGCACTGCATTATTATGGCTTGAGCTTTCTTGTACCTTGCTATGTCCCCTGAGGACCTGGATCCGAATTATGTCCCCAGGATTAGCAGAGGAGATCCACTCTGAGGTTTACAGAACAGCAGCATTAGCAGGAGCAGCAGAATGAACAGGAGCAGGCACTGGAGCAGTATCAGATCCAGTAGTCGAGTGACTTCTACGGTATTTTCTGAGTATACACTGTTTCCATACTCAGTACTTTTGTTGATATCCTTGTTCTTTGTATCTTGACAGTTGTATCAGACTTGTATCGGGCTTGTTTCCCGATTTATGTACTTGTGACTTGATGATGATGTCTATATTTTCTTTTGTTGATATTTGATATATTCATTCTGTGGATGAGATTAGTAGACCCTGATTATTGTTGTAATACAGCTTAAGTATGCCCCGATGGATCCATTAAATTGGGTTTGTCCATCGGTGTTTGACCCTGATTATATATATATTGTATATGTATTTAATGTGATGTATTAGTATTAGTATATATTTTAATAATAATATTGACAATATATATATATATATATATTTTTTTTTTTTAAATGTATTTTTGGCACATATGTGAGTATACATATATATTGTTCAACTAGTATAAGTTAGATATGTGATTAAATGATATATATATATATATATATATATATATATATATATATATATATATATATATATATATATATATATATATATATATATATATATATATATATATATATATATTGTAAGTACTTATGTTAGTTAAAAATAGGTATAATGTGTTTTATATATATCTATCTACTAGATGACCCTAGTTGACCAGTATCATACCAGGCATAGCCCCTGAGTTATGTATTTGTGCTCTGTTAGTGTAGCATCTGATGCAAGGTTATATTTATTATATGTCTATAGGACTGTTGGTTCATCCAGGCGATACTCTGGAACAGGACATTGACATTACCAGCTAAGGACCAAGGCGAGTACATTCTCTGATTAGTTTTTTATTTATGATATCCCCTATGTTCACTGTATCTAGTGTAAATATCCATGCTCTTGACACGATGGTTACACGGATTGGTATATACGGATCTCGTCATGAGATGTTATTCCTTGTTCATGGTATAGCTTGTACAAGTCTTGTTTCATTGTTATCTTGTACATGTACAGACACTGATTTCCGGGGAGATTTGCTACCTCCCTAGGGAATCCCGTGCCATAGCGTACCATGATTGGATCTACTATACCAGTCGGGGTGGGGAGTATTTTAGTGTAGATATGTGATCATACCCAACTTTACATGCATCATAGCTCACCCACGCCTCACGTCGGTGCAGCCTTACCATTATATGCCTCATCACTGTTACATATGGTTAGCCTGACTATTACTCGCATTATAGCTATTCCTACGGATTAGCCTGACCTCAAGGATGATCGCTAACCAATGTAATGAGTTTACCAGTCCCAAGCCGATCACATGTTAAAGCTAGTACTCACACACTTAGTCATAGGATTCTTGCTCATTGACATATTATTTCTTTTCCTGCATTTACTTACAGTATTTCCAGTATATCCTTTATTGTATGTTTCTCGTACATATACATGCATCTTGTATATTTTCATCTATATACTGCTACATAGTTTATATCATTGATATAGAACTGCTATTTAGAAATGTACTTTGCTCCTTCCTGACTGGAAAATATTTTCCAGACTATGCCTAGAGGACTGGTATCTGACACTGATGGACCACAGGGTGAGTAGCTGCAGTCTTGGTCTTAGTAGTGCAGTCGTGATTCCGGGAGGTATAGCCGGAATCATTAGTTGTCTAGTTAGTTCCTTTAGCATATTATTTGGTACCGGATTTGTCTCCGGCAAATCTTATTTCAGACTTGGTTTATGTTAAGTTAGATTATTTAAAGTTTAGACTTGTGTTGTATTTTTATTTATTTTCTTCGAATTCTAATCGTGCTGTCGTTATGTGATTGAGTATGTTGTTATTTATATAGTGTTATCCGTGTCTCCTTATGGAGTTGGATACTAGTGCGAGATTGTTTAGATAGTGCTTGACCCAGACAGCGTTCTACCGCCGATGCTGCAGCGTAGGCTGGACGTACCCACGCTCTCGTACCCCTATACCGGGTGCGGGTCGTGACAGCAAAGAAGAATGCAGATTATTAGGGTGTGAAGCTTGGAAGCAGGGCTAGCTAATCGGGTTGGTAGCCACTCACTTAGATGGTTGGAAGGGAGAAGAAAAGAGGCGCTTTACGACTCCGCTCGCAAGCCGCCTACTTTTCGTTCACCTGCATCACGAATAGCTCGATCAATACTCCTTCCACTCTTTCCAATCTCGGAATTAAAGTGCAGTTCAATGAACGAAAATAATGAAACTCATCGAAACCGTTCAAGGAAAACAAGCAAATCCCAAAACCAACTCAAAGCACGAAAGCAACAAGCGACATCAAAATCCGAGGCAATAAAAGATAGCAGCGGAGAGGTCCCTCCTGACTCTGCCGCTAAGCCGATCCTTGGGGTGCGGTCCACTGAATATGGGAATCGATTCTGAAGAAACAAATCCATAACAAGGACGAGTTCTTGTTTCAATCTATCCCGATCGAACGATACCGTCTTGTGTTTCTTAGCCGCGCTCTCCGTACCGGGAGAACGGGGCGCTACACTATCTTACCTACACTACATTAGAACCCGTGCACTTCTCTTATCCCTGAATTCTTACGCTTCTTAATACGCTTCCAGATTTACATACAGTATGTTGGATGTGCATGGGTCCTCGCAGTTGCTACTACTGCATATCTAGGAAACCCCTTTCTGGTGTTGACAGTTAAGTAGTAGAGAACAATATTACTTACATTTAAAACTGATGAGAAAGAACAAATAATTCATAACATTAAGAATAATTGTATTAAATATTTTTCTAGTTCTTTAAATAATTTATTACCTTTTGGCTTTCTGAAACCAAAAAAATCTGAAACTACAATATGAAACCATCAAAATTGCCAAAACCTCATATACATATAATAATAATAAGGGGCCAAAACTGATTATGACAACGACGCCACATGGTGTTGTGATCAATACAAGATTTGGTATATTTAGTTTGTTTGGTGAAAAGCAAAACAAAAAATAGAAATCATCTAAACTGGAACAAAACCAAATTCAAAAAGCTTAACCAACTAGAGTAAAGGTCTATCAGTTTGGTTGGGCTGGATTTAAACAGAATAATGCATAGCCCTCTCTAAGGCAAATTCAAAAATTAGAAATCCGAGAATATTTTGTTGTGAATCCTGATCTTTAGTTGCATTCTAACCCTTACATTTTAAGGAGAAGCCAATCAGAAATGACATGATTCAAATTACAAATAAAATGATCGATATAACATTGACCTCAAGCAGATAAGTAAAACACCATTTGCTTATTATTATTCATTTTATATTATTATTGGAGGAGGGTGAGAGAAGTGATTGGAGATTTGGAAATAGTTATTTGATTTTGTATTATAATTTATTTTGTTAATAGTAATAAATTAAATAAAAAATGGAAAATACTATTGAAAAAATGTAAAACACCATTTGCTTCACCAGCAATCTCCATATTGAATTTGGCTAAATTAAAGCCTACATGCAACAAAGTATGCAACAATGTAGGAACTATATGTTATGTTTAGCTAAAGGGAATATGTGTTCATTTCCCAGATATGCTAGCCATAATTTCCTTACTTCCAATCTTTCATATACAGTTCACATATCTATTTGTCTGGATATTTTAGGAGACATGTACATGGTAAGAATCATCTTTGTTATAATTAAACTTTCCTGGCATGTTACGACCCGCACCCGATATGGGGGTACGAGAGCGTGGGTACTTCCAGCCTACGCCGCAGCATCGGCGGTAGAATGCTGTCTAGGTCATGTAACTATCTAATCAATCTCACATGAATACCCAACTCCAGGAGACGTGGATATCATAAAATAATACTGGAAATACTCAATCACATAAACTAAAGCACGATGAGATATCAAGGCAAGCAAGAAAGACAAGTCTAACGACAAAATAGTTATACCTGTAATCAGTAACATCCAATCCCCAAGTGTCAGAAACAAGTCCACTAAGGTCACAGTCTGGAAAATATTTTCCAGTCAGGAAGGAGCAAAGTACATCTCTAAATAGCAGTTCTATATTAATGATATAAACTATGTAGCAGTTCTAGGTGAAAATATACGAGATGCATGTATAGGTACGAAAAATGTACAATAAAAGAAATACTGGAAATACTGTAAGTAAATGCAGGAAAAGAAACAATATGTCAATGAGCAAGAAACCTATGACTAAGTGTGTGAGTACTAGCTTTAACATGTGATCGGCTTGGAAACTTGATCAGGCTAGTTACATGTGATTAGCTATGATTCATGTAAAGTCAGGCTAACCGTTGGTTAGCTATGATGCATGTAGAGGTCAGGCTAATCACACGTAACAGCTATGAAGCATGTAAATGGTCAGGCCGTACCCGACTGAGATGTGGGGTGAGCTATGATGCATGTAGAGTTGGGTATGATCACATATCTATACTAAAATACTCCCCACCCCCGACTGGTATAGTAGATCTGGTACGCTATGGCACGGGATTCCCTAGGGAGGTAGCAAATCTCCCCGGGTCTCTGTGTCTGTACATGCACAAGATAACAAGGAACATGTCTTGTACAAGCTATACCATGAATAAGGAATAACATCTCATGACGAGATCCGTGTATACCAATCCGTGTAACCAACGTGTCAAGAGCATGGATATCTATACTAGATACAGTGAACATAGGAGATATCATAAATTAGAAACTAATCAGAGAATGTACTCGCCTTGGGTCCTTAGCTGTCAATACCAATGTCCTGTCCCAGAGTATCGTCTGGAGAATCCGACAGTCCTATAAACATATAATAATATCACTTGTATCAGATGCTACACTAACACACAATAGAAATACCCTAGCCTCAGGGCTATGCCAGGCATGGCTCTAGTCAACTAGGGTCATCTAGTAGGGATACGTATATAATACACATTTATACTCAGAGTATATACCAATAAAAACATATATAATATATATATATATATATAAGTGTCTATTAGTAATTGTACAAAATACGTATATGTGTATATACGCTAAATAGATGTATATAAATATATATTTATATACCAAAATACATATTTGTATATATATCAATCAAATATTTATATATATATATATATAACTAATCAGAGAATGTACATAATGTCACACTTCTCAAGGTGATCCCAAATGAAGTAGCAGTTAGTTCCAATGAGTCTGGAGCAGTCCAAATAGCTAGAAACTATATAAAGAAGTTCAAGATCGGAGTTCGGCACGAAAATCGAGATACGGATACCAGGCTAATAAGAGAAAAGGGTTGATTGTTCGTAATTAAGGTAACACCTTAATTTAATGAAAATCATTTCAAAATTATTTTGAACAATAATTACCAATAAAAGTTTATTTATAAAATTTAGAATTTATGTAAAAGCCAATATATTTTTATATCTATAGTGAAATCGGTTACCAGTCCAAAAATAACCAAATTTGAACTAATTTTTATTATTGAAACTATTTCTTAAATAATAATATAAACCCCAACAAATTATTATATTTTTGCATAATCAAAAACCCTTATAATTATTACGCAACTACTAATTACATAAAAACTAACTAATTACATATTAATATAACCAAATTTTTACACATAATAAATAACTAAATTCATACATTATAAGCAATAAAACTAATTATATTCTAATTTAACTAAACTAATTATATGAAATTACTAAACTAAATATATTTAATTACTAAACTAATTACATTAATTACTAAACTAATGATTAAGAAATTAATTAACTGATTAAGAAATTAACTAACTAATCTAATTATAACTAAACTAATTAAATACTAATCAGTTCAGTCTCTGAATCGAAAGAAAGGGGAAGAGGGAAGAGGGAAGAGCTCACTTGGGGGTTTCCGGCGTCGACGGTCGGGGAAGTCCGCCGGGGTCACGCGGGCAAGGCGTCGACGGTCGAGCGTTCGTCTCGGGGCTGCGGCGGTCGACAGATCTGCTGTGGCGGCGGCGGTCGAAGCTCGGCAGTGGTCGGGTGTGCTCGTCTCGAGGAGGCCACAGGCGCTCGACGCCGAGGAGGAGAGCCACGGCCACCGGCTCGACAAGGATGAGGGGATCCGCGGCGGCCACCGGCGGTAGGTTAGGTTTAAAATAGGGTTAGGGTTTGATCGTGTCCGAGTGTTGGACACGAGGATGGATGTTGTATGGTGGATGTGTCCGAGGCTGGACACGGCGGTTGATGTTGTACTGTGGTATGGGAGAAAACGTGTCCGAGTGTTGGACACAGGGTTGGGTGTTTGTACAGTGGTGGTTATGTCCAGATGGTGTCGGACACAAAAATCTGGTTGTAATGTTGTAATAACTGGACACAGGAATGAAGGGATACGACAGGACACCCGGGGTCGGACCCGAGGCCAACACGGCTGACACGGTAATGCTGGACACACGGACACGAGCACACAAAACAATGGTGATGGCTTATTGACTTGTGGGAATTTGTGAGGGCTAGCTAATAATTTTGGGGATTAGGGTTTCTTGGGAATGGTGTGGGTGAGAGACTTTAAATAGGGAGAGAGGGTGTGGAATAAAGGGTGAGGATTGGCCCAAATAATGAATGGCCAAGATTAGACATGAATGAGTTCTTCATGTGGGAATGAGGGTGTGTTGGCTAGTTAATGGGAGATGGCAAACTTGTAAAAATTTTAAAAGAAAAAGATTATAATTTAAGAAAATATTTTAAGAGGCTCCCAAGGCTAACTAATTCCCAATTAGCTACTAATTAAACCCATGTTCCAAAACCTTTAGAAAGTATGCAATTTTTTTATTTACTATCCCAAATGGATTTCAAAATTTATTATGAAGAAAACAACTAGTCCTATAAATAATTTTATGATTTCAAGCCAATAAATATTTGAAGCTAGAGAATTATATATATATCATTATTTATCTATTTAATTTATAATAAATTGACATTTAGGGAAAATAATTTTTATAAAAGATTTTAAATCACCTTCTAAAATCAAACATTGCTCAAAAATCTAATACTAAAACTCAAGGAGAAAATATTTTATAAACTTGATATTTTAAAATAAATTAAAATCTAAATGTTTCGGAAATTTGAAAATCGGAGGTTACAAGTCTATCCACCTTAGAAAAATTTCGTCCTCAAAATTTAAGATCCTCAATAATTGCCTTTACTCATTATATTATTTCTATCAAAATTTAAATTTCAAACCAAATAATCATGAAGTAATTCCATATTGTTATTTCACAACCTTTCAAAATTCTATAACATCATATTCCTGAAAATATTCAAGTTTAAAGATCAAATTCCCTTTTTGTTATAATCTCCTCCAAAATTTTCAAGTTCGTATCTAAATACTCCAGGATTTAATATCCAATCCTCCAATTGGAATCCAATCAATGCATATTTATAAAAATCGTATCCCAAATTTAAATTTTAAACACTAATCCATCAATCATCTTACTCCTCTAACTCAAATTCAATTGATGCTTATTCAATCTAAATCCTCATCCCGAGAATTGAATTCAACACTATTCCAATAACGATTTTCTTTTTTTTTTCTTTTTTTTTCTTTTTTTTTCCTGATTTCCTTTTACTCAAAATACTCAACAATGCGATATTTACGGAATCTTCAATGCAACATTCATAATATAAAAATTTTACCTTGTAATCAATTAGATATAATGATAATTTCCCTAATTTTTTCTCAAATTTTAATAACCAATTTAATCATATCAAGACCTTCCAAAAATTAAAATAATCCTCAATTTTGCCCTGTGAATTTCTTAACTCTCTATTTAAGTTAATGTTTATCCTCGAATTTTAATCATACCTCGATTTTCGTAAAATCAATTATCCATCACCTCTGTTATAACAACCCTTAATTCTTTATTTAAATTAATGCTCATCCACAATTTAATCATCTTGTCCCTTTTTGTCAGTCATAACCTTGTCATAGATCTTTGCTATGGTCAAAACCCTAATGATCATGGTTTAAGAAAATTCTACCTACAGCCATGCAATCTAAGAAAATATATAGGTCATGTGTCTTCTGTCATGATACTGCAGTCTCTGTCAGGGTATACTACTAGTTATATTCTAACAAGAAAATCATGAATACGAACTACAGCACTAGGGAAATCAATCAATCAAGAGACGGAAACATTAGAAAAAAGAAAACCTGCTAATATATTACTTGTAGTATCTACTATCTCTAACAAACACTTAACTCTAGCACATTCACTAACTAATTCCTATTCATGTACACTGGTACCCATATCAACTAATCATTAATCCACAAGATCCATGAATATATCCGTATTGCACATACCTGTCTATTAATACCAAAATCTGATACCAAGAACCTCTAACACGATTATAGGTCAATTGGTGCATGTAAAGTTTGATACCTCTATCTCTTTAGGTACCCCTGTTCTACTTTAGTATACCCACTGCTAGTTCTCGTTCCTACTACAATTGTCCATACTATTTGTTCTTATCACTCAAGTGCACACCAAGTGTAACACACCATACTAAGTACTGCTCTTTCCAATACAACTTTAGATGGACACCCAAGTCAGTCTGCGGTGCCATCTCAATCATGCTCAAGTCACCAGATCCTTACACATGTATATCATCTACTCATATATTAATATTCATATCTCTCATCTACCATAAAATTTATCCTCAAAATAATCGTCAAGGGTTAACTTCTCGATCAACTTAAAAATAAATTGCATATACCTCCTCAAAGTCAGATACTCAACATCGAAATAAAATTTTTAATCACTTCTAAAATCTTTGTAGCCTTGACCTTGTTTATTGAATCAATATTTGAAATCCTCAAAAAAATTTATGACACAATCTCAACTTCTCAATAATTCTCAAAGTAAAAATTTATTTCCACTCTTTAATTTATAAATCCACAATTTTACATGTAAGTGCTCATAGTCTCTAATACTCAAGGTGCACTCAATACCTCTATTATCTACAACTGTGTACTAAAATTGTACTGCCCGAATCACTTGCACTATTACCTCCAAATGATCAAGGTTATCATCACATGTATTTTCTTTCATGATTTTCAATCTATATTAACTGGTATATCATCCAATTTCATCACACAGAGTGCTTACTATTATTAGCGTCATTCTCGACTAATCCTCGATATAGAACCATTAGCACTCTTGGTATTATATCACTAGCTTCATTAATGGATCATCTCATCAAGCTCATTAGAACTCATGATTACCTGTACCTTCTATAACACTCATGTTTCTTTACTCTCATGGGCATGCATATGGTTCCTCATCTCAATTGATGTATATGTATTTCCCTTTAACCCTTTAAAGCCTGTTAAACTAATCCGTGATACGCTTCACTATTTTCATTACCAATTCCGATATCAATTATCAAATTGAACATTATGCTCCATTAATCCTTAACACAATTCCTTGATACCTAATTGTTTACATAGATCACTCAATTACATAATCATGATTATCCAGGACGGGTATATTGGCTCTGATACTAACTCTGAGAACTATCACTGATACTCTATGCTCTCCTTCTACTCTCAGTCTCTAATGACACTTCTCCTAGAACCATTGTTACAAGGTACTATGTTATGGGTATCTCTAGATTAATGCCTACTGCTCACATGTCCAACTAAGAAACACTTACAAACTCACAAGTCACACTCAGTCAAACTAATACAAGACACAACCAAAATTGTAAGTCACTAATTATCACACTAACAAGGATCCTTAAAGAAATAAGGCTCAAAAGAACTGGGTTAAGGACTGAAGGTATCTTTACTGCTAGTAAAGAAAAGAAGCGATGGAACAAAGTCCTGGAATAACAGAAATAGATAAGTCTTGAGATGATACTTTAAGAACCAATTTAAGATACAACCTGATAATCATACACGTCTGTCTGAAATCATGACACTCAGAATCCTCGCCACGCCAGTAAGCATAGATGCGATAAACGATAGGTTCCGTAACTAAGGTATGCAACTCTATAATCATGTCATCTAGAATCTTCGCCACGCCAACCGGTATGGTTGCGAGAGACTCTAAGTTTCATAACTACAGTATGTACATCCAAGTCAGGTTCCTACGTTCTCGTCACGACAGCTAATATGGCTACGATAAACTCTAGGTTCCATAACCAAAGTAGACGTTTTACCTTTCTCACTGTCCTCATCAATATATGTCATCAGATAATACCGTAAACTTTAGCCCGTAAAATTTCATCTCGATAAGAAATCAACTCAACAATGATACCAAGAATTTAAATTTAACAACTGGTCAACAAGAATCAAACTCAACAATGATACCAAGATTTTTAATTTAATAACTGGTCAACAAGGATCAAATTCAATAACAACAAGCGAGAGCAGACGGAAATAAGAAAAAAGATTTAAATTGAAAATTATAATAAGATTCTCAAGGGGTCGTCCCAGGAATCTCTCAAGAATTTATGATTGAGTATCCTCTCTCATCCTAGTATCCTATGTCCTATATTCTATAACAGGTACGCAGTAGTACAGCTATGACGTCGCACTACCACGACATCGCACAACTTACGAAGTCGACCTGCATGGGCCACCACTAAAACGTGTCACGACCCGCACCCGATATGGGGGTACGAGAGCGTGGGTACGTCCAGCCTACGCCGCAGCATCGGCGGTAGAACGCTGTCTAGGTCATGTAACTATCTAATCAATCTCACATGAATACCCAACTCCATAAGGAGACGTGGATATCATAAAATAATGTTGGAAATACTCAATCACATAAACTAAAGCACGATGAGATATCAAGGCAAGCAAGAAAGACAAGTCTAACGACAAAATAGTCATACCTGTAATCAGTAACATCCAATCACCAAGTGTCAGAAACAAGTCCACTAAGGTCACAGTCTGGAAAATATTTTCCAGTCAGGAAGGAGCAAAGTACATCTCTAAATAGCAGTTCTATATTAATGATATAAACTATGTAGCAGTTCTAGGTGGAAATATATGAGATGCATGTATAGGTACGAAAAATGTACAATAAAAGAAATACTGGAAATACTGTAAGTAAATACAGGAAAAGAAACAATATGTCAATGAGCAAAAAACCTATGACTAAGTGTGTGAGTACTAGCTTTAACATGTGATCGGCTTGGAAACTTGATCAGGCTAGTTACATGTGATTAGCTATGATTCATGTAAAGTCAGGCTAACCTTTGGTTAGCTATGATGCATGTAGAGGTCAGGCTAATCACACGTAACAGCTATGAAGCATGTAAATGGTCAGGCTGCACCCGACGTGAGATGTGGGGTGAGCTATGATGCATGTAGAGTTGGGTATGATCACATATCTATACTAAAATACTCCCCACCCCCGACTGGTATAGTAGATCCAATCTTGGTACGCTATGGCACGAGATTCCCTAGGGAGGTAGCAATCTCCCCGGTCTCTGTGTCTGTACATGCACAAGATAACAAGGAACAGGTCTTGTACAAGCTACACCATGAATAAGGAATAACATCTCATGACGAGATCCGTGTATACCAATCCGTGTAACCAACGTGTCAAGAGCATGGATATCTACACTAGATACAGTGAACATAGGAGATATCATAAATTAGAAACTAATCAGAGAATGTACTCGCCTTGGGTCCTTAGCTGTCAATACCAATGTCCTGTCCCAGAGTATCGTCTGGAGAATCCGACAGTCCTATAAACATATAATAATATCACTTGTATCAGATGCTACACTAACACACAATAGAAATACCCTGGCCTCAGGGCTATGCCAGGCATGGCTCTAGTCAACTAGGGTCATCTAGTAGGGATACGTATATAATACACATTTATACTCAGAGTATATACCAATAAAAACATATATAATATATATATAAGTGTCTATTAGTAATTGTACAAAATACGTATATGTGTATATACGCTAAATAGATGTATATAAATATATATTTATATACCAAAATACATATTTGTATATATATCAATCAAATATATATATATATATATATATATAACTAATCAGAGAATGTACATAATGCCACACTTCTCAAGGTGATCCCAAATGAAGTAGCAGTTAGTTCCAATGAGTCTGGAGCAGTCCAAATAGCTAGAAACTATATAAAGAAGTTCAAGATCGAAGTTTGGCACGAAAATCGAGATACGGATACCAGGCTAATAAGAGAAAAGGGTCGATTGTTCGTAATTAAGGTAACACCTTAATTTAATAAAAATCATTTTAAAATTATTTTGAACAATAATTACCAATAAAAGTTTATTTATAAAATTTAAAATTTATGTAAAAGCCAATATATTTTTATATCTATAGTGAAATCGGTTACCAGTCCAAAAATAACCAAATTTGAACTAATTTTTATTATTGAAACTATTTCTTAAATAATAATATAAACCCCAACAAATTATTATATTTTTGCATAATCAAAAACCCTTATAATTATTACGCAACTACTAATTACATAAAAACTAACTAATTACATATTAATATAACCAAATTTTTACACATAATAAATAACTAAATTCATACATTATAAGCAATAAAACTAATTATATTCTAATTTAACTAAACTAATTATATGAAATTACTAAACTAAATATATTTAACTACTAAACTAATTACATTAATTACTAAACTAATGATTAAGAAATTAATTAACTGATTAAGAAATTAACTAACTAATCTAATTATAACTAAACTAATTAAATACTAATCAGTTCAGTCTCTGAATCGAAAGAAAGGGGAAGAGGGAAGAGGGAAGAGCTCACCTGGGGGTTTCCGGCGTCGATGGTCGGGGAAGTCCGCCGGGGTCACGAGGGCAAGGCGTCGACGGTCGAGCGTTCGTCTCGGGGCGGCGGCGGTCGACAGATCTGCTGTGGCGGCGGCGGTCGAAGCTCGGCAGTGGTCGGGTGTGCTCGTCTCGAGGAGGCCACAGGCGCTCGACGCCGAGGAGGAGAGCCGCGGCCACCGGCTCGACAAGGATGAGGGGATCCGCGGCGGCCACCGGCGGTAGGTTAGGTTTAAAATAGGGTTAGGGTTTGATCGTGTCCGAGTGTTGGACACGAGGATGGATGTTGTGTGGTGGATGTGTCCGAGGCTGGACACGGCGGTTGATGCTGTACTGTGGTATGGGGGAAAACGTGTCCGAGTGTTGGACACAGGGTTGGGTGTTTGTACAGTGGTGGTTGTGTCCAGATGGTGTCGGACACAAAAATCTGGTTGTAATGTTGTAATAACTGGACACAGGAATGAAGGGATACGACAGGACACCCGGGGTCGGACCCGAGGCCAACACGGCTGACACGGTAATGCTGGACACACGGACACGAGCACACAAAACAATGGTGATGGCTTGTTGACTTGTGGGAATTTGTGAGGGCTAGCTAATAATTTTGGGGATTAGGGTTTCTTGGGAATGGTGTGGGTGAGAGACTTTAAATAGGGAGAGAGGGTGTGGAATAAAGGGTGAGGATTGGCCCAAATAATGAATGGCCAAGATTAGACATGAATGAGTTCTTCATGTGGGAATGAGGGTGTGTTGGCTAGTTAATGGGAGATGGCAAACTTGTAAAATTTTTAAAAGAAAAAGATTATAATTTAAGAAAATATTTTAAGAGGCTCCCAAGGCTAACTAATTCCCAATTAGCTACTAATTAAACCCCTGTTCCAAAACCTTTAGAAAGTATGCAATTTTTTTATTTACTATCCCAAATGGATTTTAAAATTTATTATGAAGAAAACAACTAGTCCTTTAAATAATTTTATGATTTCAAGCCAATAAATATTTGAAGCTAGAGAATTATATATATATCATTATTTATCTATTTAATTTATAATAAATCGACATTTAGGGAAAATGATTTTTATAAAAGATTTCAAATCACCTTCTAAAATCAAACATTGCTCAAAAATCTAATACTAAAACTCAAGGAGAAAATATTTTATAAACTTGATATTTTAAAATAAATTAAAATCTAAATATTTCGGAAATTTGGAAATCGGAGGTTACACATGTTCAAAAATCTAAGAGAGACTATTCTGATCTAGTAACGAGAAATATAGTAATGAAAAATACCCCTCAACTGTAGATGATAGTGAACCCACAAGGATTGGAAGTGAATTAAGAAGAGCCACCTGCATGCATATTTTGAACTGTTAACTAAAAATAAACCATCGTTGAGCTCAATGAATAAAGAAAGCAAAAAATGCATATTTTTGCCAAAAAGCCATATTTCACATTTGACAAGTTACTACAAAATATGCTGAGATGATGTCCTTTCCAACTTTTACCTTAATCATGAAAACTTACACCGAAACAAATATTTCTTTATCCTTTGACCAATAATGCTAGTAGACTGAATAAATAGTTTCAACTGGAGAAGCTATAAGTTTAATAAAAAGGATTACTAAAGAGAAAATATCTTTTTTCTCTAAAAGAAAGAAAATTTAGGTATGGATAGTAGAAAACCTCAGCATTGTCATATACACATTCTACCGTGTCATGATAACCTGCATGATCACAATGTGATGTAGATGCAAGTCCTTTAGCATCTTAACATTTGAAAACTTATGTACAACTATGAAAATACACTAATCTGCATATTGTATCTAACAAAGCTCACACATTAAACTTACAGTGGCTGAATTCGCTTGACCAACATTAATTAAAATGGCTTGTGCCTAAAATTTTAGAATAGAAGACTTAGGCAACATAGCTGAAACAAAAATGTAAAAGGGAAATCACAAAAATGTAAAATGAAAACCAGAATTTATCATTAAACAAAAATGTAAAAAGGAAATCACAAAAATGTAAAATATAGAAGGGAAATTATAGTTTTAATCGCATTGAAACTAGGCAATCATGGTCATCTGGGTCGAACATACTCAACACTAAATCATTTAGATCAAACAACCATGACCATTTTAGTGGAACTTTCATAACTAGCCATTAACAAGTTAAACATGGTCAAACTGGATAAATTTGTTTCCTCAGTTTGGACACAACATTTATAAATAGATAACTGAACTGAAGCTAACATTAAATTGTTGGGATGAGTGGTTACTTGTGTTGCACAGACACATGAAAATATGTCTACCGGTATCACACGTACACGTATATGTGCCTGGTTTCATGCAACATAGGTGACAATTTATTGTGGTTTCATGCAACATCAACTATCCAGAGTGACAGTAATACAGTACTAGGAGACAAATTCTATGGGCAAAGAAAAAAAAAATTCGTGTGCACAATATAAATTATTGCACACCTTTATAATTCATGTGCCTACTAATTTACCTGAGTTCACTAACATCCAGAAGCAGGTGTTGTATTGGTTGTTGATATGACCTACAAAATGGAAATAATATAATATACCATGGGCAAGTATTTCATAAAAGATACAAGAAATATTTCAATAAAGGATACCTTTCAGAAAAATTTTGTATTTGATAGGTATCAGGGAAAGAAATTTTATGAACTAGTTAGTACATGATATGACACCTCCCATGACTGAACCCCCAAATTCATTTCCATGTCTCCATTTTTTTTTGCACTGATTGGTCTAACAAGTTAGTTATATGTTCCTTTGGCACAATTAACAAATATAATAAACTTATCTACTGAGACCCGGACTGTTGATACGCTTTGTGTTTTGTATGTGTATAATGAATGGTTATAAGCCAAGTTCCTCAACATAGAAATAATACAAGCCAACTCTGAATAAAGAACAAAAAATAAATAGGGGTAGTCTTTAAAACATAGGTAATGGATTCTACTTACTAGGTCTCAGAAATGATAATGAGGGTTTTGTTTGTTGTCTCTTTTGCCTCTCCTAGCTTAGACTCAGTTTATGGCACCGATCTCCATAACCTAGTTCGTTGTTTAATCATCTCCCCAAATTTATAATTTCCTTTTATAGATGATTCAACTTTTAATATGGTTGTAAATGGTACAGATTCTTGATTAGTCTAGTAACTCAAATAAATATAATGTTTGGCTTTATTTGGCTTGATCTTGTGGGTGGCTATTAATTATATTTATTGGAGGTAGCATTATGACGTGGAATTTTTGATTGATAGATCCGGTAGCTTTTGCTATATTTTTTCCATATTGATTTTTTATGATCCTAATGTTTTGTGGCATCACGACAATTATATACGCTTTAAGTATATTGAGTAATGGTTTATTGGAGGTCATGTTTGCTTTAAGTATGGATTGTAATTATATACTATTATAATTTGTTACAAGCCCTTTTACTTCATTCTATAAATTCTGCAATTGATCTCATGATCAACCTACTGTCACTTTGGGCTACCAATTCTACTTTACTGTTATGTTGCAAACTTATATTCTACCGAGAAGTTATAGGCAAGTTCGAAACTTTAGCCATCATATTTTCCTGGTAAAAATTGATACTTACCTTAATTTATCTGTTATTCATATTATACAAATTGTATTTTCATAAATGAACTTCGCCTTCAGGTGCTAGTATTGATAGATTGTTTATTCTGATAGTCGTACATTATGGGGAGAAGAACTTGGATACAGGGTTAAAGTTGTTGAACCGATTGCGCAGGTTGAAACTGATAAGGTAGTTTGGTTCCTGTAAGATACTGTATTTAATTATTTATGTTTCATATTGCAGATAACTTAAAATTAAACTTTACTGACATGCTTGATGCTTCTATATTTGATACCCAGGTGACAATTGATGTTTCCAGCCCTGAAGCAGGGATAATAAAAAAAGTTAGCAACTCAAGCTTCTAACCCCCTCTTCAAGATATTCCCTTTGATTAATTGGACAGTTGAAAGGGTTCGTGGCTATTGTTATGCTCCTTATCTCATGTTTTGTTTAACATTATTTACTTAACATAATTTTTAGTTTGTTGCCAGCTAAGGTGCTACTATAATGCCAGTAACTAAGGTCACTATAATCTCAAAGTCTGATCCCATTGATACCCGTGTTGCCCCTTCAAAGAAGTCAAATATCTTGTGCAATATGAGTAATTGTTATTCCCGAGACTTAACAAAAGGTGAAGAACGCGTGGTCGAGATCAGAGGTTCACACAAAAGTTTCCTCCGGACTATTCTCGATTTCTACGATAAACTATATAATGATTCTAATTACAACTTGCTCTCAATATTATAAAAGAATTAGAATAAACAAACTTCACGTTCTTTCTTGCACTCGCAGTTGCAGACGGACAAAACAAAATTATAACTAGCAGAAGAGAAGTGAAAAAAGAAAAAAAAATCTGCTTGTTGGGGTGATGAAGATCACCGTTACTCAAAGCAAGATTTAGCCCCACACGATCTTCTTCCAGGAACCAGCAAGTTCACGTAGAACTTCTGGAACGCTCGCTGTCACCTCTTTTCCGGACTCGCACGAACTTACTGTACTCAATGGCAATGGCAGCAGCAACTCTCTTTGTCTCCAGATTTTTGAAGTAAGTTCTCAAAGAGGCACGAAGAGAGTATTTATAAAGAGAGGGTGGAAACCCTAGCCTCCCATAAGTTACGGAAAGATAGGAACAAATTAATTGTGAATTCCTAAAAGATAGGCACGAATTAATTTTAAATCCCACAAAAAATGAATCTGAATAACTGTCCATATCTTTCCATAACTGTTTAAATATATCTGAAAGCAGCGGTCATGCAAGAAACCTCATATGCGGCCGCTCACGCAGCAGCGCAAACCGCAGCGCATGCGGCAGCCCAAGCAGCAGTCCATGAGACAGCTCATGCGACCCTGTGTGCGACCGTGCATGCAACCGCTCATGCGGCCACGTATGCGACCCCGCATGCAACCGCGCATGCAACTCTAGTATGAGTACATCAAATGCGCACAAGCGCCATACGATGATACTAACGTGTTAAGTACAAAGTGTGCCAACAAAGCGCCACTTTGCGCCCTTAAGCCCGAGTCCGAGTCCGAGTCGCTATGCCCCTTTGGGACTTACCTCTTATGGAAATAATTCAAAGAGCATGACAATAAGAATAAATGCTTATATGAGTTAATCCTTTTTGCTCCTAGGAAAATACCCCCATATGGCACCCATGTACCCCACTATACCCCATGTGCACACCTCGACTCATACAAAGTATTATATTGAGATACCCACTTGGTGGTGTAGTTAATGTGGGACTATATTTACTAATCCAAAGAAAACAATACCAATAATCTCCCATATATCTCAATATATATGGGTTGAGCGCTCCCCACAGTGACTGTCCATCATGTATTAGGATAGATATCGCTTCGATTTGAATCTTTTCACATGGGTCAAATAGAAGTATGATACAAGAATGGACTAAGCCTTGAATTCTATATCATAGTTGTAATTCTTTCCACTCACATAATGACATCAGCTGTGCTTTCGGTTGCACATTGGAGGCCCTGTGCATGCCTGGTTTTGGTGTATGTATTTTGGTTGTCTATAAGTTTTCCCTCAAGAGAGTTTATATCTTTTTCCATACACTATAGGTGAGTTCTTGTAAAGAGTCCTTGACATGAAGACTTGTGCTTCCTTGCGGTGCTACGCCGCTATAACATGGCCTAAAGCTGAGGTTCACTCCTTCATGTGGTGTCATCCACTGTAGCATGAGGTCTCAGCCTCTTTGTAGTGCCAAACTACCCAACATGAAACCTTGCGCTTACTTATAGTGTTACGCTGCTGTGACATAGCTTTCTGTCGATGACTTACATCTTTTACATCTGTGATGTTATACTACTATAATATGAGGTCATCGACCTCTTTGTAGTGCTGCCTACCGCTCTTAATTCTACAGCATTAGGCTATATGCCAATGTGCGGTGCTACGCCACTATGACATAACTTAATATCGAGGATTTACATCGTTTACCTTTGTAGTGTCACGCCACTGTATCATGGGATATAAGTCCCTTGTAGTGCTGAAACTACGTGCTTCATGTAATGTACATCGGACATTCACTCTGTCTGACAACTCATTAAGGCGTCGAAGCTGTCACGCCCCAGTCCCAAAATGCCGAGGGACTGGAGAAGCGTGGCAATGGCCAGCAGCACGCACCGATGGACAACCCAATTTAATGGATCCATCAGGGCATGCTTAAGCTGTAGTCTAGCAGTAATAAGTACAAGTCTCAGGTATTTCTAATCTCATCCACAGATAACACAGATTGAAGCCAGAATAATGTAATGAAACTAAATATGCAATACGAAATAAGGTTATCTCGGGAAACAAATCCGAGAATTATTCTGTTACAATAAGGAAAGACAGGAAATAAAATGCTGGAAAATGTAAATACTGTGTAGATGTAGCCGGTGCTCAAGAGAAGTCTTCGGCCACTATCTCGTCCTGTGTTCCTGGTTCTGTTCCGAGGAGTGCTCCGGTACCGTACACTTCTGGGTAGTTCTCTTCAGCTGTACCTGGGGACATCATCCATTCCAGGTCCTCAGGGGACATAGCAAGGTACAGAAAAACTCAAGCCAAATGAATATCAGTGCAGCAATCAGATAATTCAGCAGGGTAAACTAAGTAACCAGCTATGTGATATGCAATATGAGAGCAGCACTAGAACTCAGGCCGAAGCCACTACAAGCTCTGTGTCGGGGAGCCGGGTAGCAGCAATAACTATGATTTACACTATGATATCTACTATGATATATATATAATATCAGCCTGTAGTCTGTGTGTCTCTCCCCACCCAATGTAATCACGCAAGCCATGACCATAACGTCTCATGTCCATGTCAGCGGGATTATAACTAATGCAGCAAGTCTGGTAGCTATGAATCAAATGTCTAAGGATGTAACGTCTATGTCATCAACATGCAACCTATACAGAATCACCTTGAATGTCTCAGGAAGACTCTGTCTCATGAAATAGTGTCAAGTGTCCTGGGTTCTGGTGTACTTGATAGGACAAGTACGAGAATTATAGGGTCTCGATATCCATGTCTATGTGACGTTACACAACCCCGCGTACGGAGTTGGCACCCGACTATGATCGGACACTAAGCACGTCACACGTTCCCTAGGTCAAGCAGTTAAAACAAGTTTATATTTTAATTCACATGAAAACAAGTAAAATACTTTGTCAAGGATTACTGAGATTTGGCAAACTTTAATTGTCCTTTATTGCATAATTAAGTCCAGAAAATAATTAGCAAGCTGCAGAGTTTGGCAAGGTACACTTGCCTGTGGTTCCGGCTATGTTTACGGCTCTGACTTCGGCGAGAATTGCAGGCGGTACTCCGGTTGCTGAAACAAACATCACCATCAGATCCAGAAAATATCAATCAGCTAGAAACGCCTGTCCTTGAGTCCAATTTGGAGACAAGGGCAAAAACGGCAGTTTCGGGCCAAAACGGGGTCCACCGGTGGGCCCGCTTTGCACCGAAAAACGTGTCAGGGTCAACGGTCTCCAAATTCACCAAACTCAGTGTCAACAGGTCAGGAACGCTGATACGAACCCAACGGAACTTCCAGAATTGGATTCCGATGAGCCGTTTACAAAATCGCCCGTCGAGCGGGGCCTGTGGGGCCCACGACACGCGATTTCGTCAACGTTCTCAGAATCGAACCAAACTTGACCCACAGGACCAGCGTATCGCTACGAGTCCGGTGGCGCAAGTTTCGTTTCAATCCGACGTGTGTACACAAAGTTAGGTCGAATTGCAGAAAGGGCGGATACGGGGCGATGTCCGCGGATACGCGTTGATTCCGGTGTGCACGCACACCCGAATCAGCTTCTGCGAAATCCCACACGTCCGTATCGACGAGGCGCACGTATCTGTGAAGACCGCGCGCGACCAAGTCGTCCCGTTTGGCGGGGCGTACTCAGTTCCGGGGTGAAACAGGGTCTGGGTTTTCCTGTTTTTGGATCGCGGGGTGCGATCGCCACAGGCCGCGATGCCCCGAACAGTTTATCCGGACACCGAGAGGGTCATACAGGCTTCGCGTAGGAATTGACGGAATCGAAAACGGAGATCAGGGTTGCAAGATACGAATACCTGAAGGGGACCGAGAAATCGGGCTTCGAACCGTGTCCGACACGCGTGTTCGTGTCCTGTGCTGTGAATCCCCGTGTCCGGGTCTGTGTCCGCGTGTCCGGGCTCTGGGTACTGCTGGAGGACACGCCGGAGCTGGTCGACCGTCGGCGAGGTCTCGGGCGGGGCTCCGGCGGCTCAGGCGAGGTCGTCCGCGCGGCTAGGGCGGAGGGAGTCGGACACGGGCGGCTCTCGACAGCGGGGAGGAGAGAGGAAGGGCTCTGGGCGGTGGCTCACGGCGGGGGAGTTGGCGCGGGAGGTCGACGGCGAGTCTGGGAGGTGGAGGGCGGGGATCGGGGCTGCCGGAGGTCGCCGGAGTGCTAGGGTGGAGGGTTAGGGTTTGGTTCTGTGGGGGAGGAAGAGGCGGAGATGGGGGTCTTTATAGGGGGGTTGGCGCGGCGAGGTCGGGGACGACGTGGGCGGGGAACGCGGAGGGGAGGGGCTACGTGGCGCGGCGTGGCCGGAAATCGCGGCGGCCGGCGGATCGAACGGAGAAGATGGGGAACAGGGGTGAGGCTGGCGGGTCGGGTCGGGCGCGGATCCGGGTGAGCGGACCCGCCCGACCCGCTAAACACAGGGCTGGGCCGGGTTCGGCTAAACGGGCTCGGCCCACTGGGCCGGGCCCAAAAACGAGTAAATAAAATCAAATAAAAAAAATAATAATAATAAATATTAATTAATTAATTAATTAATTTAGAAAATAGTTTTTAGGCTTTTAAAAATAGGTCTGATGCCCAATAAAATCCCAAAAAATTACCCTAAGTCCGGTTTTCTATTTTACATCCAAAAATATTATTTTCATAATATTTTAATACTATTTAATATCAATTAAAAATCATTGAACAATTAAAACCCTGTTTTTAAATTACAGAAAAAGTCCAGAAAATTCCAGAAAATTGTGAAAAATCCAGTTTTTAAAATTTTGAAAATTCAGGGGGTTTACAATCTACCCCCCTTAAGAAGATTGCGTCCTCGCAATCAAAGATTAACCGGTCAACAGAGATGACGCGGTCGCAAACATCGTTTGAAAACACATCACAAGAGGCTTCAGGGAAATACCGTTTCCCTAAAAATCGAAAGTTTACACTTTCCAGGAAAATCTAGTTAAAACTATAACTTTTATGAAAACCAGGTTTATTATTAACAAGTTGCAAATTACTAGGTTGGGGCTGAGGTCACGAACCAACGGGCACGAACTACAACAAGACTAGAACGGAAAACTATAAATCACTTACTCGCATCAGCGTCCTGCACAGTCAACGCATAAGCTTGCCCTCGTCCTTGAGGTAGATTCCTCTGCTGTTGCTGGGCCTGCTGGAAGAGTGCTGCCTGAGGAGCCAGAGGTGGCCTAGGTGCTGGTAAAGCAGGTTGGTTTGCCCTTGGTGCTCCATCTCGGTGCTGGGGACAGTCCTTGGCTATGTGCTGATTGGTGCCGCAAATCAGGCACAATCCCAACTTGCGTCTGCAGTCCTTCTCGACATGACCTAACTTGCCGCAGTAGTGACAGGTAGGAAGGGTCTGCGAAGCTGTCCTGGGTGGCTGGTGCGTGTGAGATCTCTTTGCAGATTCTCCCGGCGAAGCTCTGTCTGGTGCTGTGGTGATTGGCCGCTTGAGGCGAGACTCTCTCCTGGTGACGCGTTCCATGCGTCGGGCTGCAGCGAGAACATCCGAGTAGGAGGTAGGTGCGACGGATCCGATGAGTTTCTGCAGCTCAATGTTCAGTCCGTCGAAGAATTTCTCGGCCTTCTCTTCCTCTGTCGGGATCAGGGTTGGGGCAAAGCGGCTTAGACGGATGAATTCCGCGTTGTACTCTTCCACTGTCATAGAGTCCTGAGTGAGACGGTTGAATTTGTCCCGCAGTTCGGATCGTGCGATAGCCGGAATATACATCTCTTGGAAGAGTCTGGAGAACTCCTCCCAAGTGACTCGGTCTGGTCCGAGTCGCGTCTCCTCAGACAACCACCAGTGGTGCGCGTTGCCTGTCAATTGCATTCGGACGGCCGTCATCCAGCGTTCCCGTGGAAGCTCAGCTGCTTCAAGTTGATGCCGTATGTTGGTGAGCCACTCATGAACTTCTGTGGGCTCCTCTTTTCCAGAAAAGGTGCGAGGCTTCAGTTGGCGGAAGTCAGTGATAGAGCCCGTCGAAGGTCGTCGGGCTGGTAGGTTGGCCTGCTCTAGTACAGTTACGATGCTGTCCCTCCAGAAATTAGCTTCGCGACGCTGTGCCTCGTGTTGGACTTGTTGCTGGGCTTGCATCATCGCGTAGATCATTTGGAATATCTGCTGCCCGTCAATTGGCTGTCCTTGTGGGAGTACGGGGGTTGGTGGGACGAACTGCGGCGGAGGTGGAATGTCATCGCGTCGGAATCGGGAGGTAGGTGGACCTGCCTGCTGGCTCTGTTGAGTTGGTGGAACTTCTCCGACTGGTGTCACTTCGTCGTCATAGGTGACACCTGTAGCTTGTGGTGTTCCGACGGGAGTCTCGTTGCATTCTTGTGGGTCCATTTCCCTGTATCCAAAATACCCAATAAGAGGCGCACAGGAATCAAGGCAAGATGCAAGTTCAAATTAGTTTGAATACGATACAGATATCAAAAACGATTCAAGCAAGTGGATGAGATCCTAAAACTTATCCTATTTCATTGCAGGCCTGTTCGGTCCCTAAGTTGAAACCGAACAATTTTGTCGCTGACCTGCATGGGCCACCACAAAAACCATGTCACGCCCCAGTCCCAAAATGCCGAGGGACTGGAGAAGCGTGGCAATGGCCAGCAGCACGCACCGATGGACAACCCAATTTAATGGATCCATCAGGGCATGCTTAAGCTGTAGTCTAGCAGTAATAAGTACAAGTCTCAGGTATTTCTAATCTCATCCACAGATAACACAGATTGAAGCCAGAATAATGTAATGAAACTAAATATGCAATACGAAATAAGGTTATCTCGGGAAACAAATCCGAGAATTATTCTGTTACAATAAGGAAAGACAGGAAATAAAATGCTGGAAAATGTAAATACTGTGTAGATGTAGCCGGTGCTCAAGAGAAGTCTTCGGCCACTATCTCGTCCTGTGTTCCTGGTTCTGTTCCGAGGAGTGCTCCGGTACCGTACACTTCTGGGTAGTTCTCTTCAGCTGTACCTGGGGACATCATCCATTCCAGGTCCTCAGGGGACATAGCAAGGTACAGAAAAACTCAAGCCAAATGAATATCAGTGCAGCAATCAGATAATTCAGCAGGGTAAACTAAGTAACCAGCTATGTGATATGCAATATGAGAGCAGCACTAGAACTCAGGCCGAAGCCACTACAAGCTCTGTGTCGGGGAGCCGGGTAGCAGCAATAACTATGATTTACACTATGATATCTACTATGATATATATATAATATCAGCCTGTAGTCTGTGTGTCTCTCCCCACCCAATGTAATCACGCAAGCCATGACCATAACGTCTCATGTCCATGTCAGCGGGATTATAACTAATGCAGCAAGTCTGGTAGCTATGAATCAAATGTCTAAGGATGTAACGTCTATGTCATCAACATGCAACCTATACAGAATCACCTTGAATGTCTCAGGAAGACTCTGTCTCATGAAATAGTGTCAAGTGTCCTGGGTTCTGGTGTACTTGATAGGACAAGTACGAGAATTATAGGGTCTCGATATCCATGTCTATGTGACGTTACACAACCCCGCGTACGGAGTTGGCACCCGACTATGATCGGACACTAAGCACGTCACACGTTCCCTAGGTCAAGCAGTTAAAACAAGTTTATATTTTAATTCACATGAAAACAAGTAAAATACTTTGTCAAGGATTACTGAGATTTGGCAAACTTTAATTGTCCTTTATTGCATAATTAAGTCCAGAAAATAATTAGCAAGCTGCAGAGTTTGGCAAGGTACACTTGCCTGTGGTTCCGGCTATGTTTACGGCTCTGACTTCGGCGAGAATTGCAGGCGGTACTCCGGTTGCTGAAACAAACATCACCATCAGATCCAGAAAATATCAATCAGCTAGAAACGCCTGTCCTTGAGTCCAATTTGGAGACAAGGGCAAAAACGGCAGTTTCGGGCCAAAACGGGGTCCACCGGTGGGCCCGCTTTGCACCGAAAAACGTGTCAGGGTCAACGGTCTCCAAATTCACCAAACTCAGTGTCAACAGGTCAGGAACGCTGATACGAACCCAACGGAACTTCCAGAATTGGATTCCGATGAGCCGTTTACAAAATCGCCCGTCGAGCGGGGCCTGTGGGGCCCACGACACGCGATTTCGTCAACGTTCTCAGAATCGAACCAAACTTGACCCACAGGACCAGCGTATCGCTACGAGTCCGGTGGCGCAAGTTTCGTTTCAATCCGACGTGTGTACACAAAGTTAGGTCGAATTGCAGAAAGGGCGGATACGGGGCGATGTCCGCGGATACGCGTTGATTCCGGTGTGCACGCACACCCGAATCAGCTTCTGCGAAATCCCACACGTCCGTATCGACGAGGCGCACGTATCTGTGAAGACCGCGCGCGACCAAGTCGTCCCGTTTGGCGGGGCGTACTCAGTTCCGGGGTGAAACAGGGTCTGGGTTTTCCTGTTTTTGGATCGCGGGGTGCGATCGCCACAGGCCGCGATGCCCCGAACAGTTTATCCGGACACCGAGAGGGTCATACAGGCTTCGCGTAGGAATTGACGGAATCGAAAATGGAGATCAGGGTTGCAAGATACGAATACCTGAAGGGGACCGAGAAATCGGGCTTCGAACCGTGTCCGACACGCGTGTTCGTGTCCTGTGCTGTGAATCCCCGTGTCCGGGTCTGTGTCCGCGTGTCCGGGCTCTGGGTACTGCTGGAGGACACGCCGGAGCTGGTCGACCGTCGGCGAGGTCTCGGGCGGGGCTCCGGCGGCTCAGGCGAGGTCGTCCGCGCGGCTAGGGCGGAGGGAGTCGGACACGGGCGGCTCTCGACAGCGGGGAGGAGAGAGGAAGGGCTCTGGGCGGTGGCTCACGGCGGGGGAGTTGGCGCGGGAGGTCGACGGCGAGTCTGGGAGGTGGAGGGCGGGGATCGGGGCTGCCGGAGGTCGCCGGAGTGCTAGGGTGGAGGGTTAGGGTTTGGTTCTGTGGGGGAGGAAGAGGCGGAGATGGGGGTCTTTATAGGGGGGTTGGCGCGGCGAGGTCGGGGACGACGTGGGCGGGGAACGCGGAGGGGAGGGGCTACGTGGCGCGGCGTGGCCGGAAATCGCGGCGGCCGGCGGATCGAACGGAGAAGATGGGGAACAGGGGTGAGGCTGGCGGGTCGGGTCGGGCGCGGATCCGGGTGAGCGGACCCGCCCGACCCGCTAAACACAGGGCTGGGCCGGGTTCGGCTAAACGGGCTCGGCCCACTGGGCCGGGCCCAAAAACGAGTAAATAAAATCAAATAAAAAAAAAAATAATAATAAATATTAATTAATTAATTAATTAATTTAGAAAATAGTTTTTAGGCTTTTAAAAATAGGTCTGATGCCCAATAAAATCCCAAAAAATTACCCTAAGTCCGGTTTTCTATTTTACATCCAAAAATATTATTTTCATAATATTTTAATACTATTTAATATCAATTAAAAATCATTGAACAATTAAAACCCTCTTTTTAAATTACAGAAAAAGTCCAGAAAATTCCAGAAAATTGTGAAAAATCCAGTTTTTAAAATTTTGAAAATTCAGGGGGTTTACAGAAGCCATCCTCCCACTGAAAATATTTTTTTCAAGAAAAAATAGTAGACCACAGTGGTTCCGGGTATGTATCCCACAATGTCCCTGAGGACTACCCACTGTAATTGATATTTTACCAGTTAAGAAACTTCTAAAGATGCAGCAAAAACTGGAGGAAGAAGGCATGGAGCAGGAAGACAAATTTATGGTGGGGGCTATCGTCACCAAACTTTCTTCAGGCTGGATCAGGTTTAAGACTGACATGTACCGTAAAAAGATGGAGATCCAGTTCGAAAATCTTCTTCACTGGATTCACATTGAAGATGAAGCCAGGGGATAATTGAAATTGGACTCCTTGTCCAAGCAGTTGGCTAAGGCCAACATAGTACATGCTAGTGACTCTAAAGGAAAGCATAAATTTTTCTACAAGAAGAAGAAGAATGACTTCAACCAGCTGAAGGTGAAGTCGGATCAGTTCAAGCCAAAGCCGAAGTCTGATGTGATATGCTACAACTGTCACGTCCCGATCTTCCGCAGGCAAATCGACCGTCCCCGCTAGGCGAGAATCACCTCCCCAGCGCTCCCGCGAAACGATCATTTTGACCCATCCAGGCGTGATGCCGCACGAGCGTGAGCCACGCCCGTACAAGGCCGTGGTTCATTGGCTGGCGGTAAGAGTTCTAAGCCACAGAGTCGCCAGATTGTCCGAGTGCAGCGGAGTCATGAACGCATAGGCGATTTGGTAACAAGTTCACTGAGTCGACAATATAGCGGAAGCATTGAATAACACATGTTGAAGTAAAATAAGCTCTTTATTGATATAAACAAGTGTTACAGGCGGCTCTTGACCGAGATTACAAGTCGCTCAGATCTCTCTCTCTGAAACAGTAAAAGCGTGCCAAGTGGCTACAATTGTAGAATGATTGTACATGCGATATTTAGGCAATGTTCAGGCTATGTTCTTATATATGTTCTTCTGTTCCGGACGCAACACTCCAAGGCTTCAGAGGGAAATCCTGGCCTTAGCACGTACGAAGGAGGCATCCGCACCAAACGAGGTTCTCCCGCATCCTGCAAACAATCTGGCGGATTATCAGTACATTGAATGCACTGGTGGGGAGGCTACTCGCCCGCTCAACAAATCCAAACACGTAGTATAGGTTCCGTGCACCAACTACTTTATTGTCTTTCTAGTTGCCTTAGGATCAGTTTTATGCAAAGATTGAACAGCCTAATTTGTGTGGCAGTGCGTCGTGCGATATAAGAGGAAACACAGCGAGACTTACCAACTTACCAATTTGTCCTTCTCTGTCCACGGCAAACCAATATTAATTCAAGCATGAGCATTCATAATGAAAATTTAAGGCAATAGCATATGCAAACACGAGAGTTGCTATATGATCGTTTAGGTGTTCAGTTGTTCTTCTGATGCGATGCAATGACTCGCACCCTGATAGCCGCTAAGCGAGGATGACTTATCTATATGAACATGAGTCGCTGGCATAGCCATAAAGGATCGATCACAGGTCGATAATGGAACGCAACGAAAGTACAAGAGGCACTACGAACCATCTCGCCCAAACACGATGGATCGTACATGAAGAGTCCAAGGCAAGAATGGAATGCAATGACAGTATACGATGCACTATAAACCATCTCACCCATACCCGAATGGACTACACTTGAAGTTCCATCCGGATCGGATCGGATCGGCCCCAGTGCCCCGGTGACTGTCCGTGGAACTATACCTCGTTTTTGAGTTGTTCGCGACATACAATTATTGGTCTTTCCAATTTCACGAGATACACGAGAACGCGAGATGCTTAAATCTTGATTCTTTGTTCAGTGAATAACTTGCCTAGATGCATTTCCCCTGGGGCGGGGATTGCCTTGGTGACCTAACGGTCCCGGATACTTGCAGATTCATTCTTGCCCGGAACGACTATTAGATATTCTTCCGAGGATAACTAAATGAATGCATGGCATGCACAGTATTACACAATTTGAGGCATAGTTTATGCGACAAGCATTGAACGAGACAGTATACAAGCAGGCAAGCATGCATTTTAAGGAACTCAAGCAAACACGTTGGCTCGGGCCCGAAGGTAAGCCGAGAGGTAAAACCGTAAGGGACTTTCCGAGCGACATTATCTAGGATAGCATGCGAGGGTCTGAATATAAGAAACATTTTATTTTCATGTTCTAACACAAGCAATACAAGTTGGGATTATTCCCTTAGCTAGGTACGTTGTATTCTTATTAGCATGCAGGGGTGATTCACCTAGCAACTAGCATGTAGCATTCAATATTTTAAGTGTGCTGGCTAAGCATAGACAAGTTCACCGTAGCCACCCACCTTATTGATGATTCACCTCGGTTGAGCGATATGTCAAGCGAGCCTCTGGAAGCCTAAGCCGAACTCCTGTAGGGACAAGTCTGGATATCCTTTGCCCCAAACGAGTGTTCTCGCCTGAGCAAGGTGGGTCGGGACATTGCACTTTTGCCGTTTGAATCGGCAGTCCACTTGAGCGGAACGGGATATTACAACAACTGTGGCAAGAAGGGTCACTACAAGAGCGACTGTATGTCGAAGCCTAAACTGAAAGAGCAATGTGAGCTTAACCTACTTGTTATGATTACGCAGGTTGAGTCACAGAGTGTGGACATTGACTAGTGGGTGGATATTGGTGCATCGTGCCACGTGTGCTCTAAGAAGGAGCTGTTCGTCAAATATGAGCCTACCTCTGAGAAAGTCTCGATGGCGGATAAGTCTCAAGTTGCAGTATTGGGGAGCAGAACGGTAGTGCTGAAGCTGACTTCTGGAAAATCACTTATACTGGAGAATATGAATCACGTACCAATGATCACCAAGAATCTGGTTTCTGGGAGTTTGTTGTGCAAGGCGGGCCTGAGAATGGATATCAATGCCGGTCAAATGGTTATGTCCTACAAAGAAACATACTTCGGAAAAGCTTTATGTATCGAAAGGATGTTTAAACTGTATCTCGTAACTCCTTCTGTTTGTATCAATGCAGTATCTACTTCAGGTTATTATCTTGAGTTGTGGCATAATAGACTAGGACACGTGCATTGTAAACGCATTAACAAGATGTCTAGTCTAGGCCTTATCTCCAAATGTGGGGGTAAGTAGGTGGAGAAATGTGAAGTCTGTGCGTAGATGAAGATCGTCAGGAAGCCGTTCAGAAGAGTGAACCGAAGCACAGATCTTCTGGAGTTGGTACACTCAGATATCTGTGACTTCAAGCAATTCTCCACAAAAGCCAGAATGAAGTATTTTATCACTTTCATTGATGATTTCTATAAGTACGCGTTCATATATCTTCTCAAGTCGAAAGATGAAGCGTTCAAGAAGTTCAAGGACTTCAAGGCTGAAGCAGAACGTCAAACCGGTCAACAACTCAAAAGACGCAGAAGCGATCGAGGCGGAGAATATCGTTCATTTAAATTTGTATCGTTCTGCAAAGAACATAAAATTAACGAAATGACTGCTCTGTATTTTTCTCAATCTAATGGTGTAGCAGAAAGGAAGGACATGACGCTGACAGAGATGATGAACTCCATGTTGCTGACAACATGACTTCCAAAGTGCTTCTGAGGAGAAGAAACACTTACGGCTACGTTTATTCTGAATAGAGTACCATTCGCGATATCTGACATTACTTCTCATGAACTCTGGTTCAAGGTCAGACCCAACTTGAATGTCATTCGAGTGTGAGGGTGTCTGGCGTATGTGAAGCTTCCGGACCTCAAGATTCAGAAGCTGGGAACGAGAACTACGAAGACCATATTTCTAGGCTATGCTGATAAGCATGATGCTCGGAGGTTCCTTGATATCGAATATAATCATATCATAGAATCTCGCTACGAAAATTCTTTGAAGACAAGTTTGATCGGATTCAAATATTTTAACCCGAGCCCGAATACGAGTATCTTCAACCTTAACCCAACCAATTAACGGATTTATCTGATCGGACTCGGATTTAGCCCGTCCGAGTTGCACCGCTAACTCCAAGGGAGAATATCGGTTGTAGCAATACAAAAATACAACAAATTAGCGACTGGCTTTTCCGTCGCTATTTAGACATATTGTGTCGCTAAACAGTAATAGGGACAAAATATCGACCAAATTTTTTTCAATCGCTAGACTTTAGGTCGCTGTTCAATTTCCGTCGATGATCAGTCGCTGGTTCGACTAACCAGCGACGAAGTTGGCGACGGAAACACAGTGACGAAATAGCGATAATTATATCCGTCGCTAGCTCAGCAACTAGCTTAGCAAAGGAAATAGCGACCGGTTCTGATACTCTTTGTATGTAAGAATTCTAAGTCACTGACGGTTTAGCGACGACTTAACGACGGAATATTTTTAGTTGCATCCGATTAGACGTTGTTCCATCGCTGATTTCAATCGCTAATTTGATATATTTTTGTAGTGTAGGTACAAAGGGAAAGTGCCATATGAAGAAATGCAAGCAGATTAAATGAGCCATATAATTCTTGCTGATCTGAACATGGAGAGAGGAACCCCATGGCCATAACCTTTTGCAAGCTAGGTCACGAGGAGCAGTATGGAACCGATGAATGATGAACTACGTACGCACATTCGTGATAATATATAGCCGCGTTGAGATTTGAGTCCCAATGATGGTGAACAATACCATATCATATATATTGGATGGGAAGATGTCAACAGCAAAAACGTATTATTGACACGCTCAAGGTCGGACTGAACTTAAAACGTTTTAATTTTTAATTTTTTTCTACAAACTATTGAGGAAGCACTAGCTGACCATGGTCATTAAGAGCATATAGACTGATCGTGCTCTCACTTCTTTCTTTCTTGTATATTGTATAAGTATCGTCATGTCCATATCTCATCGTGTCCATAGCGTATCGTGTCTGGCCAATATAGAATAATGTCCAGCATATTAAAAATGGGAATCTGACAAAATATATTTAGTTTACCGGGTAGACTCTTCTAGACATAAATTCGTATCTTCTTTCACCATCAACTGTTGATCTGCGATGTGGCAGAACTTGTCGAAGGTGTTAGGGTTCGGACGGCGAGGGAAGTGCCGGCGGCGAAACTTGACGCTGTTGCTGTAGCTCCTCCTTCGGTGGCACGATCTCGATTATGATAACAAAAATTCGGTTGAAGATGTAGCAGATGAGTGAAGAGAGGGTGAGAGTTATGGAGAGAGAGATTGATGGAGGAATGAGTGTATGTACGAGAAGATGATGAGTGGGGGAGGGGACGCTCGATAGCAAAATTATGGGGAAGGAACAGTTTGCAGTGTACATTTCTTTGCATTATTCGTTGTATGCGGAATAGTGAGAGAGAGAGAGAGAGAGAGAGAGGAGAGAGAGAGAGAGGAGCTAGAAATTAAAAAAAAAAATACTCTGACTGCTAGAGTTTGGACTATTGTGAGCTTGTGTGGGCTGAAATTTGAATAAAAAACTGGATGTGGACTGACACATGTATAGAAAAAATAATTAGGTGGGCACCCAGTACCCCAGCCCAGGCTCCGGCTATGGACACACTAATGGTTTGCTTGGTAACGATATTTTTATCGATTTTTGGGGGTTTTTGAACCGATCATTTATGAAAATTCCTGTTTGTTAATTTTTTTGAGAGACTAATTTTGGTCAGCTCAAAAAACCTCAAAAATTGGTGTAATGTAATTTTGAGTGGCTTTATAAACATCCTGAATCGGAGGGTTTTGGAAGATTTTATTATTTTATTCTATTTATATCTTCACCAAAAATATATAATTATAATTACTAATACCCTACCATATTTTTTTTTTTTTTCATCTGTGTTTCTCTTCTACTTCTTCCAAACTATGGCTACTATCCGATAAATTTTAAAAATATTTCTCTCCTACTTTTATTCGGGTGTTTCTATTATTTCTTGTGCTTCTATTGTTTTGATAAGTATGGACTTTTCCCTCCTGATTGAGGCATGGACTCGGTGGCGGTTTTTGCACTCCTGACCTGTTTTGTTTATACATGGACATATATATAATTTTATTTGTGTGAAAAAATTTCAGAACAGCTCGTTAATGAATTGGTTTAAAAGTCACTACTTAAAATCATCCAAAATTAATCCCTCGTAACAGCTTATAAAAGGTACTCTAAAAAAAATTCGTAATCGCTATTTCTACGATTGTCAAGCGGATCCTAAGAGTTTTCGTGTAATTTGGTAATCTACTGGATGCATTGCATAATATTTGAATGATCAAACTTTATATATATTCATGAGTAGAAACATAATTTTATTCAAAGATATTAAGATTTTTGTCGACAGAATTAAGTTATTCAAAGATGCCTTTACTATTAACTCTGTTCATGATCTACTGATTCATGTGGACAGATACTATTCGGTCAGTATTTCTGGAGAAACTCTCTTCATGTTTGTTTTTATGGCTTGTACGAAATTCAAGTTTTCCTGTTCTTCAGAGCACAAGAATCCTTTTCCAACAATAACTCATTGCTTATACAAAGACCATGCGAAAGCTCCAAGCAAGAAATTGAGATGCAAAAATATTGAATTGAATTTATGAACCGATTAGATGGAAGCTCATGTGATGCGTGTGGATGTCCTGCTTTCTTGTTGATCCATGGATCTGAACCAAGCGTAGTGAATTATAAATAAACTAGTATATATGCACGTGCTTTGCACGTATATTGGAGTGAATGATGTTGATGAATTAGTTTATTTCTACTGTTTTTAATTATATAGGTTAATGGTTCAACCCTTCGAATTCTTTGGTAACAATTTAAAAGACTTAGCAAATAGCATGAACCCTTTGATTTCCGTAAATGGTTGTCATTATTGCATATCTTAAATGGTTGTCAGTGGAATTTATTGTAGGTATTCTTTTTAATTACTAAATATGTTGAAGGGTATTTTTGGAACGAAATTTTTTCACGGTGAAGCCTAGTTTTGGCATTATATAGTAGAATAGAAATATGTTGAAGGGTATTTTTGGAACGGAATTTTTTCACGGTGAAGCCTAGTTTTGGCATTATATAGTAGAATAGATAAAACAAATTATTTTTGGTGCTTTGAAGAGGTGCAGATTAGAAGTGAAAAATTTTAAATTTTGATATTTGTTGAAATAAGTTAAAAAAATATAACTTTTTGTTAAAGTGACATGATTAGTATTTTTTTTTTTTTTTTGGGTTAAAGTAGAGAGAACGTGGTTCAACAATTAAACGTACGAAGTGAAAATGAGAATTTTTTATTTCCGCACTCCAATTCGGAAGAAAAAAATTGATATCAAATTTTTTTTACTATTTATGTCAAATCACAATAAATCTTGTCTGCAAATCCTTCAACCAAACACATAAAGTGGTTCCAAATTCGAATTTTTGTCACTTTTATATTCCAAATCTGTGAGCCAAATAGTCTCTATCTTGTCTACAAATCCTTCAATCAAACACGTTAAGTGATTTCAAATTTTAATTTCAGTCATTTCTGTGTTCCATATCTGCGAACCAAACAGTACATTGTATACTGTTAGTGGCATAACGATCGAAAATTCAAGTGTTACTAGTGGTGGGAACGTGTGGTAGAAATTTTTTAAGATCAAATCGAAGAACTCTAGCTAGATAGGACACGTCAAATTAGTATAATTACGAAAAAAAAAAACGACCTATGTTAGTGTATGTGCTCCTTAACAATGTATGCTTAGAGTACTGCTAATTTGACCGTTCCAAGCTAGAGATCGTGTTGATCTGCATCCACATGACGGTCGGCCATTGACTCAAATTAGCGGGAAACCAATAACTGTCGGTCACGTAGACACGGGCCAACGTTACAAAATAGTCTTTTCCGTATGCTTAACAATGTATGTTCAAACTGTAAAATGTGTTGCTCTCAGTTGCACATATGCTGCTGCCATGCATGAAACGGATATCCGAGGTCAGGCTTCGCCAAGATGCGGATCAAATTGCTACAGAATGATATTCAGTTGGTCTGGTCAATGTGTCTCAGTACTTGGAAGTATTTGTCAATAGGAATCTTCTTTTTTTTTTTTTTTATGTGGTCCAACATTTAGCACCAGATTTTGCGTATGCTGCGTTGTACATTTTGTGGGTCCATTGTTTCCTCCAACTTTTACTATTGATAAATGGAATAAATAATACGTCTCGTGACTCGAACCGCTGATCTTCAGCAATCCAGTCGGGATCTTATACCTCTACTCGTAACCACAAGGGTCACTAGAGTTCGGTTTGTCACTAGGATTTGATTTGCCTAAATTTCGTCGTCAAAACGGTTTATTCTTCCTCTCACTTTTCTCTCCTATCAAACACATGATTTTATACTAACAACTAATCATATTCTTCTTCTTTTTTTTGAGATGTCCGGCGTAAATCTTTTGTTTTTTAAATGTCCGACGTAACGTTCGGAACTTTTGTGCACGCTGCGTTGCATACTTTCCATTATTTATAAATGGAAGGAATAGTACGTCATCGTGTCTCGATCCACTGATCTTCTGCCATCCAGTCAGGATCTTATATCTCTCCCTGGTAACCATAATGGTCACTCGAGTTCGGTAACAACTAATCATTTTCAGTAGATTGTTATATACCCACTTTAATACTAAATTTATGTACATTGCACCAATTTTTAACTAAATATGTGTCATACAAGAGAAGCTAAACAAGACAATTTACTTAATCGTCTGAACCTTTATTGATGGGTGGGCCATTGCGAAGCATGCTACATACAGAAGAAGTAATTTATGGGAACTTAAAAATTTTCTAATATAAAATTTTAAAATTGTGATATATATATGTTTTTTTTGTTTTAGAATATCTTATAATATTCAGAAATTATATTTATATTTTTTATTATTCAGAAGAAAATTTAGGTCTCATCCGGACGGTTGATATGGACTGACCGTCCAAAATGGAGAGCTAAATATAATTCCAAATATAATTCCAAATATATATATATATATATATATTATATTTATTGCTTGGGTTTTTGTTTCTCCATTTCGTGCTTCATTTGTGGTACTTGCTATTTGGGGTCTAATCCTACTAGTTTTGCATGGCCATGTTTCGAGCTAGCACCCGATGATCCATCATACTTTCTCCCGACTCATGGTGCGTACCAGGAACATGGTTGCCGAAAATAATGAGTGAATTTTCTTCTTCCCTGTTCGTCATTGTACATTTTATCTTTTGGGCGTTTAGCCACCGACACCTGTTAGCCGGCACGTCTGGACATTTAGTTTTCTTACATTATTGTATATAAATCAGACTACATCTGATCACTGTCATGTACTTTTGTTACTTTACCAACTTATTATTTTGTATAGCTGGTCTCCAGAATATTTTTATGAAAGCGTTTGTGACACCTTATTACTTTATTATATATGCTCTATAATTATTGTTTCTTGTTTGATTGATTGAGACATATATGTTCATGTGACCCTAAGTTACCTGATTGTAGCAAGCACCCCCTTGTCTAGTAACAACCATAATCGCCGTACGACGTATAGTATCTTGTATGGGATAGCTGGCCGTCTCCGTATTATGGTACTGGGGCGTGATAGCACTGCAACTTCATTGTAAGTGATTGCGATATAATATTTCATTGCAAATGTCCCCTCATTCTTCATTTCTTAGTTTTCGAATAAATAGATTGCAACTCCATTGCAAGTGGCTATATTTTTTTTACTTTTTAAAATTTTACCTATAATTTTATGTTGTCATCCAAACAAAATAGTTTAAAAATCCTCACTTGCGGAGGACAAAAATCTATGTATCTAAACATAGTTTTTAAAATAATATATGGTACAAGTACATCACATTATAATATGTTAAACGAAAAAGTCCTATAGCTTGCGCCAATACTCGCATACTCTCGCAAGCCATAGCCCTCTCCCCACCCCCCCCCCCCCCCTCCTGCTCCTGCTCCTGCTCCGCTCTCCCCTCCTCCTGCTCTACCACCACCTCACTCCCCCCTCATGTTCCGCCGACATCTCTCTCCCCCCTCCTGCTCCGCCGTCCCTCCTGTTCCACCGCCCCTCCCCTTTCCTGTTTTGCAGCCCCAAGGGCGGAGCCAACTTTTTTTTTTTTACGGGGAGTGGGACTGTATGAAAAAAAAAATCATATGATAAACTAAAAAAAATAAACAAAAATATGAAGAAAAAAATGAATATTCACACAACCTATTTAGGATTCAAACCATGAATCTTCCATCTACACCCAGCCACTCTACTAATTGAGCTAAGACTAATACTTAGTACCTAGTAAAAAAAACTTTGTATTTGTTTAAGTCCGGGCTACAGCCCTGGCCAGCACAGCTGATGCTCCGTCCGTGTGCTCTCCGATTCCCTCCGACGGTTTGCGCGAGTACTGCACGAGCAATATAGTTCGGTTGTATGTTAAACAAGGTCGAATCCAAGTATTGAGTGGGGTGGGCTCCAGTCCACCCTAAATTTTCTTCTTCACCTTCTTCTTTTTGAATGTAGTTATTTTATTTTAATTTTTTTTTAGAAATTAGTCTACATCTAGTCAATCCAACCCAACCCATTATAGTATACACCAATTTATATTTTTGGACCTGCTCCCGATGTTAAAAGGGACACTTTTGTACTTTTGAGTGCTTCAAGCATCAAAACATAAAACACCCCCTTTGATGAATCTCAGCTTGCAACATGGAAGGTGGTGGGATGTTGCTTTCCATCCCACACAAACCCCTCGTTTATTCAATGTGACATGTAACGTCCACTCCTTCAACGACTTCTCGGCACAAATTTATACACCTTGTGATACCATCTTCTGATACCATACATGGCAACACTCCATCCCACGGTTCCCATCACTCCCATCTCCCCAACGGACGGTCGATCTTAGTTGGGCCCACCGGACATTAACCTGGGCCGTGCGGTCCAGCCTTTAAGAACTCTCTCCGTGGGCCCACCGACCACCTCCCATCGACGGGAAAAATCCTCACTTCTACACGGAATCCTCTGTGCAACAGCAAACACCGCAAATCACCACTCCATCATTAGCACGTTAGCAAACAGCAGTACATAGGAACAGCGGATCTGGGACCACAACTTCCATTTGGAATTTGAAAGCAGAGTAGACGTTGGTTTAATAAAAAAATGTTATTTTTAATAGTAAATACAATTTTATTTACCAACTATTTTATTTAATGTAATCACATTTTCTCTCTCTTCACGCCATTACTGGTTTCCACCAATACATCTCCCAATCTCTCTCCTTCTCCAATTTACTCCTCCCCGAAACCCTAACCCTAATGTCACAGCCAAGGAGTAGACCGGAAGTCATTCTAAAGAGGTCTGCACATTTTCCCCCAAATCTTAGGGTTTTAGTATGATTGGTTGGAATGTGGATCCACAATAACTGGTACTATGTGAAGTGCTTGTTTGAAATCAACTAGATTTGGTTAATTTGTGATACTGTTCAAATAAAGTTGGAATCTTGACGGTGAAATAAATGTTTTGGTTGTAATGTGGGCTGTGGAAGTTTCTCTATCTGTTCTAATTGTCTTATATATTGAAAAAGTTTCGAACATTTTGTCAATTGAAGTGTTATTGATCTCTGTCTCTTCCAATTGTGTTATCGATTGCCAAAATTTCGAACAGTTTGTCAATTGGAGTGTTATTGATCTATTCAGTTATAGCTTTATTTGGTCCAGTTTGGTGTTGCTCAAAATAATTTGGTATTTTTTGGTTGAATGAAGTGTTTAGAACTAGTAGTGAGGAGAGTTGTGGAAGTAGGTCTGTCGGATTCGAATTTGGTTATAGTTTGAGAAAGATTGGATCTTTAGCTGAATACAAGTGTTGACAAACTTTGTTCCGTATGAAAGCAGATGATATGTGGAAGAATCTTTACTAGAACTGCGGTGACGAAGCTTTGCTGATTGACGAGGGAGAATGGGGGCCCAAAAGGGAGGTACAAAGAGCAGTGGCTTCTTTCATCTGTTTGACTTGAACCGCAAGTCGCGAAAGAAAAATTTCTCCAGTGGCACAGTTTCACCTGGTAAATTCATTTACATTTTAAGCCATGTTTCTAGTTCTTAAAGCTGACACTTGGTTCAAAATGGTAGGAAAAGAAGAACTTGGGTCAAGAAATTGATTTTTCTTAGAAGTAAATGTTAGAAGAAAAATCAAGCTAGATTCTTTGATTCTTCTTCAGGCCATTTAGGGAAAATTCTTACCTTTTGGTTAGTAACAAATGAGCACGATAAAGTCATTTCATCAATTGTGCTGTTACTTAACATAGTCAAATGTATTTCCCCTTAAAAATTCATGAATACTGAGAGAGTTTTCCCTATGTTTAATCTTGCAGAGAGATCAAAACATGAGAAGGGAAGCGATGATAGTTTACCATTGAGCCGCCTCCGATTGGTAATTATCCTCGTGTTTCATGCTGTTGTTCTTGTCTACGTATAATTTGAGCTGTTTTCTATTTTCAAAAAATAAAAAAAATAAAATAAAAATAAAAAATATATATATATATATATATATATATATATATATATATAATAAAAGTTGGCTTGACCGTGAAATTTTTTCTTCCAAATATACTCTTACTTAACTTTACTAATTAAAGTTGCTCATTAAATTTGATGAGGGCAGCTAGGTAATTACATATAGAATTTTTTTTTAAAAGAAAAATGTAGTTTGTTCTTATGGTACCTTTGCTCATACCAAGTACAAAAATAATAATTAAAAGCCTGTTAAAATACGTGCAACGTACGTGCGCACGTGCACGCGCATATATATATATATATATATATATATATATATATATATATATATATATTTGGAAAGAGAATATTATTAATAGGCTGGCGACGCAGCGCGCAAAAAAAGAACCAAAACCCCAACAAAAGCCGACCGAGGACCGCCCATAAAACAGCACGGGCAAAAGAGTATACTTCCAAAAAGGAAAAAAAAAACACTATACCCCACCAATAAAACCAAAAACCGATAGCCTCACCCAGGCCGCTAGCCAGCGACGCGGCACGGCTGACCCAAACTTCTGCTAACGAGCAGAGGGGGAGGAGAAGTGGTTGCACCGAATCCGAGCCTTGCTAATCTGACGCACTCTCTCTTGAACAAGAAGTGCCGCACTCTCTCCTGAACAAGAAGTGCCGCTGAGAGGGAGTATCCTTCATATCGCAGTTTGTTCCTGTTTTTCCAAAGCACCCACGTATATATATATATATATATATATATATGTATATATATATGCTTCAAAATGGTTCAAAATGAGCCGTCTAAACCGTATGTATATATATAATTGTATAATTAAGGAAAAAAAAGAGAATAAATACTAATTAATTCCTAGACCTTAACAAACTTTATGAAATCCTAAATCTACTATTATAAAGAGGCTTCAAAACTGCTCAAAAAACTGCTCAAAATGTGCTGTGTAAGTCGTATGTATGTATATAGTTGCGTGATTAAGAAAAAAGAATAAATCCTAATTAATTCCTAGACATTAACAAACGTGTATGAAATTCTAAAATCATTGTATTATCTAAGTAAACATATATCCAAAGTACTAAAAGAATTTATAACAAATCCTAATTAAAATATATTCAAATCATATTTAAACTATTTTAATATTATCTAACTAAACATGTATCCAAAGTCCTAAAAACATATATAAAATAAATCCTAATTTAAATATATTCAAATCATATTTAAACTATTTTAATATAATTTTAGTTCCTATCTAATTTTTCAACAAATCAAGGATTTTTTTTGGTACCGATCATATTGCCTAAAAACAAGAGATTTGTTACGCACGTGAAAGTGGCTAGTGTGTGTGTGTATATATATATATATATATATATATATATATATATATATATATATGACTTTTCCTGTATCTTTTTTTATATGTCACAATTCTTTTTCAGGATGATGAGGATGAGATTGTAGGTGTGTCAAGTGTGAAGGAAAGTAGCGACTATAGTTGTGCATCATCGGTGACTGATGAAGGATTCAACAGCAGGCCCCCAGGAGTAGTAGCTAGGCTTATGGGTTTAGATTCCATGCCCACATCGGGTTCTTCTGAGCCCAGTTCCACTCCGTTCTTCGACTCACGATTTTTGCGTGAGAAGCACAGCAACAAAAGAAGTCCTGAGTTCTGTATAAATGATCAATTCAATAATTTACTGCATAGAACAGAGAGGTATTTGGGGAAACCAATGGAATTGAGGTCTCAGAGAATGCCTAGTAGCCCAGTTGAGAGGTTTCAAACTGAAACAATACCCTCAAGATCGGGTAAAACTCTTCCGTTGGACCACCACAAGCTGTTATCACCAATAAAGAACCCAGGCTTCACCTCTGGAAAAAATGCAGCTCATATAATGGAAGCAGCTGCAAAGATCTTTGATTCAGGACTTCATCCCAGTATGAGGGCTAAAGTTTCTTCATTCAGCTCACCTTCAATTCCCATAAAAGTTCGTGATTCAAGGGAGAACATCATGGCCACACAGTCTCAGAGGACAAGTAGGAATCTAGAATCAGCCAGAACTGCTGAATCAACTGATGTCCGTTATCTTAGAGGACAGTCCTTGAATAGATGTTGGAATGGTCCGGAAGATCACTCCATATATGGACGGTCTCCAGCTTTTGCTGATGCAAGTTCAGCTGATGCAAAGAATAAGGGTAAATCTATCTCTCTAGCAATTCAAGCTAAGGTAAACGTTCGGAGAAGGGAGGGCTTAAGCTCGTCCGGTAAGAACACACCCGTCCAAAAAGATCATGAGGAGTTTAAAGTGAACCAGTGCTTCAGGAGCCAATCGAACTACCAGAAGAATAAACAGCAGAGAAAGCCAGCGACAACAAATGCGTCAGGTGTTCTCAGGCAAAATAATCAGAAGCAGAATTGCCTGTCAAACAAACACAAGCAATCTCTGAAGCAATTAGTGACCAATCAGCATGGTAGGAAGGTTATTTCTGGGGGTGATGATATTTCCATGAAGAACAAGACTATAAACATGCTTTCCGGGAAGTCCAGATTTGGCCAGAGGAAGGAAGGTTCAGAGACTGCCAACTCGGAAACAGATGGGCTTTCATCAACCAATAAGGATTTCCCTCGAAAGAAAAGATTGATAGAGAGAAGCTATCTCTCGGAGAAAGATGGGTATGTAGATAATTTTACTGGGAATAGACACCAGAAGCATGTACAACCTAATGTTGTAATAGATGAACATTCGTATTTAAGGTGGGCTGAAGATAATAGAAGCAATGGTGCAGATGTAGTATCCTTCACATTCACCTCCCCCTTGGTAAAACCCACACCCAGAACACCGTCTTCCATTCAGGTGGTTGAAAAATGGGACAAAAGAAATATCATTTTCTGTGATACTCATAATCAGAAGAATGATTCAAACGTTAACGATAAAAAAACATCTTCACATGGTTTAAATGTGATAACTGGTGATGCTTTGAGTGTTCTCTTGGAACAGAAATTGAGAGAACTAACATCTGGCATTGGCACACCGAGTTGTAGCTTTCTCAGAGCTGACAGTTCCACAGCCTCTTCATCAGTTACACAAGAACTGCTATCTGATTTTGATGCCCATAGCACTTCAACAGCAGAAGGTGAAAGGAACAATCCTGCTGGTGCATTTCACCCTGGAGTTTCTTCCACTAACGGGCTGGTGTTTGGATTGAACAAGCCACAGGTATGCTGTATTTTCCAATACTTCTCGATATGTATTTTTCTCCTGATGAACAGTTGGATATGATTTCCTAAATTTTGGAATAAATAGTTGTTTGTGTTATTTCCATGATGATATTTACCTTTTGTATTATAGAGGAGTTTGGACATGTTGTCACGGACTTAGTGATTTTTTCTTCACTACGATCCGTGCGGCGCACAAGCTTCCCCCTCGAAGACCCGTACAAGCCTTCCCGACCGAACTTAGCTAGATCGCTGAGAAAAATAGAGAATAGTGGAGCAAGATAGAAATTAAAGACTTCTTTATTGATATTAGAAAATGTTACAAGTTTTCAGCGACGAGGAGTGAATGAGTCTCCCCCTATTTATATTGCCTCGAGGGCTTACAAGAATCTTCTGGAATGGAAATATTCCAGGAATTATTCTTGAAAATATGCTAGAAATTATCCTATATCCTAAGAATATTCCTTTCATTATTATTAATGCCAAATAACTAAAAATGAAGCTTCTAGAATAGAAAGTGTATTCCTTTATGTGCAGAATTCTGGAAGCTTTCCGGATCTTGGTGGGGCCACTAAATATGGTGCGTGACATTCTCTCTCATCTAATGTGTTGACGTCCCCGTTACACACGTCCGCCGAGGAACGCTTGTATCTGGTCCTTGAACTGATGCAACGTGTCAGCGCGTTCCCAGCTGGATTCGCCGTGCGACATTCCTTTCCACTTGATGAGATACTCCACATATGGGAAAACACCTCGTCGGCGAGTGGTCCTTGAGTACGACGTCCACTTCTTTGTCGAACAACGTAGTCATGGTCGCCGTGGGCCGCTTTGAAACTCCTCGCTGAGGGTCCTCCAAGTCTGCATGAGAAGGCTTGAGGCAGCTTGCATGAAAGACGGAGTGGATCTTCAGCTTGACGGGGAGCTCAAGCTTGTAGGCAACTTTGTCTACCTTCTTAAGGACGGGGAATGAGCCTTCATACTTGTGAATCAGTTCCTTGTGCACCTTGCTGAACACCTTGAACTGCTGTGGTTGAAGCTTGGCCATCACCAAGTCCCCTTGTACTCAACAGGCCTTCGCTTGACATCGACCCATTTCTTCATCTTGTGTGCGGTTTTCTCCAGAAATGCCTCGACAATATCCGCCTTCTCCCTGAAATCCGAGGCAAACTGGTGAGCCACGGGGCTTTTTTCTGACGTCCCCGTACTCAGCATGTGCGGGACGAGTGGTTGTCGACCCATTACCAACTCGAACGGGCTACTGTGGGATGACTCGCTCCTTTGAAGATTGTAGCAGAATTGGACGATGTCCAAGTGATGCACCCAATCCCGCTGGTTGGCACTCACAAAGTGCTGCAAGTACTCGAGTAGGGAATTGACCCGTTTCGCCTGTCCGTTCGTCTGCAGGTGGAAACTGGTTGAGAAGTGGAGGTCCGACCCAAGGATCTTGAACACCTTCATCTAAAACTTTTCCTTGAAGCGGGGTTCTCGGTCGCTGATAATACTTTTCGGGATGCCCAAAAACTTTACCACATGGGAAGTGAACAAGCGTGCGGCCTCCTCTGCAGTACGGTCCGTTGGTGCAACTATGAAGGTCCCGTACTTGGAGAATCAGTATACCACTACAAGGATAGACCCAAGTGTCCCTACCTTAAGCAAGGCAAAGATGAAGTCCATCGTGATGCTCTCCCATGGTCGACTCGGCACAGGAAGAGGCTCAAGCAGGCCCCCGGATCGCTGATGGCCCACCTTGTCTTGCTGGCACACAAGATAAGTGCGCACGTAGTCCTCCACGTCCTCGCGTATGTGAGGCCAATAGTAGGCGACCTCCAATAATGTCAATATCCTCTTCTGACCCGGATGTCTAGCACACTTGGTGTCGTGGTGTAAACTCCCTCGACCAGATTTTAGTAATTTAGGATTAGTTTAGACTAATTAGAATTATAGCAACTTTTTAAAAATTTATTTATTATATAATCTATTTGATTGTGCATCTGTTCATTACACAATTAATTAGGACATCCCACTAGCTGTTAAACCCTAAACAAATTTCATATACCTGCCCTAGACTTGTTAGACTACTTTTTCTGTATTTTGTGCAACTCCCAGAAACCTTGTTTGATGCTTCGTTTTAGTCGTCCAAATATCGTTACAAACGTACGTATTTATTTCCTATTTAAATTTCCTATTTAAAATCAGGTAAATTGCGTAATTGCGCAAAATACCAATTTTAGGACTTTTATGCAAATTATGGAATTACAAGGGTTTTTATGCAAAATGCATGTGAGGTGGCATAACCTCATTGGCTATTAACCCTAACACCTACATGTGGCATTAAGTATCCAGAAAAATCCTGCAAAAATATCCCAAAAATCGAATTTACCAAAATACCCCCAAACTTCCCTTTATTTACTAAACTGCCATTGGGCCAAACCCTATATAAACCGACCCCCCCCTCTCTTCAAACTTACATCTCCTCTCTCAGCCACTTCCGGCCACCCCCTCCGGCCAAACTCAGGCGAAGCCTTCGCCACCTCCCTCCCTTTCCTCCGGTCAAACCCCACCGCCTGCACCACCCTGCTCCGCCGGCCACAGCCCCCGCAACCCCATCTCCCCAACACCACCACCCACAGCCACCATCACCCGAACCACCCCCTACGCCGCCTCCGGCCACCGTGCACCGCCACCACCCTCACCAATCGACTCGCCGTCCTCCCCTCCACCGGACCACCAACCCTCACCGCCCCACGACGCTTCCTCCGGCCGCCCTAGCCCCCGCAACATCCTCCCCCACACCCGCACAGCAACCCCTCCACCTCCGACGGCCTCCAGCCACCGCCACTGCCGTCGTGGACCACCGCCACCACCACCAAACTGACCGCCCCTCCTTCCTCCGTCGAACCCGCACCCTGCCCGGCCACCTCCGCCGCTCCTCCGCCGCCGGCAGCCCCCGCACTCTGCTGCTGCTGCTGCTAACAGCTACTGCTGCTGTTCCCGCTCCTCCGGCCGCCTCCGGCCGATTCCGCCGCCGTCCACCGGCCGTCGAGGACCCCTAGGGCCCACCTGTCAGAGGGTATAACCCTAAATCCTAATATATATGTAAATATATATATATTCCTATATGTATATGTATATGTATATATATATATGTATATATATATGTATATTAATATGTATTTATATGTATATCTATATACATATATATTATATTATAATATATATGTATTATATACTGTTATTATACAATATATTATACTGTATATACTATTATTATATATTTACTAAATATATGTATATATAACTATTATTCTATACATATATAATTATATATATTTATATATATGTTATGTATATGTATATATATAACATATTATATATATGTGTTATATTATTACTATTATTTATAGTATATATGTATGTATATATTCTATGCATTTTCTTTTATTTATTTATGTGCACTTATATACATATTGTTATTAATATTATAGTACTGGATATACAGTACATATATATTATATATATATTATTCAGCTGGATAATACAGCTTACACATATTATATATGTATGCTTACATTTCTTGCCCTGTCAATTCAATTTATATATATACTATACATAGTACTATATATTATGGTACATAGATATATATATTCTGTACTGTCTGTTCAATTTACCTATATATATATATACATCAGTGGATATACCCTGATAATATATATGTATTTACTTCTGCCCTGTCATTTCAATTTATTTAAATTATATATCAGTGGATATACCCTGATTATTATATTATTATAAATCAGAGGATACACCCCGATAATATTATATTATATTATTATATATATAGCAGTGGATATTCCCCTGCTACTATTTACTGCATTTTTTTCTGTTCTTTATATACTATATATACTGCTATATATATTATATATATATCTATATATATATACATACTATATAAGTATATATATATATATATATACTTTATATTACAATCATAATATTCACGAACCCTGTCTATTTTAACAGAAACCAACTACAGCACAGCCAGTTACCCCCTGTCACCAGCAACCTCAAACCTGACTGTGAGATCAGGTTATCAACACTATCAGGGAGTAGGCAAGTATACCTTGCCAAGTTAATGTTTAAATTCTCAAATACTGTTATATGCTTCTTGTTTCTGAAATTCATATACTAAGAGTACCTGAGACTGCCTTGGTACAGTCAACTGATACGTTGACAATTAGTGTAAATAACTTAGTCTTACTGACTCACCAACACTGTGAGAGTATCCTGATATTCTCCTAGATCCTATCACGGGAACACGCAACATGGTTGCATTACATATATGGATGTGAGCTGCGTATTTGATTAGCTACCAGTACGTGTGACCCGCATCACGGATTTAGAATAACTCAGGAAATGTATGACTTGACATTTAGTTTCATTGGGATGGGAAAGATAACTAGTAGACGTATGGGACACCCCCTCCATATATGATTATACCTTCGTACCATGCTTCTCGGAGATGGTCGATTGCAGAGCTACCCGTGAGTCCGGGGACATACGACACATATACCAGCCAGTCACCACGATTGGTGAATTACGTCAGCGTATGTCTAGCCACACATTCCCATGCGTACTACGAGATCTTTACTTGCATTTTCACTTAGAATGGTTAGCACCCTGTATTTATTTCCTTTATTCCGTATTACATACATGACATGTCATTTTCTGTATCTTGTTATGTCCCACTGAGGACCTGGTTCCCTGCCAGATCTAGACGAGGCTTTCTACCCCACTGTGTACGGACCTGATCAGGAGGCTAGATGTGCTACCGAGGAGGAGCTCGAGGAGACACCCTCAGAGTATGCTTGACCATAGAGGCCTGCCACCTGGAGATGGAGATGTTTTTCTCAGATAGACACTGCTTAGTCTATCTGATTTTTCTGCGCTATTATCAGTTTTTGTAGTAGGCTTGTATTCTCACCAGTTGTGTACTGTATCAGACTCAGTTTTATATATATATTCAGCACTTGCTTTTCTGACATCTTGTTGTGGATGAGATAGATATACCTGTTTGTACTTGTAGTATTTTAGGACAGCGTAGCACGTTCCTTTGGGTCCATCAAAGTGGATTAAGCCCTTAGTGACGTGTCAGCTGGCCAGTGACACGTGGCCTAGTTCCTGACATTTTGGGACTTGGGCGTGACACGTGGCATTCCTTGAGTAGCTGCCTTCGCAAGCCACGCCATTTGGGCACAATTACCTTGTCGCCTTTTGTGTAGAGAAGTCCGTCCTTCAGCCAAAACCTTCGCGTCTTGCCTTCTTGAGCATGCTTTACCAAAGCATGTGTCAATGGGTCCTCGGCCATACCCATCTTTACACGCTCAAGTATGTCACCCTTGAGCAAGCACACCGTTGCTAGCTCGGCCTTGCTGCTGAGTGCATCGGCCATATGGTTCTCCTTGTCCCGCTTGCATCGCAGCTCCATGTCAAACTCGGCCAAGAAGTCTTGCCATCTCGCTTGCTTGGGGGACAGCTTCTGCTGCGTCTGGAAGTAGCTCGTGGTGACATTGTCTGTCATCACCACGAACTTTGTGCCAAGGAGATAGTGACGCCACGTCCGTAAGCAATGTACCACCATTTTCTTGCACAGTGTAGCGTCGCTCTGTGCCATTCAACTTGCGGCTTTCGAATGCAACGGGGTGCCCTTCTTGCCCCAACACCCCTCCAATGGCGAAGTCGGATGCGTCAGTATGCACCTCGAACGGCTTGGAGTAGTCCGGCAAGTATGCACCTCGAACGACTTGGAGTAGTCCGACAATGATAAGACCGGTTCGCATTTGGACGTCCAGCTCCATGAGCGATCCTTCCGCAACAGGTCTGTGAGTGGTGCGGCTATGGCGGAGTATCCTCGGATGAACCGTCGATAGTAGTTCGCCAGGCCTAAGAATGATCGCAGCTCCGTCGGCCTGGTGGGAGCCTCCCACTCCCGTATGGTCTTGACCTTCGTCTCGTCCATCCATATCTTGCCACGTTCGATCCAATGCCCCAAGAAAGACACTCTTCTTGGACAAAGGAACATTTCTCCCGTTTGACGAAGAGTTGGTTCTCCCTTAGCACCTGGAAAACTGCATTCAAGTGCTCGATGTACTCCTCCATCGTGTTTGAGTACACGACGATATCGTCGAAATACACTACGACGAACCGATCGAGAAATGGGTGGAAGAGTTTGTTCATCAAAGTGCAAAACGTCGCAGGAGCATTTGTAGACCAAAAGCCATAACTAAAAATTCATAAGCTTCATACCTTGTGACGCATGCGGTCTTGGCTTCATCTCCTTCGGCTATCCGCACCTGATAATATTCCGAGCGTAGATCCAGCTTGGAGAAGTACCTCGCACCTCCCAACAGATCGAACAAGTCTGCCACCAACGAGATAGGGTATTTGTTTTTGACGGTCACCTTGTTAAGTGAACGATAGTCAATGCACAAATGAAGGTTTCCTTCCTTTTTATTCTGAAACAGCACTGGTCCGCCGAATAGGGCCTTAGTCTGCCTAATGAATCCAGCATCGTGCAGCTCCTTCAGTTGCTTCTTCAACTCCTCGAGCTCTAGCGGGGCCATGTAGTATGGGCCCATCGTGGGCGGTTTTGTGTTCGACTCTAACTCGATGGTGTGGTCCACCTCCCTCCGTGGAGGTAGCCTCTTCGGAAGTTCTTGCGGCATGACATCCCCAAACTCCATGAGGACGTTGCCGATCTCAGGAGGAAGATCCCCATGCACGGGTGCCTCCTTCGTCTTGAGCACCGCTAGGTTTGTCGTCTCTCCGTACTTCACACCCTGCTTGAGTTGGATGGCGGAGAGAGCTTTCACCTTCGCGGACTCGCCTCGTGCAACATTCACCATGCACGGTGAGCCCTCCTCCATGATCCCGACGACTCCCAAGTGTGGCATTGGAACTGCTTTTGCCGAAGTCAGGAAGTCCATCCCTAGGATCATCTTGAAGTCGTCGAGAGGTGCGGCCCTGAGACTGGCGACTCCCGTCCAGTCTTCCACCTCTATCTTCACACCCTTGGCCACCCCCTGCACGAGGTGAGCCGCTGAGTTGACCGCCTTCATCTTGCTTGAGTCCTTCTCTAGCACCAGACCCAAGCGCCGGACCTCCGCGTCCGAGACGGAGTTGTGTGTTGCCTCCGTGTCAACCATCGCCCTCGTACTCTGGCTGTTGATCTTCTCGTCAACATACATAAGTTCTTGATTCGGGATTTTGGTCAAGACGGGCTTGCTCTTCAAGGCATTGAGCAAGCGTAGGGCTCCCATCTGAGCCCCCATCATTGGTTTTTCATCCTCGACCTCCTCTCTTTGGACCGTGTTCACCCGCTTGCCTTTGTTCTTGCAGTCGCGGGCGGAGTGATTTCCTCCGCACACGAAGCATTCTATTTTGCGCTCCGTCTGGGGCTTCGCAAGTTGCTTGTCCTTCGACGGGACCTCATTTTCGTTGCCTTTCTTTTCTCCCCCACCATTGCCCTTGGTGGTGGTCTTTGGCTTAGGCTTGGACGTATCGTTCCGTCGATACTCCATTAGCTTCTCAGCAGCTCAGACGGCTGAGACGACCGTGTTCCGGTCTTGGACATGCTGCCTCTGCAACTCTTGTGCCGCCCACGGTTGCAGACCGTCAAGGAAGAAGAATAGGCGATAGTCTTCGCCCATGTTGGATATGGCAAGCATGAGACGAGTGAACTCCGCAACATACTCTTTGATCGACCCGGTGTGCTTGAGTTGACGCAAGCTCCTCTTTGCCACGAACTCAACGTTCTTTGGATAGAATTGAGACTTGATCTCCTTCTTGAGATCCTCCCAAGTCTCGATTGAGCACAAATCCTTCTTCTTTTCAATGCACCTGCGACGCCACCAAAGCATAGCATCGTCAGTGAAATAAAGGGGCCTTGTATTTACCTTATCGGCTTCGTCCTCGATACAAATCGCCTTTAGGTACCGCTCAATGTTCCATAAGAAGTTATCCACTTCCTTTGCGTCCCGAGCGTCGTTGAAGGATTTTGACTCTGGCTACTTCACCTTAGGTGCAACCTCCCTACTCGAAGGCCCACCATTGGCGATAGCTTTCTCAAGAATAGCGGCTTTAGTCTTGAGTTCTAAGCGTAGTCCAGCAATCTCCGCCTTCATAGCCTGACGTTCCTCTTCGAACCCAGCTTGCATCTCACGAAGTTGCTCTCGGAACAACGTCATGACGTTGGCGACATCGCTCTCCAACCCATGAGAGAACTCTTCGTAAGCCGTTTGATTTTGCTCCACTTGCACCTCTATGCTCATCACGTCTTGCTCCAAGAGTTCCAGGCGGGATATCAAATCGCCAAGGGCCGGCTCCAACGTCGGCTCCTTGCTTCTGCCCCTTCTGGTGTTCCTCTTGGGCGATGCGGGACGCTGATCATTGATAGTCTCGGATGTCGACATGGCTACGATCGGCCTTCGCTTTGATACCACTTGTCACGGACTTAGTGATTTTTCCTTCACTACGACCCGTGCGGCGCACAAGCTTCCTCCTCGAAGACCCGTGCAAGCCTTCCTGATCAAACTTAGCTAGATCTCTAAGGAAAATAGAGAATAGTGGAGCAAAATAGAAACTTGAAGGCTTCTTTATTGATATTAGAAAAGTTTACAAGTTTTTAGTGGTGAGGAGCAAATGAGTCTTTCCATATTTATATTGCCTCAAGGGCTTACAGGAATATTCTGGAATGAGAATATTCTAGAGATTATTTTTGGAAATATGCTAGGAATTATTTTATATGCTAAGAATATTCCTTTCATTATTATTAATGTCAAATAACTAAAAATGAAGTCTCTAGAATGGAAAGTGTATTCCTCCATGTGCAGAATTCTGGAAGCTTTCCGAAACTTGGTGGGGCTACAAAATATGGTGCGTGACAATGTGCTATCATGTAGACCAATAGATGCACCGGTTAGGAGAAGCCATTAGATAATAGTTAAAGGAGTTGCTAGAGCTAGGGCAGGCCTAAAAGAACTTGGTTCAAGGCTTTAAAGAAGGATACGATTTTGCTTAATTTTAGAGAGGAGATGGCCCTTGGCATAGCTAAATGGAAGAAAATTATTCAAATAGGTAACTCTCAAAATATTGGGATAAAGGCCTTGTTGTATTATAGAGGATTTACTTCTCAAGACTTGCTCACATTGAATAACAGAATAAGAAAGTTGTATTTTTTTCAACCTTTCAGACAGTAAGTAATACTTTTTTAAGTATATGGATCCCAATACGATGAAGTTTAGTCTAATCTTGTTAAATGGTAATTCTGCCACCTGTTTCTGCATGTTAAAGTGGATGCAGATTAGTGGTGAAAGAGGGAGATATTCTCACCGTTGTCGGTCAATTTTCCAAGAAATCTGTAACTCCTCAATAGCACTCAATTATTGCATTTATTGTATTGGTTTCTATGCGTGGATTTCAATTTTAAATACATTGTAGAAGAATACGTTCAATAATAGTATACCAGGATTCTGGTTGGCCACAGACGGAATTCAGGTTCGGTCCAAGGTTCAAAGTATCGGTATCGGAATCGGTATCGGATTTTTCCTATGAGTATTGGGATCGGCAGTATCGATAGTATCGGCGGTTTCAGATCGGAGTATCATATTTTTTTGTATTGAAAAGCAAATAACTATTGCTAAATTATTAACATTTTAGAAAATATATTTTATACATTTATGCATACAAAAAATTTGTTGTACAAAAAATATTTTTAAATAAATTACCTAAAGAGAAATAATTAAAAAAAAAATTGAAGTCACGAAAGCTTTCGTCATTTAGGATGGCGAAAAGTCAGCATATCATATATTAAAATCAGCATGTCATACGTAAATTCGACAACTCTGGTTTAACCGCGTTTGCGAGGGTGGATGGTTTAATAGTGTGGGTGAGAGGGAGGTTTAATACGGTTTGACCACGGTTTAAGAGGGTGGGTGGTTTAATAGGGTGGGTGAGAGGGAGGTTTAATGTTGGTTGGTGTGTGGGTTGTATAAGGAGGGAGGAAGGAAGAAAGAGGAGGGAGTAGTGAACCCACATAAGAGTGGTTTCGTATTGGAGTGAAGTGGAGGAGTAGAGAAGCATGATTAGAATCAAATTTGTAGGTGCAAGAAGAGAAGGAGAACAAGAAGAGAGATTTGTTTTGTAATGTTTATATTTTTATTTTTTTAAGTAATTTTTTTGGTTTTGTTAAGTAGAATCTAATTCTAATTTTAATCCTAGCCATATAATCATTTTAACCATAACCATTATAATTCTAATCCTCATCCTAGTAGCCATAATCATTTTAACCATAACTATTATAATTATAATCCTCATCCTAGTAGCCATAACCATTTATGTAAGAATATTATTTTTAAATATATTAGAAAAATCGAAAGTAGTTTTGGAAAATATTCTTAATTTTAGCATGATGAAAAAAAATAATTTTACAAAAACCAAAAAATATAGTTTAGTCATTCTTATAATTGTTAGAATTTTATTATTTGTGTAATATATTTTTTAATTTAGTATAAAATATAGTGCTATTATTTATGTAATAACAGCAAGAAGAAAGAGGGAAGAAGCCAGGAGAAATATATTCGGGTATGTAGGACTATACGACTGATTATCTCGAATTTTAGCAAGAAGAAAGAGGGAAGAAGCCAAGCTTTACAATATATAATATATATTTCGTGTTTTCTATATATATCATTTATAACATGCGATGGACTAGACGACTGATTATCTCGAATTTTATCAATAATTTTATTTTTAATCCATACAGTAGTAGCTAATGGATGAGAACCTGTTGTAAGTTCACCTAAACAAGAATGTACGTTTTCTAGCGTAGCAATAGCAAAACTTTCACCTTTACCAACGACTTTAGCCTATATTCTCCAATTACAACTTGAATCATTACATTTATATACAATCCCACTAGCATTGTTTAAAGTAGCATGACAAGTAAAATTATGTGCAATTGCTATATCACTAATAAAACATCTAAATTCAGAACGATTAATAAATTTTCTTCCAACGAATAATCCAGAAATGCTAACACTATCAACATTGCCATCAAATTCATCATCTAAATTTTCAATGAAAGCATTACTGTTTTCATCGTCGTTATTACCATCATCTATTATATGTTCTGGTTCAGTAAATGAAATAACTTGATGAGAATAAGTAGGAGCAGTATTAACTTGATTAGAAGCACGTATACTACTTACAATATTAATTCTAGGTGGTGGTGAACTTACATAAATATTAATGTACGGTGCTTGTACATTAACTTCGAGAATAACTTTTCATGCTTGATCACTAACTAAATTTATACAATTAGTTAAAAAATATGTACTAATATAAATTCATAATCAATAGAAAATAGCTCAACAATTTGATTACGTAAACTAACAAACGAAATATTTTGATCAATTAATTTTTTTTAGTTAAACCTCCTTCATAAACTAACCCATTTAGCACACCTCCAATCGAACATAGTTTTGTTAGACTTTGATCCATGACAAGAGAGTGAACTTCTAAATACAATGAGTGAGCTGAACTTTAGTCAATAAGCTAGTTTCTGTTGAGTGAGAAATGAATGGAAGAAAAAAATGATTGAAAGTATGTGTGGGTTGAGTGAGAAATAAATAGCAGAAGAGAATAACCGAAATTTATATAGATGAGAAAAAAAGTCGTTGGCAAAATCAAAACGTTACAAAAAATAAGAGTCGTTGGCAATTAAACAGAGGAGTGCCCCACAAAAAACCAACACAAAAAAAAATCAAACCCTAACTATCCCAAAAACCAACAAAAAAAAATCCTAAAAAAATAAACCAAAACAAACCAAAAAACCAAAAATAATCAGTCATTTTTGCCGACCGAGTTGACGAAAATTGGGCAAACGTTCGAACCCGCGACTTCTGACGTAACAGACCAGCACTCTAACCAACTTAGCTATTTTTTCCTTTCAAAAGCCAAATTTTCGCCTAGTTGGCGTAAATGTAACAAATTTTTTTTTTTCTCCTAATTTTGCCATCCTAGATGGCGAAAGCTTTCATGTTTTCAATTTTTTTCAAAATAGTTTTGTTTTAGGTAATTTATTTAAAAATATTATCGGTAGAGCAAATTTTCTGTTATGCATATTAAAGTATTTCCAATGTTTCTTAGTATTTTTGAAATTGAATGAAATAGTAGTCACCCTTGTCGATTGATTTACATGCGATTGATAAGTTTTCCTCTTATATGTTTTTACAACCTTACTATGCTTTTATACCCTTATTAATTGGTCTTTTTCATTCATTTTTTTTGTCGAATTGACCGGAAAAGAGACATCTAATGTCGGTATCGGTCGGTGTCGGCCGGGACATGCCAAACTGTATCGGTATCGGCCGATACTGCAAACTATTGTTCGGTCTAGTTGGTAAGATTATGCTACACTTTTGAGGGTTTGCTTCTAGGGTTTCATCGATACTAGATTCATTTTTTATTTATATTCTGACACCCCAGGTATGTTGGTATTCTCCAGATTTTTTAGTTCCCAGCAATGGGGATTTCCAACCTCCCACCTTCTCTCTCCATCTCCATGCCTAGGCCCATCTGAAAAACGACAGACACTTAGTTCATAACACCATCCACTAATTGGTTATCATAGCATGGTGGTTCTTCTTTACTAACTTCATCTTGGTGAGAAGAAGGCTGTAAAGAGACAAAATTCATGTATTCTCACATCCAAGTAAAGATTGCAGCTCTTACAGAAAAACTAAACCACAAAGTTATTTAAGTTATTTTTTAAAATTGAAACTTTGGTAATTTTTATGATTGTTCATCTTGAATAGGTTATGATAAGCTTTTTCACATCTATTTCACTTTCGCTGTTTTTTCTTTTGTCCTTTCTAGTTTGTAGCATGGTATTTCCATGATTTTCTATTAGAATTTGAGACATTCTATATACGACTACAGTATATATCCTTGAGAAATAGAAATCTTCACAGTATAATAGCTTGAAAATGTAACAAAATTTTGATATTATACAACCTTATTTCTACCAGTTTAGTCTTGAAGGAAGGCGACTACTCTTAAGTTTGAATCTGATAGCAAATTATTAGCCACAAGCTGACATGGCTGATCCTACAACTTTAAAACTTCCACTAAGCAGTGACTCTCCTTACATCTGAGAATTTTTTTTTTGTTCGAATGCTTGCTATACTCCTGGTGGCGATGATTACATATTCTAAAAGTTTGATTATTGTTTAGTTTTTGGAAAAATCTTAAATTCTCAATTTCTTGTGAGAATATCCTATTTACCTAATGGGATTTATTTTCTGCCTGATTGCAAGTTAACGTGATTGCAGATCTTTGTATCAAATTTTCTGAGCTTGCATGCTTTTATAATCTTCAGCATTATATCCCATCTCTTATTGTCTCGAAGAGATGTATACCATTATATGACTTTTTTCATTTTGTTGTGGTTTGTAACCCAAATGACTCAAAACTTACCATTCCTCTTCTCATGGATAATTTCCATATTTTTCTTTAACCGTAATCAAACATTGTTTACTAAGAACAGTTTTGTGTGTTTCAGTGTGTGGGTCTATATTAGTCCCACATTGGATAGATTTATACGAGGAATTATCACCTCCTCTATATATTTGTACTCAAAGGACTCGAAGAATATTTTTAATGTAGCCTCTTTTTCTACATGGTACCTGAGTATATGGTGATCTTGATTTTTTGCTTTCCGTCACTCATCATCCTAACCGTCCATCTCATTCTAACCAAATCGTAGTTGCTATCTTCCTTCTCATGCCTCTTTGCAAAAAAAAAAAAAAAAACTGCCCAAAACCATTTCCTATATCTCCCATATTCTCCTTTTCTATAGTCCACCATAGAGCCACAACAACCCTTATCATTATAATATACACAACAATTGTTCGTTCTTCTTCTACTTAAAAAGACAATATCTATAAGTAGGGGTGCAAATGAACAGAGCAGCTTGATTCGGGTTTTTTAACGAGCTGAGCTTGAACAAAATTTTGAGTTTGTTCCTTATTGAGCCGAGCTTGAACATAGGAAGCTTGGGTCGAAAGCTCGTGAATAAGCTCTACTCGTTAAGCTTATTCACGAGCTCGAAGAGTACTCGGCTAGACTTGACTCTTCTGACTCATTTGGCTTGACTTGGTTATGACTCGACTCGTCTTAGTGCAACTCGACTCAATTACTACTATTTGAGCACGTTATCAATGTACCAAATCCCACAAGGTAAGCCCACAATGGTAGAGAGCCGAGTTTTATAACCGGGCCCACTACTAATGAGTCATTTCTTAATGTTTGGGTGTCGAGATGTACAATTGAGCACGGGCTTGGCTGGAGAAGCTCGTAGCTCTTATAGAGCCGAGCTGCTCGTGAGCTAGTTCGAGCTCGAGCTTGAATATGACTTTGAAGCTCAAGCTCGGCTCGATAAAATAAAAAGGGTGTTTGTGCAAAAATCCAAATTAAAGTTTCAAAAGCAATGTTAATGATGATTAAGAGGGTGATTAGGTGGGAAGGTTGGTAGGATTTGATTAGTGTAGATTAGGGTTAAAATTTAGGATTATGACATTTAATTAGAAAATTTTAAGTTAAATAACTAAAAAAGAGAGTTTGAAATTTGATAAATATAAAAATAAAATAAGTAAAATATGAACGAATATAGTTATGACACGAAGTTTTGAAAAAAAAAAAAAAATTCAAGTTTGCGACTATTACAACCTGTGTGACCATTCCAATGACCTGATTCGCACGCTTCGGCAGCTCAACACAACTTCTCAGTCCAACACAACTTCTTCAGCTTATGCAATAATTAACTACATATTCTCCGTCTCCAAAGGTAAACACACTTCAATTGTTTTTTTTTTCTTTTCATATTTTCCTCTTTTTTATTTTTTGATGTAAAAAGTAGCAAGAAAAGTGAAATGGAGAAGAAAAGAAAAGTAGAGTAGAAAAAACAATAAAAATTTGGGGGCGAAGCCCCCCTGTACCCTCCGGCAAATGATACCACCAATCTAACTATTCATTGCCCCTCTCCAATAAATGACCTCAACTCACTCTCACGTCGACATCACTTCCTCGGTGAGAACTCCCTCGTCCTCAATCCTCAAATGCTGGTAACTCTGTTTTCGGTCAAGTGCCCTTACACAGTGACAGCTCTCTTAGCTGAGCACACTCGTCTTTTTACAACTATTTTAGTCGAGCGTCGTCGTGTGCCAACGAGTCTCTTAGTTGTGTGTCGCCGTGCACGTACGTCTCTCTTGGTCGAACGTCTTCGTACATCGACATTTACTATTTATACTCTTTGGCCATTTGTCAATCCTCAACAAATGCTCTTTTGTCATTCCTCGGTGAGGTCTCTCGACATACAATGTGTAGGTATGTTATTTTTACTATGGTGTTTGGCTTTTCTATTTTTTCTTCTTTTATTTCTACTTTATGTAACATGATAAAGATGATTTGTATGTTGCAGCTTGAAGTGTTAGAAATAGTGGGTATGTTTGAGTGTGTGAGTCTGTCTATTTTTAGTCCCACATTGGATAGACTTGTATGAAGAAGAATCATTTCCTCTATGTATATGTATTCAGAGCACTCAATAAAATAATCCCATTATTTCCAATGTATCCTCTTTTTTCTACAATTGTAAGTTAAAAGAAGATCAACCTTCTTCACAAGTTTTTTGAACTTTGACATATAATTAATTGAAGTACTCTAATGTCAAAAAAGAGTTCTTAGAATGGAAGTAAAATTGTACTCTTCCATTTTTTAAAGCATAGTTTCTCAGTCTGTTAAGGGTAACTAAGAGTAAAACACCATATTGTTTTCGACTTCTCGCAATTGTGAGATAGGACCTAATACAATGAATGTAATTAAGAATAAAACCTCTCCTCTGGTTCCTCTTCTCAGTGCAGATGTCAACCGGATCCCTTGGACCAGCTCTTGTGCCCCCCACCCCCACATTCCTCTCTCTCTTTCTCTCTCACCTTGTTGAAAAATAGTCCCCAATCTCATGACAGAGTGATGATGGATGGTGAGCAGGCAGGGTGTTAAAAGGCTATAGCCACCACATATAAAAACAAAGCCAAGATACTAGGCTATAAAAATTCTTTTTAACTAGCATCAGACTGATGGTTTGACAGATTGCTTATAAGGAAACAAATATTGGCTTTTATGAAATTATATTTCAATTGCTAGTAATTACCTGCAAAGTGATACACTTAGGTTTTCTGACATCACCCTCTCTCATGCTCACAGCTACATTGGCTAGGAATTTGACACCACTTGGACATATCCTTTATGGAGCTTTCCTACACTCGGAACCCCATTCTGATGGGAGAAGGCTTGATGATGATCATTTAAATTGTTAATACTTGGTCATCATTAGTTAACTTAGTTTTATCTAATTTTGTTTCATTCTTTTCTTTCATTTATTATTAGTACCAATAATGGGAGAAATAATAGCATCTCCATATTAGTAACTCCATCTTCCACACCCTTATAGGACTAAATTTAAGGAGAGGTGGCAGTTAATAGTATTGAACAACTGGTTTAAATATTTCTCCTAAATATGTAGTCCCATGCTGTGTTACCTAGACTCGGGTACGGGTGTCGGAAGTGGGTACATATCCAAGAGTCGGGTCCTTCAAACTCATAATTGAAGGACACACAGACTCGGCTAAACATGATCCAAATTTTGGATACGGGTACGGAGATATGACTATTAAAATAAATATATTTGAACATGGTTTCATAAAAAGACACATCATGTAATTAAATTTGCACAATTTCATAAAAAGACATACTCTAATTAAATTTGCATGATTTCATAAACAAACACATTTGCAATAAAGTTTGCATGGTTTCGTATATTATGGTTTCTTAAAAAGATATCATGTAATTAAATTTCTAAGGTTTCATAACTTTACTACAAGTCTACCATATTAAAATAAACTATCTAATTCATTACCACATTAAAATAAACTATCTACTTTACTACTAGTCTTCTGATTGTCATCATGAAGGACCATGAAGGATCCGATTGTCACCATCGAGGATCGGATACAGATTCCATACCCATACCATGTCCTATCGGATGGACACGGGTACTTCTCTCTAAAGTGGAGAGTCCGGATAACATAGGTCCCATGTGGACCAATAGCAAAGGAATTACTAAGGGACACTATCATTTCTGTATCTTAGGATTTCTAGTTGTGTATTAGGAATGTGATTTATTTATTTGTTTAGGATGTAGTTTGCTGCTTCCTTCTATTATGATTCCTGCTTGTATTATGAACAAGTTTTAGTAGTTTTAAAATTCTGAAGACAGAATCTGAAGTATTGTCTTTTGAAATTTATTTAGATTAGAATTAACATTTTTATTTGAATTGGGAGTAGATTAAGACTAACAGTTGGTTCAAGCCTACATGAACGCCATCAAGTCTTCCCCTGGTACAAATGGATGAATGAATCTTTTTCTTCAAACTTGAGAGATCGACTGTGTGATGCACTTGTTCGGTTGTCAAGTCCTGAGAAAATTGTCAAATCCTTTCTCTTATTCTTTTTCTCTTTTAATAATCTGTAATTTCTGTTCATCAAATCTTTCATTCAGGACAACAACAAAAGCTTAAGTCACAAACTTTTGGGTCAACTATTTGAATTTTTTTTTTTCCTTTTTTTTTTTCCTTTCATTCAGCTCTGTTAAGGGGCTCTAAAAAGATAAAACCTGTAGAAAAGACTTGATTGATTTATTTCCAAGAGAGGGGGTACATATATATAGGAGGAGGCTAGCCTCCTCCTTATTTTCTATCCGATGTGGGACTAAATAAGTCTTCCATAACTCAACACTCTCCCTCAAAATGGACGATAGATATCAATCATCTCTATCTTGTTACAAAAGGTAACTAACTCTGCGGCTCTCTAGGATCATGCATATATCTACTCACCACACTCATGGCCTGAGTAATATCAAGGTCTTGTATGACATAGATATACAAGCCGACCAATTAATCTTTGATATTGCTCTTTACTCACCGGATCACCACCCTCGGCTCGCAACTTGTGATTCTGCTCGATAGGAGTAGAAGCAACTATGCAACCCAGCATCCCTGTCTCTGAAAGAAGGTCCAGAGCATACTTTCGCTGAGAAAGCACTATACCCTTTCGTGACCTTACAATTTCAATTTCGAGGAAGTACTTCAACTGTCCTAGATCCTTGACTTCAAATTCCTTGAAGTTTTTTTTTCAACCGTAAGATCTTCTCAGTATCGTCTCCAGTAATAACAATATCATCAACATAGACTGCAAGGGTAGTGATACGAGTCTTGGAGTATCTGTAAAACACAGTATGATCTCAATTGCACTGCCTATACCCTATACCACAGACTGCAAGCCTGAATATATCAAATCACGCTCTTGGAGACTGTTTTAGCCCATACAAAGACTTTTTCAATTTGCATTCCTTTTCAGTTGTTTGTGAAGTAGCAAAGCCTGGTGGAATCTCTATATACACTTCCTCCTGGAGATCCCCATGCAAAAAAGCGTTCTTGACATCTAGCTGATGTAGTTGCCAATTGAAGTTGGCAGCACAAGACACCAACATTCGCACAATTCTCATCTTTGTTACTGGAGCAAATGTCTCGTCATAGTCGATACCATAAGTTTGACTGTAGCCTTTAGCAACCAATATGGTCTTGTACATGTCAATCTTGTCCTCTGGAGTCTGCTTAACAGTATAAACTCATTTACATCCAACAACACGCTTTCCAGCTGGCAGTGGTACCAGCTTCTATGTGTCGTTCTTCTTCAAGGTCTGAAGTTCCTCCTGTATGGCACTCAACCACCTAGGATCTTGCTTAGCTACCTGCCAGTTGTTAGGTACAAACATTGAATGCAATGATGCAAGGAAGGACTTATATGCAGGTGGAATGGATGCATATGAAATGTAATGTGCAATGTCAGTATCCCAACTGCCAAACTTAGTTGGAGATTTTTCAGCATTGACTCTAGAAGTTCTACGAAGCAAGGCATGAGTATTAGAAGCATCTGGAGAGAAATTGTTACCAGGTGATTTAGGTAGAAGGACCGAAGGTCCTGGAGAAAAGGGACTTGGGACATCAGCATTTGTGGATACTGGCATAGGGACAGAAGGAGGAAGCTCATGCTGTTGCTGCTCATGCTCCCTATATACTCCCAGCTTTCCCTGACTGTCGGCTCCCCTTGAGACGCCATCACTCCTTGGTGACTTAAAAGGACATGGAATCATACAAACCACGATGCCACTCTCATTCTCCCCCTCTCTACTGGCACAGTAGAGCCATCCTCGAATAAGGAACTTAACTTCGTCTTCTCCCTATAAAATGGTTAAACTCCCGGAAGGTCACGTTCATACTGACAAACAGCCTTCTTTCAGTAGGACACCAATATTTGTATCCTTTCTGACTTGGTGAGTAGCCCACAAAGATACATTTAACTGCTTGTGGATCCAGCTTGCTCACCATCATTCTGTGGTCTCGCACAAAATGTGCAGCCAAACACTCTGAGAGGAACAATAAAAACATTAGAGCGCAAGAGCATCTCACATGGTGTCTTTATTCCTAATACTCTTAACGACATCCTGTTGATTAGATAAGCTGCTGTCATAACAGCCTCACTACACAAAATTTTTGACACATTCATTGTCAGCATCAAAGAACGTGCATGTCTGTTCTTGCGTTCAACCACCCCATTCTGAGCAGGAGTGCCGTTTGATGAAGAATTTCTTGACTAGAGATGAAATTAGCAAACTCCTTGGTGTATTCGAAACCATTATCTGTTCGAAGAATCTTTACATGTACTCCAAACTTGGTCTTCACATATGCCGAGAAGTCTTGAAAACATTTGTACACCCAGATTTCTGCTTCATCATGTAGATCCAGGTCATATGTGAGTAACAATCAATGAAGGTAACAAACCATCCGAATCCACTTATAGAAGTAGTGGGACACGGTCCCCAAACATCAGAATGAACAAGTGCAAATGGCTCAAAACTTCGAATACCAACCATTTTATAAGTAGAACGTGTATGCTTTCCAAGTTCACAAGCATTAGAAAATAATCTTTTTTGTGTCTACTTTATTCATCATCTCAGGTTATAACTTGTTCAAACTATCAAAAGATAAATGCCCCAATCTGCATTGTTGGAGCATTGCTTTTGTCTCTGGCCCTCCACTAGTAGTAGCAACATGATTGCAGTCTTCTTGTCCAGGTACCAAAGGCTATCACGCTTGATGCCAGTTCCAAGCCTCTTTTTCGTAGCCTTCTCCTGGAAAGAACACATCCCGATCAGAAAGAACAGTACAATTCAATTGATCAATGAGAGAGCTAACATAAAGTAAGTTGACCGGAAACGAAGGAACATGCAATACAGATGACAGGGTAACATATGAAATACAATGGACCGAGCCAGTACCCCTGATGGTTTGGGATGTCCCATCAGCAATCTAAACTGTATCGGGAATACATATCCCGATCAGAACGAACAATACAATTCAATTGATCAATGAGAGAGCTAACAAAAAGTAAGTTGACCGAAAACGAAGGAACATGCAATACAGATGACAAGGTAACATATGAAATACAATGGACCGAGCCAGTACCCCTGATGGGTTGGTATATCCCATCAACAGTCTAAACTGTCTCGGGATGCATATGCTTGCTCGGATAATATAATGCAAACTCACTAGATACACCTGTGATATGCCTAGATACACCTGAGTTTATGATCCAACATGTATGAGATTTAGTGGATGCAAGTGTTTGAACCGGGATACCTTTGCCCATATGAGCAACGTAACCGGTAAAGTTACCAAGGTAGGTAGTGTCATCTAGATCTTGAGTGTTTGGTCCCTTGTCCTTATAACTCTCAACCTGAAGTTTGAACTGACGTAGTTCCTTTAGCTCTGTCATCTCGCTCCAGTCATTTCGGTAGTGCTCTCCTCCGCCACAGGTAGGTAACTCCGCGACCTCCACGTCCCCTGCCTTCTTGACCTGCACGTCCACTTCTCTGTCCTCTGCCTCCTCGGCCCCGACCAGAATTGCGGAGTTGAGGGCAGTTGTAGCTGGGGTGCCCTTTCTTTCCGCAATTGTAGCACTCCCTGTCATCATTTATTGGAGCACTAGGAATCATCAATGCCGAGCGGACAGACGGTGACTTCTCGTCTTTCATCACCTTTTGTCTGATTTTCTCTTACTCTATCGATGCAACAGTCTCATCCAGGGACGAAAAAGATGGCAGATGACACATTGCTGCCCTCCTAGTCTCAAACTGCGGGTTCAAATCCTTGAGATAACGAGCCACACGTCTACACTCAAGGTACTGTTTTCCAAGGAGAACATTTGTCGGTTTTGCAATGATAGCGGAACATAGTGGTCCAAGTCCGCCCATAAGCGACGTAGCTCCGCTGCATACTGAAGTATTGTCTTCTCCTCCTGTGTGGTAGTATCAATCGTTTCCTCAACTTCCATCACCAGCATGATGCTCCCAGCTCCAGAGTACATTCCAGCCAATGTCTTCCAGACATCAGTTGTACTGCAGATTGACTCCACCATCCCAGCTATTGATGGAGACACAGAAGTCAGCAGCCAAGAAACTACCAGAGAATGAAGGTGACTCCATGTGCTCCACTCAGCACTTGTCTTATCCTCTGGCTCAGTGCACTCTCCCTTCACATATTTTTCAAGTCCCTTGGTCCGAAGGTTCAACAACGCCCTCCTAGACCAACTAAGGTAGTTTCTCGTCCCCTCAAGTATGATGTCATTGGGTAGTAACTTTATCTTCTTTATCACCTACGACGGTTTTGATGCGGGCACGACTGCCCTACTGGATTAGGTCTCCTCCAATTTGGCCTGAAATATCCTGGTCATTCCTTCTAGTAGCTCCTTCAGCTCCTGACTAGTCACAGGTGTTCCCATATTCACAGTTGTACAAGAACAAGATCAAACACAACTTAAACACGGGCCGTGCGCCTACACGTGATCACGACTTTCTCCATCTATCTATACACCTCCAAGTTCATGCGGCAGGAGAGGTGCACGATGGGTAGAACTCGCCTACGCCAGCATATGACGAGCAGCGTACCCTGCCTCTGACGGGTTTGACGACACCCGAGGGTAGGGTGAGAGGGAGGCCTGCCACTCACCGAGGGAGGTGTAAAGGGGGGGGGGCTTCCACTCACTGAGGGAGGCGTAGGAGGGGGGGCCGTCCACTCACAGAGGGAGGGGGGGGGGGGGGGCTTATCGGGTGAGAGAGGGGGTGAGAGAGGATTTTTTATTATTTATTTATTTTTTGTAGAAAAGACTCAGAGATTTGGCTTTGATACCATGTAGAAAAGACTTGATTGATTTATTTCCAAGAGAGGGGGTACATATATAGGAGGAGGCTAGCCGTCTCCTTATTTTCTATCCGATGTGGGACTAAATAAGTCCCCCATAACTCAACAAAACATATACTTAAAGGATAATCCATATTCATTGAGGACTACCCCTAGTTCTAGTTCCTCTGCTTATGAATGAAACAATTTTCAAGATCTTAATTTATGTCACTGGATTTTATTTATTGCCTTGACAATCGAACTCTTTGCATATTCTGTTAGTATAATATTTCAGGTTCATGTATCTAGTTTATCACATAACTTTTATTGTTAGTAATTTGTACTTTGTCGCAAATTAAATTGTCAACTTGCTTATTTCTCCTACATTCTGAATGCGCTGCTCACATTTTACTATGCCTTCTAGAGTAGGAACTTGCCTTTAATAATCTTTGTTTAATCCCTGTAGAACTAATTTCATCCCAAAACATTGTCCTTGGATAAGCTTTCTTTTAAAAATTTATACTGCCTAAGAGATTAACCAAAAAATTCTGACGGTATCATCTTCAATTTCTGCTTCAGAGAATGGAAGAGGTAGAATGTAGTAGCAACAGCGATGCTCGAAAGGAACCCGATCTCCAAAATCTAAGCCCCCTCTCCACTTTAGAATCCTCCTTCTCAACTGGAAGCTTTGTCTCAACTGACAGTTCTGGCAGCAGAAAAGGTTTAACTGATAGAAACTTTACATCCTTTTCTTTGTGCTCTGATGCTGTTGTATGATATACTCAATAGTTCCTATGTTTCTCTTGTCAGGAAGTAAGGTGTGTTCATCTTCTATCCAAGCTAAGAGCACTATGAGTTTGAACTCAGTAAATAAAAGCCCTTCACCTGAAGTTGAGGTGGAATTATCAGATTCGGCCACTTCTGTACTGACAGAAACTTCAGACATGTACGAACATACTAGAAGCCGGAGGGGAACAAACAAAGATTTGGATTATGTGAGGGAGATATCAAGCATGTGTTCTCTGGTTTCTTCCGAGACACTTGACCCCCTTGTGTTTGATAAGTTGGAAGATGAAAGGACCAAGGGGGGCAAGGATGGTAAGATGAGGAGGAAGGTGCTATTTGATTGCGTGAATGAGTGCTTGGATTCGAAATGTAGCAGATACTTCTGGACGGGGTATAAATCCTGGTCTAAAGGTGTGGGGTTCGTTGGTAATAACTTGGCAGAAAAGATATACGAGGAGATTTCAGGGTGGAATAGAATGGGAGACTGGATGGTGGATGAGCTAGTGGATATGGACATGAGTACTCACAGAGGCAGGTGGGTGGATTTCGAGATTGAAGCATTCGAAGCAGGAAGAGAGATCGAGAATGAGATTGTAAGCTCCTTGGTTGAGGAGATTGTTGCTGATTACTTGATTAGAGGCCCTTAAAAATAGAATGTGAATTACTTTTAGGGAATTGCAATTGCCAAGAAGGCTTTTACAATGTTTTCGGATTTTCAAGGTGGGTTACCAAAACTACCCTCAATTTATTACAATTTTAAAAAAAAATGAAATTTATAGCTTCCATTATAAATTAAGAATAATTTTGGTAACCCACTTTGAAAATCCGTTGACATTTCAAGAACTTCCTTGGCAATTACAATTTCCTACTTTTATAATCATCAAATATAATATTTAAGGTCGACTTCCCTCTTTGTAACTGTTTTCCTCCATGATTATTTTGACGAAATGTTTTCAGAAAACTTGGATACAATGTATCATTTGGGGGTCAAAAATACACCAACAGGCGGGTAGTTTTTGTTGTTCATTTTATATCTAGTAAATGGTAAATAAGCTTTTCTAAACTGTTCAGTATTCAGCAGTCTATAGATTGTGCAGTTTGGGAGAACTCCAGTTTCTTTAACTTGTAACCCTATATAGTTTATGTTGGTTGAAAGTTTTGTATATGTGCATGTATATTGTGTAGTCTGAAAATAACTAAAATTTGAAAGGTTGAGACTGGTTAATTCCCCAACCTTGTTCCCCCTTTGGAGTATGTATTACATGGTTTATGTTGTGTGCACTTTGCTTATTCTCTGTTTTGGAGCAGTTCACTATGATGTTCCTCACAACTCAAAAAGAAAGGTAGATGGTTCCTAGAAATACATTTATTTTCTGATGCGACTGTAGACTGTAACTGGAGTTCCTTTTTCTACGTGGACATCCTGGAAATATTCTTGTTTACTAATGATCTTGAGACTGCTTACTCCTCTCAATGGTACAAAATATTCAACATATCTGTGTTCAAGCACATTGTATTCATATCTAACAATCAATTAATCATATTATTACAGGTTTATTCATATTGGTCCAGGTTTACTTGTTAGTTTTGCGTTTCTTTAACATTCACGTATTCGTATTGTCGCAGTTCTACTTATTAGTTTGCAGCAGCTCATATAGTTTACATTGGTTGAAAGTTTTGAATATATGCATGTATTATTGTGTAATGTATGAAATGAATTAAAAGTAAAAGGTTGACTTTATTGTAGAAAGCATGATTTATTTCATGGAATTTGACGGAAGGCCAATTTAGTGTGGTGCTGGGAAGATCATGGTATACAGAGAACAACAGGGTGTCTAGCTTGATACTATTAACTTTTGTGGAAAGTCAGAAGTGTATGTAAAATACTGAACCACAAAAGTGGTAAAACAGCAAATAAAACAAGCTAAAAATTATGACAGCAGTAAAAAGCGCCAATAGCAAGTTGTGAAGCTGCTTGAAAAGAGAACAAAATTGTTGTTCACAGAGGATAGCTCTAAATGATAGCACTGAAATATATTGAAATATGCGGATTAACGAGACCGCCTGTTGGGGTGATGAAAATTACTGTTCCTCAAAGCGAGATTTAACCATATTTGTCGATCAACTCACAAAAACCAGCAAGCTCTGAGGACTTTTGAGATGCTTTTGAAAATCACCACCCGACAAAGCACTGACGTTCTTTAACAATGACATTCAGAACAAATAGGCACTCGACTGCCGTAAGAGATTCTTCTATCTTTTCACGTGTAAGCACTAAACGCTGGAAAACACAATATATAAGGAAGCAATCCCCCTGATCTGAGTAACCGCCAACTAACAACGTGGGCGAAAGACCAATGAGTAATTTCCTATTCAATATGATAGTTATATTAGTAACTCCCTATTAATAGGGTAGTTACAAAACTGAACAACCTTGAAAAAGGCTACTGCGGAGTATCCATACAGTAACTGCCACGGGGCTACCGCTCAGCTACCAGTGGGCTGTCAAGCGCGATCGTGCAGCTTCCACGGTGCTACAACATAATTTTTGTGCAAAAGTACGCCATCATCGTGTCTGATGCGTACGTGTGAAATGCAAAGTAAGACAACAAAGAGTCGTCTGAGTCTGAGTCTTTGGGGGCCTAGCTCCAAAGGGATTCCTCCAAAGAATTTATGACAAAACAATTGTTTGTTGAGAGATTTGAACCTTTTCCGCTAGGAAAAAAATTCACCATTCAAACTACTTGAGTTAACACACTTCATTCGTACAAGATAATAAATGACAGATCAAATATTGAAATATACACACTTGCGGTTTACCTCAATACGGAATGGTGTGACTATGTCACTAATGAAAATTCAATAAACCTAACAATCTCCAACATATTTCAATATGTGAATGAGCGTTCCCACAGTGATTGTACATTATGATTGCTTACAACTTGAATCTTTCTGCATAGGTTGAATTACAATATGATACATAATGGATCTGTCTTGAATTCAGTACCATGACTACAATTCTTCCAACCACAATTAACTGTGCCTCTAGTCGCACGTTAAAGGTCATATGTCGGCTTGGTTTCTGTATATGTATCTTGGTTGTCTATAACTTTACCATCAAAAGATAACCTATATTTATGTTCATATACATATGTGAGTTCTTTTTATGAGACATCAACTTCCCAACATGAGGTTACCTGCCACTTTGTGGTGTTACATCACTGTGACATGGCCCAAAGCTAAAGTCTCACTACCTCATGTGGTGTCACGCCACTATAGCATGAGGTCATGACCACTTGTTGCTCTTTCAATTCAACATGAGGATTCATGCGTCTTTGTGATGCTATGCAACTATGACATAGCCTGAAGCAATGATTCCACCTCATATGGTGTCACGCTAATGTAGCTGTCATATCTCAGTCCCAAAAAATAAGGGAAGAGGGAGATAGATGTCACGCCCCGATCTCCCGCAGGAATCGGCTGTCCCCGCTGGGCGGGAATCACCGTGCCAGTGCTCCTGCGGGACGAACTTTTCCATCTGGACGTGATGTCGCACAAGCACAAGCTGCGCCCGTACAAGGTCATGATCCGAACATGCGGTAAGATGTCTAAGCCATAGAGCCACACAAATGGTCCGAATGCAGCAGAATAAGGAACGAACAGGCGATTGCTAACAAGTTCACATAGTCGTCAATAGCGGGAGCAGTGAATAATACAAGTATGGAAGTAAAATATGCACTTTATTGATATTGCACAAGTAATTACAAGCGGTGCTAGGCCGAGATTACAAGTCGCTCAAGTCCCTCTCTCTGGAAATAATAAAAGCGTGCCAAATGACTACAATTGTGGACTAATACATAGGCGATGTTCCAATATTATGTCCTGTATATATGCTTCAGCTCGGGACGTAACGCTCCAAGGCTCCAGAGCGAACTCCACGCCTTAGCACGCATGAAGGAGTTTTCGCACCGAACGAGGTTCTCCCGCACCCTGCAAGCAATCTGATGGGTTATCAGTACATGAATGCACTGGTGGGGAGGCTTCTCGTCCGTTCGACAAATCCAAACACGTTATAAAGGTTCCGTGCACCATCTATTTAGTTATCTTTCTATTCTTGACTTAGGATCAGTTTTATGGCATAATAAAAAGCTTAACTCGTGTGGCGGTGCGCCGTGCGATACTTGAGTAGCACGACGATACTTACCAACTTACCATTCTTCATTCCCTGTCCAAGGTAAATCAAGTTAAACCAAGCATGAATGTATATATATGAAATCAAAGTCAAATTTCATAAGCAAACACGAGTGTCACGAATGAGGTTCTATTTCAGGTGTACGAGTTATACAGATTACTTAGGTGTGTTATAATAGATTCTCAGGTATTGAATATGTACAAATATCTTATACTTAATCGTTCAGGTGTTTCACATTACTGGATGTGATGCAATGACTCGCACGCGGATTGCCGCTAAGTGATGATGACTTAGTCTATATGAACATGAGGTCACTGGCTTAGCCATGAAGGACAATAATTATAATCTCTAACGAAATAGGGTGCAACGCTAGATACAAAAGAAATATTGCATGAATATATAGAAGAGCCATTGCACGCCATTCCGTCAAATCAGACGACTATCAAAGGGTAGATGGCTAGTCCAAGGTAGTATGCTCTACCAAGGCCCGAATACCGTGTATTGTCCTGCCCCAAAAATGGTGTCACATACCATAACCGAATTTGGCATAAAATACATTAGACATTCCTCCTAGGGCGGTACGATACTGGTGCCCCGATGAATGTCCGAGGAATCAGATATCTCATACACCAGTTGTCCGTGACCATGCAAGTCTCTACTGTTAGGTCTCTTGTCAAGTACATATTCGGGTCAGATTCTGGTTCAAGTTCAAGATTGTTCATAAATATATCAACTCCCCGAGCCGTTTAATTCATTGCAGGATGGGTGTTGTTTAACTTGTCATGATGCAGTCCCTAGTTCGGAACTGCCTCGGCGACCTAACGGTCCCGAACACTTTCAGGTTTATTTTTGCACGGAACGACTATTCGATAGTCTTCCGAGAAACTTAGATAAATGAAAGGCGAGGATAGGGTTACACGGTCGTGGCATAAATTTACGGGACGAGCATAGTGGATATATAAAATAGACAAGCATTGAAACGAGGCAAACGAGTACAAGTTACAATGTAAGCAGACAAGCATGCATTTATAAGAAACATACGCATTTATGTTAGCTCGGGTCTAAGGGGGTAGTGCGAGGAGTGAAACCGTACAGGGACATATCGAGCGACATAATCCATAAGGCAAGAAGTATAAACAAGTGAATCAGTGTACTACGAAGAGTATATAATGATCTACTCGAGGCATAGCGGGGTCTACTTGCACGAAGCTAAGGTAGCATACGAGGGTCCAACTATAAGTCAAGTTTTATTTCCATGTTATAACACAAGCAATACAAGATGGGATTATTCTCTTAGCTAGGTGCGTTGTATTCTTTATTAGCATGCAAGGGGTGATTCACCTAGCGACTAGCATGTATAGTTCATATTTTTAAGTGTGCAGGCTAAGTAAAGACAGGTTCATCGTAGCCACCCACCTTAGCGATGATTCGTCTCGATCGAGAGCGATACTCCGAGCGAGCCTTTGAAAGTCTAAGTCTGAACTCCTGAAGGGCTAGGTCTGGAATCCTTTGCCTCAAACGAGTCTTCTCGCTGAGCAAAGCTGTTCGGGTCGTTGCACTTGTGCCATTTGACCAGAATGGATCGTTACATTATACACATCTTGTTGTTGCATCGAAACATATAAATGTTGACTAATCTGGCTAAGGTTGAACTTGGTAAAATAAAATGGTTGAATAATTAAAAAATGAGATTATTCAGGAATACACATTGATCGAAGTAAGGAACCATGGCATATATGTTTGGAACAGATTCCATTTTGAGAGATTTGAAAAAGCGCTATCTCGTTGAAAGGTTCTATACATCTGCCCTTTCTCAACGCATTTCTTTAGACAAAGGCTCAGGTTTTTTCCCTTTCCGGATGGTAAATATTTCTCAGAACATGGAGTGTGAATCATCCAGGGATCTTTCGTTTCACTCCACCTATGCAAATAGTAGATCATCCTGGCAAACACCTTCGAAAACAAAAAAGAGAATGTAAAGTTCCATTCATCTCAAATTTATCATCTCTATGGGATTAGATCCCGAGTTATTGTGAAACAAAAAAAGAAGATTATGGAAGTCAATATTCTCGCACCTACGGATAATTCAAATCGAAGCAATTTGATGTCTGACTCGGGCCTATATGACATGACCGATCGATAGAAATACTCCCTTTCTCCCGAAGTTACGGGGCTATTTTGCCGAGTTCCTTAGAGAGAGTTGTCTCGCACCCCTGAAGAAATAATAAAAACTATAAATCCTATAGGCTGACGTCAAAGATTCTACCCCCATTCCCATTTTGGACGAAACAGATCCACTAATTCTTTTATTCCAGTTAAGTTAGTAAGAGGGGGGACAAAGGGTCGCGATCCCACGAGAGTGAGCTAACTCCAAAAACCCGTCCTCAGTCCCACTCAGAAAAAGTCGCGTCCTTGAGACTTCCTGAGCGCAAACTGTTCTATCGTAAACTATCAAATCTATCTCAAGCATAATAATACATGTCGCGTGTGTGCTGGATTTGTCTTATTGAATGACTCTATCATTCAATTCAAGCTCTGACTAGGTCTCTACTGCGCTTTAGCGCGAAACATATATCGCTTAACGCTGGGTATGGTATGATTCATCTTGAATGCTGATTAAATACTGAGGCAAACTTATCCAAATCATTATACTCGTCCATGCGAATCTAACATATTCACTTGCACTAGCATTCGAGATCAGCATATCACGAGTCTGGATCGTGGACATATTCAAAGCGTCCCTTAAATATATGCATGTCAACCAACTTAGTGATGGCAAAGTCTTTGCACTCGAGTTCAACATATCAGTGAGTCTTAGATCGTGCACACGTTCAAGACATCCCTCAAACATATGCATTCAACCAAACTCATCGATAGCGAAGTCGGACAAGCTACTTGCGAAAATTTTAAGGGTTCTCGTCTTACAATTCACGATGATACCTCCAACATGGTCAATAAAATTTTAAGTCATTCCAATTTTACTCAAATCAAGCATTATACTACCGTCAAGCACGATCTATCCGATATAACTGACTAGCGTCCATGTCCTATCGTCTATTCCATTCGTGTCAAACATAGCACACACTTACCGTTCCAAGTCTAAATTTAAGTCTTGCTGCCCCAGTTCTTTGGCTTGCTCAAGCAATACGCTAGAGTCTGTTACACAAGTTCTTTCACTCGGCACAGGGTCATCTGCCTAATTACTAGGTCAGCTCACAAGGTCATAGGTACAAGTTCAAGCACATGATTCATCGTGCAAATTTGTCGCATGATGCTCGCCCCAATTTCTAAGGTCAAATCATTATTTATTTGCACGGGATATTCTACCCAAGCTCGTTTCACTCAAATTTCTAAACATCGAGCATAGATCATCCTACTCATATTAACACATTCGTTGCACAGGGTCCGAGTCCGTTCAGTCAAATCTATGATATATCCATGTCGCATGTCAAGCCTAGCAATTCATATAGTTTATCTCCTCAAACATGTTTGATAGAACCCATATATCCATTCTAAGTCTAGACCACAAAGCCATAATTCAATTCTAAATCTATGATCTTAATCATAACTCTAAGTCGTCCAACAAGATTCATGTATCCGTTCACGAAACCATCAAGGGTGTCTTACTCCATGTCCTAGACTAACTTATCCTTTAAACACTTTCGATTCACTTGCATTCTCAAACTTGTCTCATCGTGTCAAACCACTAGTCAAGACGATCCTTCAGTTGTCATATTTCAGTCTCCCACATGTTCGATCATCCTCGCTGGACGTGAGATCACCACGCCAACGCTTCCACTGGATAATCGTCCTAATTCGGGCGTGACGCATATACGAGCATGGGGTTACGCTCGTATAAGACAAGAACGTCGAACATTATGGTTATCATCGAAATGATCGATATACCTTATCATTACACTTTTATTTTATCCAAGTTATATATATAATCTTTTAAGTTATGTCCGTTCATGCCATGATCAAAATTCGTCTAGTCAATCGTCCAATTTTAATATTATCATTCGATAATTCCATAGTCTACTTCTGGCATTTCTCAAACAACTAAGTTCAAATATTCAAGCCAAAATCTATCTACTTTTGATACGTTCCATTTCATCGAGTTCATTTGAAATAATCATCGAACATATTCCCGTGAGTTCGATCATCCCCGTCGAACGTGAAATCACTATGCCAGCGCTCCCGCAGGATAATCGTTCTCGGTCAGGACTGATTTTGGAGGTTATCTTTCGAACTAGATTCAAGATCATTCTTCCAAACTCCAGATCGATTCCGTTATCGGTTACCTCTTTCATTGAACCACAATATTTCTTCTCGGGTTAACTTCTATCGAGCGATATCCTACTCAAGTTTCAATCCGTTTGATTTAATTTGAAATTGCTCGCACGATCCATCAAGTTTCTACCAAGTTTTCTTTGACCAAGATATTAATTCAGTTACCTTGAATCCCTATTCGATATAAGCCTTATCATTTGTTCAAGACATTCTCAATCATTCAAACCAACTATTGCACGAGACCTATGAATTTGTTTGAACATTTCCAAAATGATCCATACACCACTCAGGAATCGAGTCACCCAATTAAATCCTCAATCGTGTTCGCATCACTTGCTAGCATATTCACCAAGTCGTTCCTTAGAATTCCTGCACGATACCTAAGAATCGCTTGATAAATCTTAGTCTCGTATATATTCATGTTGATAATCATCCAAGTAAACCATATTTGATTCATATCTTCTGGACACGAAATATCGTCCGAGCCATTAGTCAAAATCCAAGCATGATTGTCTACATTCGCCTTAGCGATAACTAATAATATTTCTATCGGTTGCCATTCTAAGTCTGACTTATCCTTATCTAAATGATATTTCAATCTTGCTTGCAAACTAATTTGCACCAAAGGGTCTTGACATGCGATACTCAACACAACTTAGCCTAAAGGCTGTGTGCATAGCTAACCGTCCGAACGATATTCTATCTCGCACACTAACCAGCTGGATAATCACATATAGGTATTCGGGTTTGCACATAAGTTGCAAATTCTAGCACGGATCCATTCCCATAAATTCTAACACAGGTCGGAACAAGGGTTATCGAATTTTTATCCAGTTCAAGCAATCATACCATTCACATGTAAAATTTTAAAATTATTTAAACTCATTGTATGGAACATCCCAATGGGTCAACGAGAGAGAGAGCATATGCACATAACCCACGAACGAGCTTTCGAAACTGAAAAAATCGATACAAAGTCCAAATAAGTAAAACTGATGCTCTGATACCAATATGTCATGCCCCAATCTCCCGCAGGAATCGACCGTCCCCGCTGGGCACGAATTACCGCTCCAGCGATCCCGCGGGATAATCTTTCCCATCTGGATGTGATGCCGCATGAGCACAAGCTGCGTCCGTGAAAGGCTATGATACGAACATGCGATAAGATGTCTAAGCCACAGAGTCTCACAAATAGTTCGAATATAGCAGAATAAGAAACGAACATTCGATTGGTAACAAGTTCACATAGTCATCAATAGCGGAAGCAGTGAATAACACAAGTATGAAAGTAAAATAAGAACTTTATTGATATTGCACAAGTAATTACAAGCGACGCTCGACCGAGATTACAAGTCGCTCAAGTCCCTCTCTCTCAAAATAATAAAAGCATGCCAAATGGCTACAATTATGGAATAATACATAGGCGATATTCCAACATTATGTCCTGTATATGTGCTTCAGCTCCGGACTCAATGCTTCAAGGCTCCAGAGTAAACTCCACGCCTTAGCACGTACAAAGGGTTTTTTACAATGAACGAGATTCTTTCGTACCCTGCAAGCAATCTTGTGGGTTATCAGTACATGAATGCACTAGTGGGGAGGATTTTCGCCCGCTCGACAAATCCAAACACGTTATAAAGGTTTCATGCACCATCTATTTAGTTATCTTTCTATTCTTGCCTTAGGATCAATTTTATGGCATAATAAAAAGCCTAACTCATGTGGCGGTACGCCATGCGATATTTGAGTAAAACGGCGATACTTACCAACTTACTATTCTTTCTTTCCTGTCCAAGGTAAACCAAGTTAAACCAAGAACGAATGTATATATATGAAATCCAAGTCAAATTGCATAAGCAGACACGAGTGCCACGAACGAGGTTCTATTTCAGGTGCACGAGTTATACGGATTACTTAGGTATGTTGCAATAGATTCTCAGGCATTGAATATGTACATATGCCTTATACTCATAATCGTTCAGGTATTTCAGATTACTAGATGTGATACAATAACTTGCACGCGGATTACTGCTAAGCGAGGATGACTTAGTCTATATGAATATGAGGTCGCTGGCTTAGTCATGAAGGACAATAATTATAGTCTCTAACGAAATGGGATACAATGGTAGATACAGAAGAAATATTGCACGAATATATAGAAGAGCCATTGCACGCCATTTTGCCGATTCAGACGACTATCAGAAGGGTAGACGGCTAGTCCATGGTAGTATGCTCTACCACGGCCCGAATACCGTATATTGCCCTGCCCCAAAAATGGCGTCGCATACAATAATCGAATTTGGCATGCAATACACCAGACATTCCTCCTAGGCCGGTACGATCCCGGTGCTCCGGTAAACGTCCGAGGAATCAGATACCTCGTGCACGAGTTGTCCGTGACCATACAAGTCTCTACTATTAGGTCTCTTGTTAGGTACATATTCGGGTCAGATTCAGGTTCAAGTTCAAGATTGTTCATAAATATATCGACTCCCCGAGCCATTCAATTCATTGCAGGACGAGTGTTTTTTAAATTTTTATGATGCAATCCCTAGTTCGAAACTGCCTCGGCGACCTAACGGTCCCGAACACTTTCAGGTTCATTCTTGCGTGGAACGACTATTCGATAGTCTTCCGGGGAACTTATATGAATGCAAGGTGAGGATAGTGTTACACGATCGTGGCATAAATTTACGGATATATAAAACAGACAAGCATTGAAACAAGGCAAACGAGAACAAGTTATAATGTAAGCAGGCAAGCATGCATTTATATGAAACATAAGCATTTACGTTAGCACGGGTCTAAGGGGTGATACGAGGAGTAAAGCCGTACAGGGACATATCGAGCGACATAATCTATAAGGCAAGCAGTGTAAACAAGTGAAGCAGTATACTACGAAGAGTATATAATGATCTACTCGAGGCATAGCAGGGTCTACTTGCATGAAGCTAAGGTAGCATGCGAGGGTCCAACTATAAGCCAAGTTTTATTTTTATATTCTAACACAAGCAATACAAGATGGGATTATTCCCTTAGCTAGGTGCGTTGTATTCTTTATTAGCATGCAAGGGGTGATTCACCTAGCGACTAGCATGTATCGTCCATATTTTTAAGTGTGCAGGCTAAGCAAAGACAGGTTCATTAGCCACCCACCTTAGCGTTGATTCGCCTTGCTAGAGCGATACTCAGAGCGAGCCTTTGAAAGTCTAAGTCTGGACTCCTGAAGGGCCAAGTCTGGAATCCTTTGCCTCAAACGAGTCTTCTCGCTGAGCAAAGCGGGTCAGGTCATTACAGTTGTGTCGTTTGAATCAGTTGTCCGCTTGAGCAAAATAATTCGTTACAATAGATGTCATGCTCCGATTCCATAGAATCGATAGTCGTCCCCCTGGCGTGACCGCCGTGCCGGCCTAGATTGTGCACCGCACAAGGCTAAGTATTTTATTTTCGCATAGTGAGCACATATTCAGAGTACGCAGATAAATTGAAAGCACATATTTAAAGCATGGAAAAGTTCTCTTTTTATTGATAATATGAACATCTATTACAAACTCTTGAACTGAGTCATAAGGTTGTCACACGGGCTTTACAAAAGTGTTAACACAAAATAAGATGGCAGTCCTGTACATTATATCCCTTTATTAACTTCAAAATGATAAAGACCTCCGGGCGGGATGATGGCCTTCCAACGGAGCTGATTCTTGCTTGGGTTCTAGCTTCTGTCTTCAAAATACTTCAAAAGGTGGCACGAATCAAGGCGTGCTTACAACTGGACTAGATTGGAGAATTGGCTTCAGCTCCTCGCTCGATTCTCCTTAGTGCGAGGGACCTGTTTCAACGAGGGTCAGTACATCAAAATGTACTGGTGAAGGCAAGCTAACCCAACTATACCAATCAACACGTTATTTAGATGAAGCATGCATATTTATTATGGTCTTTCTATCTTGTTTTAGTTCATTTTACAGCAAGCAATAGGTATAGAAATCAATGAAATAACTTGCCACCATTCGGTGACATTTACCTGCCCGTCTGAACCGCCTGCACAATACTTACCATGTCCTTCTCTGCCATAAAGACACAAGTTAGCTTGCAACATATTTAAATATACGAGGGGATCACTGGCTTGATGCCATAAGGGACGGTTCTAGTCTGGGGTGGAATGACTTGCAACACAAGGATCAGGGCATCGTAGGCTATTTCGTCCGATGCAGGAGACTATCAGGAGTTCCGTCCGGATCGGTGCTAGTGCCCCAGCGACCGTCCGCAGGAACTAAAATCTTGTGCACAAGTTATCTGTGATCAACGTAGTACACTAAGTGAGCATTTGAGGCAAATCAGGACAATATCAAGCACATGACAGTAACTGGGCAAGATCTACTTTTGCATAGTCTTTCTGTTCAGTTTATTGCATTCAATATGAGTTCTATACATAGCATAATTTAAGAAGAAGTATACATTCTAGCTTGTATTTATGCATATGATGAACATTCCAAACTAACAAGCATGTAGATGAGTAACCGTTCACAAGTTTGATTGACAAGCATAATAATCTAAGTCTATTCCTATTTTATCTTTACATCTTTTAGTTATTACTTGGTATCGTTTGATCGGGGCAAGAAAGAATACTAGATTTTAGGTATGAAGAAGAAGAAGGGCCAACTGAATCGAATATAAGCCACTCACTTAGTTGGTTGGAAGGGAGAAGGAAAGAGGCGCTTCAAGAATCCGCTTGTACGCCGCCTACTGCTCGTTCACCTACATTGCCATGAACAGCTGATTAATACCTCTTCCTCTCTTTCCATACTTGGAATTGAAATGCAGTTCACGAACAAAAATAATGAAATCCATTAAAACCGTTCAAGAAAACACAAGCAATTCCGAAAACCAACTCAAAGCACGAAAGCAACAAGCGACATCAAAATCTGAGGCAACAAAAGATGCAGCGGAGAGGTCCCTCCTGACTCTGCCGCTAAGTCGATGCCGGGGGCACGGTCCACTGAATATGAGAATCGATTCCGAAGAAGCAAATCCATAAAGAGGATGGGTTCTTGTTTTAATCTATCCCGATCGAACGATAACGTCTTGTATTTCTTAGCCGCGCTCCCCGAATAGGGGGAACGGGGCACCACATCCTACCCAACTAATTGGAAGTTTTATCCCAAAACTTAGGGATATAACCTACCACTAGAAAATAATGAGGGGAACCTTTCCCTCATCTCATATTCAAGCTCCCAAGTGGATTCTTCGATAGAATGATTTCGCCAAAGCACACGCACGAGAGGAACTGAGCGACTTCGGAGCAACTTTTCTTTCCGATCTAAAATTTGCACAAGTTATTCTACATACGTCAAGTCGTCCTGAAGGTTCAGTTGATCCAGATCCACCACGTGACTCGGGTCGTACACATACTTCCTAAGTTAAAAAATATGGAAAATATCGTGTACATCGGATAGGGATGGTGGTAGAGCAATCTGATATGCAACTGATGCAACTCGCTTTAGTATTTCGAACGGACCGACAAATCTTGGACTTAGCTTCCCCTTTGCTCCGAATCTGGTAACTCCTCGCATGGGCGAGACCTTGAGAAATACCCGATCGCCTTCTCGAAACTCAAGTGGACGTCGATGTGTATCAGCGTAGCTCTTTTGGCGGCTTTGAGCTATCTTTAGTCTTTCCCGAATCAAGTGAATCTTTTGGACAGTCTGTTCCACGAGCTTAGGGCCAAGGATCTGCCATTCTCCAACTTCGTCCTAATAGATCGGGGATCTGCACTTTCGCCCATACAATGTCTCATACGGCGCCATCTGAATTCTGGATTGGAAACTGTTGTTGTATGCAAATTTAGCTAACGGTAGATGCAGGTCCCAACTAGTCTTCAAGTCCAAGGCGTAGAGTCGTATCATGTCTTCGAGGATCTGGTTGACACGTTCCGTTTGGCCGTCTGTCTGTGGATGGTAGGCGGAGCTAAACTTCAACTTTGTCCCCATTGCTGACTGCAGGCTTCCCAGAAATGCGATATGAATCGACCATCTCTATTGGAGACTATGGATACGGGCATGCCGTGGAGCCGAATGATCTCGTTGAGATAAATCTGAGCCAAGCGGTCGGCGCTCCAATGTCACGCCCCAGTCCCAAAATGCCGAGGGACTGGATGCGCGGCAATGGCCAGCAGCACGCACCGATGGACAACCCAATTTAATGGATCCATCAGGGCATGCTTAAGCTGTATTCTAACAGTAAAATATTACAAGTCACAGGTATTTCTAATCTCATCTACGGAATAAACACAGATTAATTGCCAAAAATAATGCAATGGAAATAAATAAGCAATAAATAAGATTATCTCGGGAAACGATCCGAGAATTAGTCTGTTATATTTAAGGAAAAAAATAGACAGGAAATAAAATACTGAAAATAGAAATACTGTGTAGATGAAGCCGGTGCTCAGGAGAAATCTTCGGCCAATATCTCGTCCTCTGTTCCAAGTTCTGCTCCAAGGAGTGCTCATGTACCGTACACCTCGGGGTAGTTCTCCTCAGCTATACCTGGGGACATAGTCCATTCCAGGTCCTCAGGGGACATAACAAGGTACAGAAAACACAAGCCAAAATATATGCAGTGCAACAATAATGAAACAGCAGGGTAAATATGTAAATCAGCTAAGTGATATGCAAGTGAGAGTTTTAGTCATACTCAGGCTGAGACTACTACAGGATCAGTGTCGAAGAAACCATAGCAGTACTTTCTCGAAGGGCCCGTAAGGTACCAAAGCTCTGTATCAGAGTCTAAGGCACCGCCAGATAACAGTATTTATATTATAATATATTCAGCCTTGATATGATAATACTCTCCCCACCCCATGTAATCTCACGTCACAGTTCCAGAATATCACAGGTACAAGTCACGCAAGATTGAACTAATGCAATGAGTCAGGATAGAATCTAAGCATGTAAACTGTAAATGATATGAAAATATATCCTATACGGAATCACCAGGTATATCTCAGGCAATTCTGTCACATGAATAGTGTCAGGTGTCCTGGGTTGAGCAGTTAAACAAGTTTACTTAGGCATCTACAATAAATCAAGTAAAATACTATAACCAGAAATATCTGAGAATTAGCAAGCTTTACTTGCCCACTGATGCTAGATTAAACCAAGAAAATATATAGCAAGCTGCAGGGTTTGGCAAGCTTTACTTGCCCACTGATGTATAACTAAGTCCAGGAAATAGGTAGCAAAGCTGCAAGTTTCGGCAAGGTACACTTGCCTGTGGTTCCGGCTATGTTTGCAGTTCTGACTTTGGCAGGAATTGCAGGCGGTACTCCGGTTGCTGAAATAAACATCACCATCAGATCCAAAAAATATCAATCAGCTAGGAACGCCTGTCCTTGGGTCCAATTTGGAGATAAGGGCAAAACGGCAGTTTTGGGCCAAAACGGGGTCCACCGGTGGGCCCGCTTTGCACCGAAAAATACGTCAGGGTCAAAGGTCTCTAAATTCACCAAACTTAGTATCAACAGGTCAGGAACGATGATACGAACCCAACGGAACTTCCAGAATTGGATTCCGATGAGCCGATCACAAAATCGCCCGTCGAGCGGAGCCTATGGGGCCCACGACACGCGATTTCGTCAACGTTCTCAGAATCGAACCAAACTTGACCCACAGGACCAGCGTATTGCTACGAGTCCGATGGCACAAGTTTTGTCTCGATCCGACGTGTGTACACAAAGTTAGGGTGCGTTCCAGAAAGTACGAATACGGGGCGATGTCCGCGTATACGCGTTGATCCCGGTGTGCACGCACACCCGAATCGACTTCTATGAAATCCCACACGTCCGTACCGACGATGCGCACGTATCTGTGAAGACCGCGCACGACCAAGTCGTCCCGTTTGGCGGAGCGTACCCAGTTCCAGGGTAAAACAGGGTCTGGTTTTTCCTGTTTTTGGATCGCGGTGTGCGATCACCACAGGACGCGATGCCCCGAGCGGTTTATCCGGGCACCGAGAGGGTCATACAGGCTTCGCAACGCAATTTGCAGAATCGAAAATAGAGCTACGAACAAAAAGTTACAAGTACCTGAAGGGGACCCGAAAAACCCGAACTCGATCGTGTCCGACACGTGTCGGACACGCGGATTTAGGAATTAGGGTCAGGATTAGGGCTTGGGATGCCGGACGGCGGAGCTCCGGCGGAGACGATGGCGTGGGCGGCTGGCTGCGGCGGAGGGGGCCGGGGGCAGCGCGGCGGCGGGCGGCGCAGTGGCTGGGGACTCGCCGGCGGCCGGAGGCGGCGCGGGGAGCTGCTGCTGCTGCTACGGTCGTCGACGAGGGAAGAAGGAGGGAGGAGAAGAAGGAGGCGGCTGGAGGAGGAGGGCCGGGCGGCGGTGGCGGCGAGGCGGGCTGAGCGGCGAGGTGGCGGTGGAGGTTCGTGGTGGCCGGAGGGAAGAAATATGGGGGTTTAAATAGGGCTGGCGCGGCCGGGATAGGCGGAGGAGGGGCCGACGTGGGCGAGGTCGTGGGGGGTGAGGGCCGGGCGGAGCGGCGGGCGGCGCGGCCGGCGGAAGCGGCACGGGAAGCGGGGCTGAGCGTGGGTGAGGGTGAGGGTGAGGGGAAGCGGGTCGGGCCCGCGGGTCGGGCCCGCGGGCGGGTTCGGGTCTGACCAACCCGACCCGACCCGATAGCTATACGGGTGGGCCGGTTGGGCCGGACCGGATTATTGGGCCTAGGGTTTATATAAAAATAATTAATTAAATAGATAAATAATAAATAATAAATAAATAGTTAAATAGTTTTTAGCTGTTTAAAAATAGGTCCGGGGCCCAATAAATTTCAGAAAAATTACCCTAAGTCCAGTTTTTTATTTTACACCCAAAAATATTATTTCCATAATATTTTAATACTGTTTATTATCAATTAAAAATCATTGAATAATTAAAACTCTGTTTTTAAATTACAGAAAATTCTCAGAAAATTCCAAAAAATTATGAAAAATCCAGTTTTAAAAATTTTGAAAAATCAGGAGGTTTACAATCTACCCCCCTTAAGAGGATTGCGTCCTCGCAATCAAAGAATAACCGGTCAACAGAGATGACGCGGTCGTAATCATCGTTTGAAAATATATCACAAGATACTTAGGGAAATACCGTTTCCCTAACATTGAAAGTTGTGTACTTCCAGAGAAAATCTAGTTAAGGAAAAAGATCTACAATTTTTATGAAAACCAGGTTATTATTAACAAGTTGCAATTTACTAGGTTGGGGCTGAGGTCACGAACCAAGAGGTACGAGCTATAACAAGACTAGAAACGGATAACTACGAATCACTTACTCGCATCAGCGTCCTGCACAGTTATCGAGTAAGCTTACCCTCGTCCTGGAGGTAGATTCCTCTGCTGCTGCTGAGCTTGCTGGTAGGGTGTTGCTCGAGGCGCTGGTGGAGTTTGCTGGTTCGCCCTTGGTGCTCCTTCTCTACGCTCCGGACAGTCTCTTACTGCATGCTGTCTGGATCCGCAGCCTAAGCATAGTCCGAGTTTACGTCTACACTCTTTCTCGACATGGCCTATCTTGCTGCAGTGGTAACAAGTAGGAAGGTAGAAGGCTTTTGGTGCTGCTCTTGGTGGCGGGCTTATTTGTTGACGCTTTGCAGACTCCTCTGGTGCTGCTCTGGTTGGTGCGGATGTGGAGGGCCTCTCAGACAGGTCTCTATCTTGGTGACGCGCTCCATGCGTCGAGCCGCAGCAAGTACGTCCGAGTATGATGTTGGTGCGACAGACCCAATTAGTTTCTGCAGCTCAATGTTCAGTCCGTCGAAGAATTTCTCGGCCTTCTCTTCCTCAGTCGGGATCAGGGTTGGGGCGAAGCAGCTCAGACGAATAAATTCTGCGTTGTATTCTTCCACCGTCATAGAGTCCTGAGTGAGGAGATTGAACCTGTCCCGCAGTTCTGATTGCGCGATGGCAGGAATGTACATCTCTTGGAAGAGCCTGGAGAACTCCTCCCAAGTGACTCGGTCTGGTCCGAGTCGCGTCTCCTCGGATAGCCACCAGTGATGAGCATTGTCCGTCAATTACATTCGGACGGCAGTCATCCAACGTTCCCGTGGAAGCTCAACTGCTTCAAGTTGATGCCGTATGTTGGTGAGCCACTCATGAACTTCTGTGGGCTCCTCTTTTCTAGAAAATGTGCGGGGCTTCAGTTGGCGGAAGTCAGTAATTGAGCCTGTAGATGGCCGTCGAGCTGGTAGGTTGGCCTGCTCCAGTGCAGTTACGATGCTGTCCCTTAAGAAATTAGCTTCGCGACGCTGAGCCTCGTGTTGGACTTGTTGCTGGGCTTGTATTATCGCGTAGATCAGTTGGAATATCTGTTGCCCGTCAATCAGCTGTCCTTGTAGGAATACGGGCGCTGGTGGAACGAACTGCGGTGGAGGTGGGATGTCATCATGCCGGAATCTGGAGGTAGGTTGACCTGCCTGCTGGCTCTGTTGAGTTGATGGAACTCCTTCGACTGGTGTCACTTCGTCGTCGTAGGTGACACCTGTAGCTTGTGGTATTCCGGCGGGAGTCTCGTTGCATTCTTGTGGGTCCATTTCCCTGTATCCAAAATAACCAATAAGAGGCGCACAGGAATCAAGGCAAGATACAAGTCAAAATTAGTTTGAGTACGATACAGATATCAAAACGATTCAAGCAAGTGGATGAGATCCTAAAAACTTATCCTATTCTTTATTGCAGGCCTGTTCGGTCCCTGAGTTGAAACCGAACAATTTAGTCGTTGACCTGCATGGGCCACCACAAAAACCATGTCACGCCCCAGTCCCAAAATGTCGAGGGACTGCATGCGCGGCAATGGCCAGCAGTACGCACCGATGGACAACCCAATTTAATAGATCCATCAGGGCATGCTTAAGCTGTATTCTAACAGTAAAATATTACAAGTCACAGGTATTTCTAATCTCATCCACAGAATAAACACAGATTAATTGCCAGAAATAATGCAATAGAAATAAATAAGCAATAAATAAGATTATCTCGGAAAATGATCCGAGAATTAGTCTGTTACATTTAAGGAAAAAAATAGACAGGAAATAAAATACTGAAAATGGAAATACTGTGTAGATGAAGCTGGTGCTCAGGAGAAATCTTCGGCCAATATCTCATCCTCTGTTCCAAGTTCTGCTCCAAGGAGTGCTCCTGTACCGTACACCTCGGGGTAGTTTTTCTCAGCTATACCTGGGGACATAGTCCATTCCAGGTCCTCAGGGGATATAACAAGGTACAGAAAACACAAGCCAAAATATATGCAGTGCAGCAATAATGAAACAGCAGGGTAAATATGTAAACCAGCTAAGTGATATGCAAGTGAGAGTTTTAGTCATACTCAGGCTGAGACTACTACATGATCAGTGTCGAAGAAACCATAGCAGTACTTTCTCGAAGGGCCCGTAAGGTACCAAAGCTCTGTATCAGAGTCTAAGGCACCGCCAGATAACAGTATTTATATTATAATATATTCAGCCTTGATATGATAATACTCTCCCCATCCCATGTAATCTCACGTCACAGTTCCAGAATATCACAGGTACAAGTCACGCAAGATTGAACTAATGCAATGAGTCAGGATAGAATCTAAGCATGTAAACTGTAAATGATATGAAAATATATCCTATACGGAATCACCAGGTATATCTCAGGCAATTCCGTCACATGAATAGTGTCAGGTGTCATGGGTTGAGCAGTTAAACAAGTTTACTTAGGCATCTACAATAAATCAAGTAAAATACTATAACCAGAAATATCTGAGAATTAGCAAGCTTTACTTGCCCACTGATGCTAGATTAAACCAAGAAAATATATAGCAAGCTGCAGGGTTTGGCAAGCTTTACTTGCCCACTGATGTATAACTAAGTCCAGAAAATAGGTAGCAAAGCTGCAAGTTTCGGCAATGTACACTTGCCTGTGGTTCCGGCTATGTTTGCAGTTCTGACTTCGGCGGAAATTGCAGGCGGTACTCCGGTTGCTGAAACAAACATCACCATCAGATCCAAAAAATATCAATCAGCTAGGAACGCCTGTCCTTGGGTCCAATTTGGAGACAAGGGCAAAACGGCAGTTTTGGGCCAAAACGGGATCCACCGGTGGGCCCGCTTTGCACCGAAAAATGTGTCAGGTTCAAAGGTCTCCAAATTCACCAAACTTAGTGTCAACAGGTCAGGAACGATGATACGAACACAATGGAACTTCCAGAATTGGATTCCGATGAGCCGATCACAAAATCGCCCGTCGAGCGGGGCCTGTGGGGCCCACGACACGCGATTTCGTCAACGTTCTCAGAATCGAACCAAACTTGACCCACAGGACCAGCGTATTGCTACGAGTCCGATGGCATAAGTTTTGTCTCGATCCGACGTATGTACACAAAGTTAGGGCACATTCCAGAAAGTACTGATACGGGACGATGTTCGCGGATATGCGTTGATCCCGGTGTGCACGCACACCCGAATCGACTTCTGCAAAATTCCACACGTCCGTACCGACGATGCGCACGTATCTGTGAAGATCGCGCGTGACCAAGTCGTCCCGTTTGGCGGGGAGTACCCAGTTCCGGGGTGAAACAGGGTCTGGTTTTTCCTGTTTTTGGATCGCGGTGTGCGATCACCACAGGACGCGATGCCCCGAGCGGTTTATCCGGGCACCGAGAGGGTCATACAGGCTTCGCAACGCAATTTGCAGAATCGAAAACAGAGCTACGAACAAAAAGTTACAAGTACCTGAAGGGGACCCGAAAAATCCGAACTCGATCGTGTCCGACACGTGTCGGACACGCGGATTTAGGAATTAGGGTCAGGGTTAGGGCTTGGGATGCCGGACGGCGGAGCTCCGGCTGAGACGGCGGCGTGGGCGGCTGGGTTGCGGCAGAGGGGGCCGGGAGCAGCGCGGCGGCGGGCGGCGCGGTGGCTGGGGACTCGCCGGCGGCCGGAGGCGGCGCGGGGAGCTGCTGCTGCTGCTACGATCGTCGACGAGGGGAGGAGGAGGGAGGAGAAGAAGGAGGCGGCTGGAGGAGGAGGGCCGGGCGGCGGTGGCGGCGAGGCGGGCTGAGCGGCGAGGTGGCGGTGGAGGTTCGTGGTGGCCGGAGGGAAGAAATAGGGGGGTTTAAATAGGGCTGGCGCGGCCGGGATAGGCGGAGGAGGGGCCGACGTGGGCGAGGTCGTGGGGGGTGAGGGCCGGGCGGAGCGGCGGGCGGCGCGGCCGGCGAAAGCGGCGCGGGAAGCGGGGCTGATCGTGGGTGAGGGTGAGGGTGAGGGGAAGCGGGTCGGGCCCGCGGGCGGGTTCGGGTCTGACCAACCCGACCCGACCCGATAGCTATACGGGTGGGCCGGTTGGGCCGGGCCGGATTATTGGGCCTAGGGTTTATATAAAAATAATTAATTAAATAGATAAATAATAAATAATAAATAAATAGTTAAATAGTTTAGCTGTTTAAAAATAGGTCCGGGGCCCAATAAATTCGAAAAAAATTACCCTAAGTCCAGTTTTTTATTTTACACCCAAAAATATTATTTCTATAATATTTTAATACTGTTTATTATCAATTAAAAATCATTGAATAATTAAAACCCTATTTTTAAATTACAGAAAATTCTAAAAAATTGTGAAAAATCCAGTTTTGAAAATTTTGAAAAATCAGGAGGTTTACATCCAAGTAGACTTGATAGGAAGAAAATGAGCAGACTTGGTGAGGCGATCGACAATGACCCAGACAGCATCATTCCCCCGTTGCGTCCTTGGCAAGCCAACAATGAAATCCATTGTTATATGTTCCCATTTCCACTCCAGAATAGCGAGGTTCTGCAACTCTTCGCCCGGTTTTTGGTGCTCAGTCTTTACTCTCTGACAAGCCATGCAATATGGCACGAACAGCGCCACATCTTGTTTCATGTCGTTCCACCAGAAAGTCGTACGGAGGTCTCAATACATCTTAGTACTACCTGGATGAGAAGTATAACTAGCATAATGTGCTTCAGTGAGTATCTCTCTTCTGAGGCCGCATCGTCTGGAAGGCACAGTCTTCCCTTCACTCGGATCATCCCGTCCGTGCCAACCGCAAAGTCGGATGCCCTTCCTGCTGAAATAAGATCATGCATCTTTTGCAGGAACATGTCATCCTTCTGAGCGGACTTGACTTTTTGTAACAAGTCAGACTTGAGGCGCAGTTATGCCACTTGTGCCCCCTTTTTGTATCTGATTAGTAGTGTAATGCCCAAGGATTCAAGGTCTCGGCCCTGCCTGTCATCAACAGCCAAACTCCCAACAAACACTCGACTCAGTGCATCAGCTACAACGTTTCCCTTACCAGGCGTGTATCTGATCATGAGGTCAAAATCGCTAAGGAGTTCAAGCCAACGCCGTTGTCGAAGATTTAAATCCTTTTGTGTATACAGATATTTGAAGCTCTTATAGTCCGTATAGATTTCACACGGTACACCATAAAGGTAGTGGCGCCACAGCTTCAGCGCGAACACTACTACGGCAAGTTCGAGATTGTGCGTCGGGTAGTTCTTTTCGTGAGGCTTTATCTGCTTCAACGCGAAGGCTATCACCTTGTCCCTTTGCATAAGGACACATCCCAAACCTTTTCCCGATGCATCGCTATATATTTTGAAGTCGTCCGGTCCGTCCGGAAGAGTAAGGATTGGAGCAGAGATGAGACCCTGCTTTAACTCCGTAAACGAAGCTTCACAGTCGTCCATCCAAGTAAACTTTACACCTTTTCGAGTGAGCTGAGTCAGGGCAAAGCAATTTTAGCAAAATCTTGTATAAATCTCCGGTAGTAGCCCGTCAGTCCAAGGAAACTTCTAATATCGCTAGCTGATTCCAGCCGTTTCCACTGCATAATGGCTTCTACCTTCCTTGGGTCTACTGAAATGCCTTGCGCAGAAATAATATGCCCTAAAAAGGATATGTTGTCGTGCCAGAATTCACATTTACTTCGCTTGGCATACAACTTGTTGTCTCGAAGGGTTTAAAGCACCATCCGCAGGTGTCCTGCACGTTCATCCCTATTCTTCGAATACACCAAGATGTCGTCGATAAAAACTACCATGAATTTATCGATGAATGGCCGGAACACTCGATTCATTAAGTCCATGAATGCAGCAGGTGCATTCATCAGTCCAAACGGCATCACAGAAAATTCATAATGCTCGTAACGGGTTCGGAAGGCAGTCTTTGGCATGTCTTCAGGCTTAATCTTCAGCTGGTGGTAGCCCGAGTGAAGATCGATTTTTGAAAACATCGTTGCCCCTTGTAGCTGATCAAACAGGTCATCTATCCTTGGCAGAGGATACTTGTTTCTTATGGTGACCTTGTTCATCTCCCGATAGTCGATGCATAGGCATAGCGTCCCATCTTTCTTCTTCATGAAGAGTACAGGCGCGCCCCTAGGACACACGCTCGGACGGATGAACCCACGATCTAGTAACTCTTGTAGTTGGCACTTTAATTCTTTTAGTTCAGCAGGGGCCATTATGTACGGAGGCTTGGAAATTGGCTGTGTATTCGAAAATGTGTCAATGGTGAACTCTATCTCTCGGTCCGGTGGCATGCCGGGTAGTTCACTCAGAAACACATCGGGAACTCCGTCTCAACGGTAGAAGACTCGACGTTTGCGTAGTCCTGTCGTGTGTCTCGAACCGATGCTAGGAATCCCTCGCAGCCTGAGTGTAGTATTCGCCGAGCAGATGTTGCAGAAATCACCATGCAGGTCCTGGTCACATCAGTTGCTGGACTACTAGTGTAGCAGAATTTGGCTTCTCCAGGCAGGCGGAAGATGACTCACTTTTCTGCACATTCAATAGTTGTCGAGCACGCGCCGAGCCAATCCATTCCTAAAATGATATCATAGTCCCAAACATCTAGAACTAAAACATCGAGCGATAGCTTCCTTCCTCCAATACAGATGTAACCACCTTGGCATACTGAACGTACATGTATTTTCGTGTCGGAGGGGGTGCTAACACTTAAGTCTAGATACAATGGAGTCATTTCTACATTGTTCTCCATAGCAAAATTTATGGATATGAAACTATGCGTTGCACCAGAATTAAATAGAACACGAGCATGTATGTTATTAAAAAGCAAAGTACCTAACACGATGATGTCTGAGGCCAAAGCTTTCTCTCGTGTTATTGTATAGACCCGGCCTTGAGCTTGGCGACGCTCTTGCTGAGGCACCGCTCGATTGGCCTGGTTTGCAGCAGCCTGATTTGGTTGTTGGGGACGATGATCAGAAAGCGGGCATGTATCAATCTGATGTGTTGTATCGCCACAGCGGAGGCATGTACCTAGCTTCTTACGATAGTCTTTTTCAATGTGCCCCCATTTATTGCAGTAGTGGCATCGTGGCCCTGTATTTCCTCTCTGATTACCGCCGTTGTTTTGATGCTTTGTAACGGTATTTCCTCTATCGTTGCCATGGCGTTTGTGATTGGAGGTTTGTACAACGTCGGTAAAAACGTGAGGATACTGCGGTTCAAGAGAAAGGGCGTGGTTCAAAACTTCCCTCATTGTCTGGTATTGTGGAACAACCATGTGCGCGTGGATGGCAGGACGTAGACCTCCTTCGAATCGTCTGGCACGACTCGCTTTATCAGGTAGATAGGAGTTGGAAAACTTGGCAAGCCTGTTGAACTCGACTGAATATTGCTTGACTGTCATGCTGCCCTGCCGTAGTTGCACAAACTAATTTTCCTTCTGACGACGTACAGGCGGGGGTATGAACTCCTCCTCAAACGCGCCACGAAAAGTGGCCCATGCTATCGCCTCCCCTCCATTATCAACTGGAAGAGATCGTCGATGCACGTCCCACCAATCGTGCGCGTTGAGACAAAACTGTAGTTGAGCGCATGTGACGTGCTTCTCCTCAGGTACTTCCAGCAGTGAGAAATGATCCTCAAGTTCGGTCAACCAATCTAGAGCCACTATAGGATCCTCAGTCCCTTTGAATGCTGTGTTACAGACTTTCTTGAAGTCGCCAAAGTCGAAGGCAGTCACTTCCCTCTTCCTTGGTGTTTGAGGCATCTTAACTTCAAGCACTGGCTGCTCCACCGGGGTCGCCGCTATTGTTGTAGAATGGTTGGAGGCCAAAGTCTGAACAATCTGCTGTAAGGTATCTACCTGCTTCTGTTGGACTGAGAATCGTGCCTCTATATTGTCTTGGAACTTGAGTAATCTCTCATCCGCTCGCTTCTCAGCCCGTTCGTAACGAGCTTCATCCCTTTGCTGGCTAGCTTCCAACATCCGCATCATTTGCTGAAGCGGATCGACTCGTGACATGGCTCACTGGCTCCGAGAGCTTCCTAAAGTACCGGAACTACTCTCTTGGGCTTTTGTCTTGCCCGGTGCTTGTGCTGAGGATTGCGCTTGAGCCATTCCTTCAAGAGAAGGAAAATTACATCAGGATCATAATGTATTATGGACTTATTGCATGAACATATCTTATTTTGGCCTAACGAGTTCAAGAGTTCGCACATGGATTTGTCGTGAAAGGAACTTTTTCCATACAAGGGTCAAGAAAATTTGAAACTGTGCTCTGATACCAACATGTCACGTCCCGATTCCCTGGAATCGATAGTCGTCCCCCGGGCGTGACCGCCGTGCCGGCCTAGGTTGTGCACCACACAAAGCTAAGTATTTTATTTTCGCATAGCGAGCACATATTCAGAGTACGCAGATAAATTGAAAGCAAAGATTTGAAGCATGAAAAAGTTATCTTTTTATTGATAATATGAACATCTATTACAAACTCTTGAACTGAGTCATAAGTTTGCTACACGGGCTTTACAAAAGTGTTGACACAAAATGAGATGGCAGTCCTGTACATTATATCCCTTTACTAACTTCAAAATGATAAAGACCTCCGGGCGGGATGACGGCCTTTCCACGGAGCTGCATTCTTGCTTGGGTTCTAGCTCCTGTCTTCAAAATACTTCAAAATGTGGCACGAATCAAGGCGTGCCTACAGCTAGACTGGATTGGGGAATTGGCTTCAGCTCCTCGCTCGGTTCTCCTTAGTGCGGGGGACCTGTTTCAACGAGGGTCAGTACATCTAAACGTACTGGTGAAGGCAAGCTAACCCAACTATACCAATCAACACGTTGTTTAGATGAAGCATACATATTTATTGTGGTCTTTCTATCTTGCCTTAGTTCATTTTACAGCAAGCAATAGGTATAGAAATCAATGAAATGACTTGCCACCGTTCGGTGACATTTACCTGCCCGTTTGAACCACCTGCACAATACTTACCATGTCCTTCCCTTCCACGAAGACACAAGTTAGTTTGCAACATGTTTAAATATACGAGGGGATCACTGGCTTGATGCCATAAGGGACGGTTCTAGTCTGGGCGGAATGACTTACAATGCAAGGATCAGGGCATCGTAGGCCATTTCGTCCGATGCAGGAGACTATCAGTGAGTGGATTATATTCGATTCAGTTGGCCATTCTTTCAGTCTTCACACCAAAAATCTAGTATTCTTCCTTGCCCCGATCAAACGATACCAAGTAATAACTAAAAGATGTCAAGATAAAATCAGAATAGACTTGGATTATTATGCTTGTCAATCAAACTTGTGAACGGTTACTCATCTACATGCTTGTTTGTTTGGAATGTTCATCATATGCATAAATACAAGCTAGAATGTATACTTCTTCTTAAATTGTGCTATGTATAGAACTCATATTGAATGCAATAAACTGAACAGGAAGACTATACAAAAGTAGATCTTGACCTGTTACTGTTCCGTGCTTGATATTGCCCTGATTTGCCTCAAATGCTAACTTAGTGTACTACGTTGATCACGGACAACTTGTGCACAAGGTCTTAGTTCCTGCGGACGGTCGCTGGGGCACTAGCACCGATCCGATCCGGAAAGAGGCGCTTCAAGACTCCGCTTGTACGCCGCCTACTGCTCGTTCACCTACATTGCCACGAATAACTGATTAATACCTCTTCCTCTCTTTCCATACTTGGAATTGAAATGTAGTTCACGAACGAAAATAATAAAATCCATCGAAACCGTTCAAGAAAACACAAGCAATTTTAAAAACCAACTCAAAGCATGAAAGCAACAAGCGACATCGAAATCTGAGGCAACAAAAGATGCAGCGGAGAGGTCCCTCCTGACTCTGCCGCTAAGTCGATCCCGGGGGCACTGTCCACTGAATATGGGAATCGATTCCGAAGAAGCAAATCCATAAAGAGGATGGGTTCTTGTTTTAATCTATCCCGATCGAACGATACCGTCTTGTATTTCTTAGCCGCGCTCCCCGAATAGGGGGAATGGGGCACCACAATAGACGAGGCCAACTACGTCATACAAGGTATATTAGAACATCGTATGACGGTCTTAGCTGTAATCCAAGAAGACGAGTGGGTCGGAGAACTCTAGCATGCAAAAGATATCATTCCTAGACCAATGAATCCTAAGTCTCAATCCAACAAACAGTAACAATAAGAATATATCATTCATAAAAAGTTATACTATATCATATATGATTATGAAGCTAGTAAGTCAAAATGTTACACTAGCAGAGTACAACTACATATATGATTATACTATGTCACGTCCCAGAACCATAATACTGGAGAACGAGGGCAGACAAAGCCAGCTATGTACACCAGCATTTTTTATACCCCGAGATACGGTCACGGCTGTCTAGACATATACGGGTTTATTCTACAATCCATCAGGCAATTCTAGCTCAAGAATCATAGGTGTCTCAATTGCAAAAAACAAGTTACAAGATATATGATCACCAAACATATAATAGTAAGGCATCCCAAACTATACATACACAGATGATCATGAAGCTAGTTACAAAATGAAGAACTAGCAAGAGTACACTGTTACATGATCAACTCTAGCTATAGTCTAGAATATATTTTATATGTAGGCCCGCAGGCTAGAATGTCAAGTTCCAAAATACGAGCTAAACACGTGCTCGGTGGCTAAATGCCTCCAAAGAATAATATACAAGATCATATGGGTTATGAAGAAGGAAACCCACTCATGTCCTCGGGTGCTCCTTGTGTTCACCATCTTGAGGAGGAAAGTACGGAAGATCCTACGGTTCTGCTCCAAAATTTGGCCATACAAAACTAGTGGGATCAGACCCCAAAATAGCAAGTACCACAAGGGAGCCAATCTTAGGAACTAAAATCAACATGCAGACAAATCACTAAGAAATAGCACAGAGAACATGTAAGTAAGTGCAGCAGGTAAAATAACAGTTAAACATACTCTGGAGTATATAAGAATATCTGGAGTCAGGCTTCAAATATAGTTCGGGATCAGTTGCTAATGCAAATCAGGACATGACTAGACTAGACTGGAATTCAAGCAATCACGACTTGCTATCATTAACTAACTAAGGTTATCACAGTCCTAGTTACTAACACATATAGTTTAAGATTTCATACAGCCACATGCACTGCAGACTATCCAGGTTATCCAAACGTCAAGATACATAGTAAAATAAATTAGGTATAATAGTCTTTTCCTAAAAAAATGCAATGCTCAATGGCGTGCTGGAAGTGTTACCCTCTCGACGGAGAGCTCCAAATCCATCAAGTGTCGCTGGGATACCAGGATTTCATGTAGCTAAAAATCTCTCTAGATGCTTCTAATTCATTCATTCTAGTTATTAACTTAGATAAGTTATCAAGAATTCCTGACCGTGGCGCTCATAAATTTGCCTTAGACATGATGCAGGACAAGACAGTAACTTGACAAGCACAAGCGCAATCAAAATCAACCATGGAGATACATGTCATGCAATACAGGTACAACCAATAGCCTTGATCAGGACAATTACAGGAATTCTCAAGTCAGGAGTGCGCTACGTCGAGCCACTATCAGGAGTATCAGTACATGTCAGGTGTCTAGAGTTCAAGATTAACAATGTCAATACTATCCATGTTCAATTCTAGTAGGTTAGGAGTGCGCTATGTCGAGCCACTATTAGGATTATCAGTACAGGTCAAGATTATCAGTTCCATGTCAAGATTCAGGGGTTCAGTTATAATGTACAATCACTAGATCATGTCAGGAAATCAAGATCAATATCAAGAATGTCATGTCCAGGGAATAACCAGGATTAACTAAAATAAGAGAACTAGTGCATCATCAAGATTTAAGCATATTAAAAGAATACCGGCATACATGCGCATAAATCATCAATTCAGGGTTGACGCATAAAATCAGGCAATAAGAACATCCGCACATAATGGACCAAAAGCCACCATTGGCGCGCAATTGACCAAAATGGGTTTTGGCGCACAATTGGCCAAAAATAGTTTTGGCACAGAAATCTAGTCCGGACGGTTCTGGCGCACTTTGATACACAAGTGCTCCGACCAAGGATGACGCACAATTCATACTAAAGAGCACTACTAGGACTTAGCACACAATGATAGAAGTGAGCGATATAGGAGCTTGGCGCATTTCTATCATTGGCGTACAAACAAGCAAAAGGGAGATCAATAGAAGACAAAACACAAGTCTCAAGACATGGCACATCAGTCGAGACGACTCTGCAGTCGAGAACACAATTTTCAAGAATGGTCACGGTCCTTGCTTAGTCATTAAGTAATACTAAAGGCTACAAAGTGCGCCATCTCTGAAGAATACCAAAGTGCACAACACAACAAAGTATGCCATTCTCCAGAAATAACAAAATACGCCGGTAAGAAAATTTTACCAAGGTGCGCCAACTCTGCAATATCTAGAAAGTGCGCCAGCTTGGTTTTCAAGCAATGACGCACGTTATTGATGACTTTGCAGACCCATTCAAAAAGTGCGCCAAGTAGGATTGTCGTACTTTTGAAGGAATTGTCATAGTACAAAACGTACGTAGGAGTAGAAAAGTGTGTGCAAAATACTCAACATATCTTGGCGCACTTTCTAAGAATTGTGACACACACACACACACAAGTGCGCTCACTGGAACGAGTTTCCTACGTACTTTTCGTATGAATTCTCAGGCCAACTTTGTATTCTCCGACTTGCTATTCTCAGGCTCCATGAGCAACAATACAAGAAAATAAAAATTATCATGAAGACAAGTTCTAAGAGTTAACCAAATGAAATCTATTAAGTAATTAAATAAGTTATACTAAGAATCAAAGCAAGATCCAAGGTTGTTCCTTCGGTTGTCAAGATGTACTTACCTACGGTCAAGTTCTAGCCTAATACTACCAAGGTTACCCACGACCAAGGCCAAGCTCGGCTGCTCTCAGTGAAGGCTGAAGAAAAAAAAAGAAAGGAGAGGAAAAGAAAAGTGAAGGAAAGAAAAATATTTGCTTATATAGCCAAAGGGTTGATTGTAGGCTGTAAACCCCCTCGTCAAAAATATGATTTAATTAATTATTTTACTAAGATGAAACCACAACCCAAATCCCACGCACCCAAATTAGGGTATCGGCCTATACCAAGCTTGTTATGCCACGACTCCTGTGTACCACCCAAAAAAATCTAGTTCTTTATGTTTTCGACGCATTAGTAATTACCGAGTTGAATTACTTAATTAATTTAAAATTAAAGCTAATTTACCTCTAGCAAAACCAAACCAAGCCCACATGCTCTTTCACGTGGACCAGCCCCACCCCACCAAGGTCGGACAGGCCTAAGCTCAAGGCCAGCCATCAAACCTCTCCTATATAAACATACATGCTCCTACATGAAACCCTAATTGTTACTAATCATCAGAAACCCTAGCCGACCCTTCCCCTACTTTCGGCCAGCCCACACAGCAAGCTGCCACCTGCTCATCCCTCGACACCGGACTCCAACCCACCCGCCATCACCACCACTCCAACCCGATCTTCCATCCAACCCCGACCTCCCCACATCCCGACAGCCACTTCCCCAGCCCCGATCACCACGCTCAGGTGGACCCGACCTCCCCGCATCCCGACAGCCACCCCCCCGTGCCGCCTCGACCAGCAACCCCGCTGCCCAGAGCTGCCGCTACTGCTGTGATCACCCGCAGTCGCTGCTGCGAGCCGCTACCGCCGCTGCCTTGCTCGTCGGCTGTCGACCGGAGCACCGCCACCCCACCGGAAGACGACCACGCTGAGGAACATCGCCAGCCGCTAGGTAAATGCCTATACCCCTTCCCCCTCGTATCGTATTCGTATGTGAGTATCGTGTCGTCGCGTCGAGAGTTGGATCCCTTGGACACAACGTTATTAACCCTAATCTTTATATAAAATGGCATGACAATTAACCAGAGTTAGAACTTATCGAATAACCATCGATTATCTTAACTTAGACCTGTCATCTAGGTCCAGTATCTCATCCGGACACTGGACATAAACCAAGTATGGTTGAACATGGAAATCAAGGGCATATTTCCGTGCAGAGCAGAAATAGTTGTCAACCATAAACCGATAATCATTGTCGCAAGGAACACGTTGACCAAAGATAGAGCACGAGTACACCCTAGCTACGTGCACATGTGACGCTATATTTGGTCAGCAGTAAACCGACAACAATATCTAGGAGCAACTTCATAATTACTTATGTATTTCTTCATGTCTGATATTAGATTGTTATATTATATTGTGTTTAGGACCTTTGGATCAGCCAGGAGACATTGCAGGAACCAGCTTCTGGCATTCCCAGCTTCAGGACACAGGCAAGATACCTTACTATATTTACTGTCTAATTTAAATATGCATAAGTTGTATTGTATTCTTGTTGCTCGTAATTTATACAACTGTGCGCGTCCGAGTTGTCTCGGGTGCATTCGACGGGTACGTCAATGATTAGTATATATGGACCTAGCTCTTAGCAGACTCCACCCATTGGACGATACCCTGTTATTGTTTGAGACCTGACTCCTTACACGGTCACTGGGACATATTCATATTGGGATACGGGTTTGCGCACTCGACTAGCTATCGTTGCGTATCACCTACATCATGGTTAGTATGTAGTCAGGATTTAGTCTAGAGACTTGGCATATAGATACATGGTATGCACGTCGAGTAGTCGACTTGCGTATCTACATTGGACGGGGAGGACAACTAGTAGGCGTATGGAGTACACACATTGGAGCCGTAGTTCGGAGGAACCTCGGATCAAATGATTTTCCCTTTATACTGATGCCACGTTCTTCGGAGCGATATGGACAATATACTGTACTGATGCCACTCTCTTCGGAGCATGGACGATATGCCTACACCTATCCATACGCACCAGCGTTGTCCTCATATTGCATTCACTTAGATGGCTAGCACACCCTTATTGTATTTATTTTATTCAGTATTCATATATGGCATGTTATTTTCTTGTATCTTGTTACGTCCCTCTGAGGACCTGGTACCTTTCCAGATTTAGACGAGGCTTACTACCCCACCGTATACGGCCCGGAACAGGAGACGAGATTTGCTACAGCTGAGGAGTTGGAGGTGCAACCGTCAGAGTTTCCGTGACCAGTTGGTAGGCCTTTAGCCTAGATGGAGGGCATCATTATCTACTCAGCTGATGCTCTAGTCATTATCTTTTATATCTCATTTCAGTACTTTATTTCGTCATAGTAGTGGGTTTGTTCCCACCAGACATCACTGGTTGTACTATGATATCTTGAGACTGGTATTTATCAACCAGCAGTTTATTTAGTATTTCTTGCTCTTTATATTGTGGATGAGATTATATTACCTGTTATTGATTGATATTGGACGTATAGTATTATAGGACAGCGTAGCACTCTTCGTGGATCCATTAAATTGGGATATCTTCGGAGACGTGTCAGCTGGCCATTGTCACGTGGCCTGGTCCCGTATATTTTGGGACTGGAGCGTGACATAGGCCATTGGATCATAATCCATGCCCTCTTCCGGGTTAATCACAACCATCCTCCAAGAAAACCAAGGGACCAACGATCCAAAGCATGCAACTAAGGGAAATTTACAAAAATAACCTAAATAATGCATGGATGGCATAAAACATGCTGTAAGCAATTAAATAATAAGCAAGCTATACATGTATAATACGCGTATGTCGGGTATACATACTAGAACAGTGAGACGAGTCTCACATACTATCAGCCATGGTCTAATATATACAATCACGCCGACTGAAGTCAGAGGGAACATTCTCCCAAAATACAGGACTAACATTTGTCCTGGGATATACGTCACAAAATGTGTATGAACAATTAATAGTCAAAATAAGAGACACACTCGTGCCTAGGGGCCACTGATTTAAGGGTATGAACCATCCAACGAAAGGTACAACAGATCCTCGGGCTCCACCTATAAGTTTAGCCAAACAAAACTAGTGGGGTCAAAAACTAAAGCAACAAGTACCACAAAGGAAGGTTGAGGTGGAGAACATAACTCAATAAAACAACAATCAACAACAGATAAACATAATAACGACAATGATAAACACATATAAATAAATAATGGAAATAAAATGACGGATCAAGACAAGTGTGGTACCAATGCACAATCTCGATAACAGAGAAAACTGAAATGAAATTAAAACCTAACAAGCTAAGATATAGATATAAGAGATGGTGAGCGACGAGAGACATAGGAACCACTCTAGAGCAGGACCACAACCGGTAAACCAAACGGTTTGGAGTTGTAAACCGTCTCCCGAGTAGGACTTAGCCTTTTACCATGCATCGACACATAGAACTAAGATATGAGAAGTATAGATATTGTTCAAACAACATTTTATAACCAAACACCATCTACGGCTTGCTACACATTAGCTAGATAGAGTTGCTACGATACTTAATTACTTTCAGATAGAAATTAATTTTGCTACCATCCGCACTGCAGGTACACTGATCGCCAAGGAAAACTTATATGCGCTTGTAACAACAAAACATAAAATATAGGACTATTTGATATTACCCACCTCTTAGATTAAGTATATTGATATTACTCTCCTGTTAGATTAAAATTTGAGAATACCCCCCCTGAAAGTGTCGTTAAAAACTCTTTAACGACACTTTCAGGTTTTTAACGACACTTTTAGGGGGGTATTTTCAACTTTTAATCTAAAATCGGGTAATATCAATATACCTAATCTAAGAGGGGTAATATCAAATAGCCCTAAAATATAACATATAAAAGTGCCACATCACACACACACTTGACAAGATCCCGTGAAACCGGGGTTGTCCATGCCTCACGTGGGGGCCTAGTGATCGAGGTTGCCAGTAGCACGAACATTCTTTCTCCGTGCAGATACACACGAGAGATAATTATTGCTTACTTATTAATCTTATTTTGGTTTTACAATATTTTTTATATATTTTTTTTGTGTGGAAAACTGGGTGGCTACAAGTTATTGGCCCTTCCCATATATTACACAGAGATCTCTTCCTTTATAACCCCTATACTCTTTATATATATATATATATATATATATATATAAAAGGCGAGGCCTATGGACGTTCAATGCCAAGTTAGCAATCACCAGATAAAGAAACTTTCTTACATAAAAAAAAAGTCATTTTCCTTTAGCAACGGTACATGAACCTTCTTATAGTAGTAGAATTGTCAATATGCAGATGATCAAACTAATTACTTTAACAATATGTGGGCGCTCATACCTCAATTTCTTTTTTCTGGCAATTATGGTAGTTTTTTTTAAGGGATTTAACTTCACAAGACATTTTTTGTCTATTAACTTTGAGTATGTGATTTTGCAATGCGTGTTTCTAAAGGCACCATTGTTCAGTTTCCATGTTTCTAAATTTATAAAAAATTGAATAGTTGAAACACTATAGTTATATCTTGTACTTGTTCTCTATGCAATTACCTATTTGGTAAATATTTTGGGCATGACCTAATTATTATTTACGAAGTCCAAGTCCATCCACAAGGATCAAAATTTTTAAGCTAAGTCGGATCGAGCCGGACTAGTCCTATGAAAAGTTCAAATGGGCATCCTCGAACCTTGTCGTTAATCTCGTCTTTGAAAGACTGTTTCAATATTATATTCTAAAATTCTACACTAAATTATTGTCTGCCAACAATTGCTTAGTTTTCTATCAATCAAAAACTCGAACTAGCAAACATATGTATGTTAAAGCAAACTCAAAAAAATTGAACTAGAGCCAGCAACTTTCAATAAAGATAATAAAATTACATAAATTCTATAATCAAACTAAAAATTTGTAAACAATGCTTTCAAGATATTAGCATTGTGGTTACCGATGAGAGATATAAGATCCTGGCTGGGTGACAGAAGATCAGTGGATCGAGCCACGAGGGCGTATTATTTTTTCTATTTATAAATAGTGGGAGTTGGGAGACAGTGAATTCAAAGACATGCAATACAGTGTGCACAAAACATTATGTCGGATCCCGTGTGTTATGTCGAAAAGTCAAAATAAGATATTAGCATGCAAGACAAGATTACATTTTGAGTATTCTTCAATCATTTCAAGGTAGTCTCATTTTAAGGCAGTCAAAATTAGATCATAACAGCATAGCTGAGCAACATTTGCATATGTGATTTTAAAAGATAATGCCATAATTGTTATGAATGAAAGAAATAAGTAATCAATGAAAAAAAAACACTATAATTTATAATGAATAAATAACGTAATGATCAAATTTAATCAAAAAACTGTACATTGTACAAATTAACAAAAAATAGATGAACTTTTCGAGCTGGACTTAGACGAGCTTTTCGAGCTAGGCTCGGACGGACTTGTATCGGACGAGCCTAGGGCTGGGTTCGGACTGGTGCACGCTTAGCCCAAGCATACCCTATAATAATATGGGTCGGGCCGGGCCGCCCTAATGATTGGACCACATCGTACTTTATCCCATCGAACCGAGTGTATTTTCTTGGACGCCCATGGACCTCGGGCCCCAATGTCGATTCCTATTAGAAATAGGTTTAAAAGTATTTTATATATCTAATTAGATTGAATTAGGACTTGACGATTAATTAGAGACACAAAAGAAAACTATAGCCTGCAGCTTTCTTTGCAACCCAATCTTGGAGGTAAAAAGATGTAACATTCGTTATTGAATTTTGTATTTATGAATTTTTGGTATTTAATTTTTTTTTTTGAAAAAATTACTTAGACTGTATTTTGTATTTTTCGTATCATGTTTATTGAATTTTCATGAATTGGATTTTATTTTATTACGAGAGACTACCATGGACTAGTAGAATACCCATTGACAAATTGTCGTAGATCCGTGCTAGGACCCACGTATAGAATGACAAACCCCTTGGTTAATAATCACATCACCCTTTTATCCAAAGGACTCTTGTGTTTCTTTGGATGGTTGAGATGACGTGGAGGGCCATGGATTGATGATGTGGCGGTATTGATGGTTGAGATTAAATCTTACTTCATATAATCCATTTCCTTTTCTCTCTCCTCTCTCTCATTTCACTTTCTTTCTTTCTTTTTCTTCTTCTCCATTCCTCAAGCTTGGGGCTTGCATGGAGCTTGGCCTAGAGTGTTGTTTCAGAATCTCTCTTGGTGGTAGAGTTAAAGATTAGGCTAGGAGCATTAACCTAGGCAAGTCCATCTTGCCATTATTTGAACCTAAAAATTTGGGTTTCTTTTATTTTCAGTATTTATAGAATATTATTGCGTAGAAATGTTTCTTGCATAATTTTCTACATATATTTTTGGTTTTGATGACTTGTTTGGAGTAGATCTAAGCCTTTAGATAGTGCCTTTAGGGAATTTCGTAGATTTGATCTCTTAAATCTTAGAATTTCTGGAACGTAATTATACCATGTTGTAAGAAATTTAATTTCATGCGATTTTGGCTTTTGAAACGTTGAATTTCGAGTTAAAATAAAGCTTTTATGGTCAAAACAAGTATATAATTTTTTTTATATAATTTTTGACTGCTATTTCGGGACGAAAAATAGTGCTTTTACGCAAATTCAGAAAAGTATACAAATTGCATAAAGAATTCAAAAATTACGCACATAATGCATGCAAAATCGAAGAAGTGCGGAGATTTGCACATAAGGTCCGTTTTGTGTGAGATTTGCACAAAATTCCCTTCTGTGCGTACTTTTGCACTTAAGGTCCGTTTTGTGTACTTTTTACATAGAGACCATTTTCTTTGCGTAAAAGTGCGCAGAGACCCTTCCTTTACATAAAAAAAATTGTGCATTCATGATTTTTAATCCAAACAGTATACGTTGACCCAAAATTCAAAAAGTGTGCACTCATGTTTTTAAGTCAATATGTGTACAGACTGTTGTGGATCATTTTATGCGTAGAATGCTTATTTGAGGCTACTTTGGTTGTTCTAGTCTGTTTTTGATATTTTCTTCAACTATAATAAATTCTTAGCATGATTATGTGATCTTGTGTAGTTAGAGAACGATTGTACACCTTATATATTTGACATGAGCACATATCCTTTATTGACACCATGTTATTACTTTGTCTTAGTCTTTGATAATGACTCGTAGTAGTGAACTCATGTATATGTTTATGTCTTACCGCTAGATAGTGACTCGTCGTAGTGCACTCATGATTTTTTATTCTTGTACATGCTTGATAGTGGCTCGTCGTAGCACACTCATGACACCATATTTCTTTATTGTCCTTATAGTGGCTCATTGTAGCGCATTCCTGACCAGGATTCTTTTATTGTCCTTTATAGTGGCTCGTAGTAGTGCACTCCTATTTTCTGACTTATATATTTTCATGTTGTGGTTTGTCTTATGATTGCGCTTATGCTTTTAATTGTCAAATCATTGTCCAGTATTGCATATCCCCGAGAAGACTATCATGTCTAGGATGAATTCTGCGGAATGCCACACCCAAAATCCTAAATAAAAATGTTAAGGATTAACAACTAGCATGAATAATTAGAGCATTGGGAGGGAAGGTTTTTAAGTCACATGCAATCCTTTATCCCGACCCACTTGTGGATTTGGAGCTTTTCGTCATGAGGGGCACACTTTCAGCTCACCATCGAGTAATGCATACTGTCACATACTGTCACTTACTTTCACATACTGTCATATTTTGCCTCAATAATTTGGATAGACTACATGGCGTACGATCGTTGGGCTTCCTTAATTTGCATGTGTTAGTATTAGTAACTAGGGTTTATGACAACCCTAGTTAGCTAATGATAGCAAGCCAAAGGAAATGCTTGGTCGTGCTTCTTTGGTTGTGCGCTATTTAATTTATGCTCGCGTATTATCTTTTATATTCTCGCACATTGTCTTATGTGTCGGTGGGTGGCCAAAGGCTATGTTCGACTCGGGAAGAGATCTACAACCTCGGTCCTTGTTTGGTTTAAGGGTTGTGGCTCCGATTTTGAGAAGTTTCTAAGCTCTTTTATCGCTTACCTGCTTATTCTTTTTTATATCCATTATGTTCAGTTATAGTCCGTGTACATATTTACTATTATTGGTGCCATGTTGTAAAATTCCTAATTTTAAAAACTATATTTACCTTTTTAATTAATTATTTAATTGAATTATAGTAATTAGTAGCTAATTAGAGGAAATATATTTTATTTAATTTTTATTTTAGGTGTTTATGCATTTAGGGGATTTATGGAGCAATTATAATTTTTCCTAACTTATTCCATGTATGCGACCCTTTGGACAGCTGAGTAGATTTAATTGTACGCACTAATAAAAATTTCTAGAACTTTATATATATATATATATATATATATATATATATATATATATATATATATATATATATATATATATATATATATATATATATATGTATATATATATATATATATTATAGAAAAGGAATAGAATAGAAAATAGGATTAGAAAAGAAAAAGAAAGAAAAGAAAAAGAAAAAGGAATTATTAATTACTCAAAACCCAAACTCACCTTTATTCTCTACCCAAACCCGTTTAAACCTCTACCCATACCCGTTATCAACAAATCTCAGCAGCAGCAGCAAACCGACTCACACCTCCCCCCCCCCCCCCCGCGCGTGAACGAACCGACTCCCCATCCTATATATAATCTCCATTACCTAAATTACCATCCGCATCTTCCTCCACCGCGACCGCACCGACCCCGAGCCACCGCCGTTCATCGCCTGGACCGCCGAGCAACCGTCCGCCGACGTCCGTGAGCACAACCCCGCACAACCGCGACAGTTTTGAACAACATAATACCTGTGTTCACGCTCCATTTTCTGCCCCATCGCTCGACCAAACTCGACCCCGTCTTCACCGGTATGATCCCCACCTATCCCCCTTCCAATCCTGTACATTAGTTTATCTCGAACATCGTGCAAACTTAGGCAAAAATTGACGCCAAGTCGATGAAAAATCAGGACATTTAATCTCAGAAAATTCTGTTGCGATGACCTATGTTCTCGGATTCGTATCTCCCACCATAGAGATCCAAATTCGATTTTTCTTTTTGGTATGAGAAGACCACTTGACCTAGTTTATTTTCTATCAAATACAATAATTTATCAATTGCTGTGTGTAGAATTAAATTAGATGGAAAACCCCAAAAACCTGTTTTTTCTAAATTCTAAAATTGCGATACGGAGCACGCCCCGCCAAACAGGACTGTCCCTGTCACGCCCCAGTCCAAAATACGTAGGACTAGGACACGTAAGCATGCCAGCCGCATAGATATGGCAACTCCAATATATGGAAACCAAATCCACACTTACGTTGTAATATGAATATCAAATCCACGAGTGGTATAAAAGGAATACAAGTCAAAGGGTAAAATTTAAATCTCATCCACCAAAATCAAATATAATTAAATAACCAATATCTAGGGAACTAGATCTTAATAAGAAGTATCTAAGGATGATAGTTGGATGGAAACAAATCCACTACCAACTCAAATGGAAAAGTAAATACAATATGAGTATAACACAATCAAGCCCAATATAAGTATACCAGCTATCGATCACGGCTCGAAGAGAAGACATCCACGAATCATCTATAACCATCCAAATCTACGCTCCTGCAAATACTCAAGAACAGGTACACCTGGCAGCGGACCAGGTCCTCAGAGGGACATAACAAGATACTTAAACACATGCCAATAAAGTACTGAAATAAATATCCAAAGGGGTCGCCTAACCGTCTACGTGTATGCAGTTTGAGAATAACTTTCTAACAAGTGAGCTATCTGGCTGAGAACTGGGATTGGCATGACTCTCTAGGAGAACCAGGAGCCTCAAAGGCATGTCGTCTTTTGAACGACAGAGGCCCGCCAAGTAGTAAAGGGGACATCACCGCCCGTATCTCCAGCGGAGCTTCCGGGTTACAGAAGAAAAAGTGTAAAGGAGCTCAAATACGGTACTTGTTGTTCTCCCCACCCCATGCTCTAAGCATGTCACATCCATGACACGATTTGGTTCATAGCCTATTCTTAGTACCCTAGCCCAATCCTGCAACCAAACAAGGACAATGATGGGACCACCGTACTACAATAGGCTATGTCCATATACCTCTAATAACTGCTAAGTCCACTAGCATGCAAAGTTTCTAACAGCAGTTATTCCTAACGCACGGCCCACACGTACAGGAGGCCAACCCTGCACGCCAGTCCGTGATCTATATGAGACTCACAACTCGTGTAACAACTGTGTCACAACCGATGAACCTAAAGATGCTACATGATGATGGGGTAGTCTCATAAACAGGGTCAATGCAAATACATAAATAAAAATATATCGCGACAATACCGTCGCGCACATTTATATACAGTTAAAATATATGAACTAAAGACAGTAAATAAAGATGCATGCAACATATGGAATATAAATAACAGTACAATGGCAAGGTATACTTGCCTGGCAAGGAAGCTGCAATGTACCCATAATCTGCTCCAGAAATCGCGCAGAACAATCCAATATCCTATGTACATATAATATAATACAATAAAATCATTAGTCATTACACTAGTACATACACAATAATATTTATACTGGACTCGGTACACTAGGGGTGGCACTAGTCATCTAACACGGTCAATCATGCATTGAATTACGCGGGTGTCGGGTCTTTAAATACTGTACACAATAAGTCAGTCAACTAACACGGTCTCGTCAGTACGTTGGTATACACAAGGCAGACACCAACATTGTTCTTAGGGTCAACAGGGTCAAGGGTAAATACGGGACAGTCCACGGTGTCCTAGGGTCGTACAGTTTGAATACACCTACTCTTAATTATTTATTAATATATAATTAATTACAATATACACATATACCATATATATCCATTAATTATACATATTCTAAGTTGAATAGTATGTACATACTAAAAATATATATAATTATATCAAACTAATTAATATACACGTACGAGTACAAGTTCGTGTACGCAGTACAGGGTTCACCGACTCAGGGTCTGATATCAGCTAGCAATTATAAGAAATACGCATGTCCTAATAATATATACTCAAACACACATACGAAATAAGAAGGTGGGACAGGTTCGAACCTCGGTATACGGGCACGGAATTGGCTGGACGACGACGAAGAGAGGTTGACGATGATGGTGAGGACGACAATGCTGATGGTGATAATGACTGGTGGGGTGACGATGAGGTGATGGTGATGAATTGAGATGAGGAGGAGGATGAGGACGATGGTGTGTTACCGATGATGCGTTGATGATGATGATGATGGGTTGCTGTTGAATTGTTGCTGGAGTTGGGATCACATATGCATGAAAACCATGCATGCATATGATTCTTCCTCACGAGAGGCCACACTATTGGAAGCATATATAGGCGAAGATGGGCTGGTTCCTGACTTGGACGTGGTTGGCGACAACGTCGGCGAGGATGATGATGAGGAGTTATGGTGATGGTGAGGTGATGATACTAATGGTGATGTTGATGGTGAGGAACCGAGATGATGATGATGGCTGCGATTATGGAGAGGGTGATTCCGGCCTGCTGATCGGAGCCCGACCAGGGAAGCTGTTCCGGCGAGTTAGACAAGGAGGGGGACAGGGCGGAGCTTCTCCGGCAATGAGGAGGGGCTGTGTTCAAGAAGGAGGAGCAGGGAATGGCGGGCAGTGGTGGTCGATCTGTGGGTCGAGGGGATTCCGGCAAGGAGGACAGGGAGCAGGAGGAGGAGCTTCGGGATTGAACGGTTGGTCGGAGTGGCAGCTTCGCCGGAGTCGGGAAGAGGGGACTGGTGGAGCTGGTGGAGAGATAACAGGGAGGAAGAAGATGGTGGCGGTGGTGATGAACCGGAGAAGGGGATGTTGGCTCTCCGGGCTGCTCGGGACTGGAGTACGACTTCTGGGTGCAGCGGCGCTCGGCATCGGGGCATCGCCGTTGTGCAGGCGGTGCTGCGGATCGTTGCTCGGTCGGGGAGATCACCGGAGGGAGGACTCAGAGAAGAGGGAGTGTTGGTTGTGTCAGGCAGTGGCGAAAGAAAAGGAGAGGGAGCAGGGAATGGCTACTCCGTTGAGGAGGACCGGCCAGGGTCGGGTTGCTCTGGCGATGGGAAGTTTGGAGGAGGAAGACAATGAATAGGGGTTGGGGAAGGGTCGGCTATGTAGGTTTAGAAAATAGGAAAAGAAAGGAAAAAATAAGGAAGATATTTATATATGCACATGTAAGGGGGTTGACCTAGGAATAGTTTGACTGGTCAACCCCTCTTGGGTTGGGCCTTGGGCTTACATGAAGGTGTTGGGAGACCATAATTACATTGTTTAAAATGCAAGGATGAGATTTAAATGAGGGATCGAGGCTGTGCGTTTGCACATTCCGTTAATTACAAAAAAAGTTCATGTGAAGGGGAAAATAGATTTCTTTGTGAATTGTCCACTGGTGGGGACACTAAAAGGCATTTTTGCATAAAATTCTCCCAACAATTAGAAAATTGCACAAAGGCAAAAATTGAATTTAATTAATTAAATCGAATGCGCACGATGTTCTGAAATTAATTAGAAGCATAGAAAAATAAAAATAGGCGGAACAAAGGGTCTAGGACGTAGAGGATACAGAGTAGATTATTAATAAAATTTAGGTCGTACAAAACGGTCAAGATTGGGTTCACGATTTCGATTGGGACGCAAAAGGGTACAAAATTAGGATTTATTTATAATTAATAAATAACGTCCGCGACGTTTATTGTGCGACTAAAATGTAGCACAAGAAAGCAATATTATGAGTTGCACAAGGGCCAGAAAGGTAGGCGGGCACGTCTAGGTCAATATTGTAAAATTTGCTTCAATTATCGCAGCACGGTAAGGTGCGCTATACGATATAATTATTGCATTATTAAATAAATGTCGTGTTCTAAATTCTAATTGATTCAACCTAGCCCTAATTTCACTATCTAAGCTAAGTATGCCTAATTTTGGGTGAGGGGGTTTACAATCTACCAAACTTAAAATAATTTCGTCCTCGAAATTAAACTAGGGTAGGGTTTCTCTATCTAACCTCCCTTGATTTCAGTATAAAAAATTCTCCTTGAGTTAACATTGCAGTTTCTACCCAACTTAGAATTTACCCATCTATCATCTAAGTACATCTAAGAAGACTATGTCCCAAATTATTTAATCATGCTATTGAATCATCAAAGTCTTTAACACTAAACATATCGTCGATGATGTTCCCTTAATCATTTATAAAAGATAGTCACCCAACAATGCGATTGGCCTGTGGGGGATATCTAGTACTATCTATATATCAAACTTATACCAAGCAAGATGTTTCGTCTTTTCGAAATAAGGAAAGACGTAGATCAATAAATAAGAGTTCAAGAGAGAAGTAATAGAATGCAAGTATAGGGATCAAGGCGTTTCAAGGAATCCAATGGGAATTGTCAAGGCAGTTGTGGATTAAAATCCTATTTTAGTAGTTCCTATTCACATGCTCGTATCAGTTTAGTTATGAAATGGATACGATGTGCTCAGCTATATTTAGAGGGCAAGTACATTCGTCTACTAATCACTACATATCTCAATCCACGTAAAATAGTTATATGAACGGCGAATCAAGCGCACTATGGTTGATCAGACCGTAGTACACTGATTCTGAAATGTATTAATGTGTATACCCATTAATACATATGTCATGAACAAGCTCGATAAAGAATAAGCTTGCAAAAAACTAGGCTACAATAGCAGCATAATTCGAGGTAGCGCAGAAAATATAACGCTGGATTATGATGAGAGATATCGCAAAATAATTCAAGTTCACAAAACAAAACATCATAAGCAATCAATAATAAAAAGACTCTACAATCTCTACAGTTATCATATAACCTCCTTGTCTAAGTCGCTAGTCGACCACATAGGGGCATGGACCTCTAAATTCTATCGCTTGAATAAATATTGTCATCTTATGCTATGATACAATTAATGTTATCCAGTTACACTTTATCAATGGATCACAGGGACGACGTGATACTAGGTGGTGAGGTATACTATTCAACTTTAAAATAATTAAACTAATACGGTGACAGTCTTAAGAGGGTCCTACAAAATAATCTTGCACATGCAAATAAAACAGAAACTCTTATTAGGGTCTCCTATTTCATTATATAGGTAAGGGTCAAGTGCTCATAGAACATGTGTCAATCGTAGGGATAGAAGAGTTACTAGCCGTTAAGGGGAAAGGGATTTAACTCGTATCGAGCTATGGGTACAAATTAAGTGGTCCACAACTAGGGGTAATCATCACAATCTAATTGAACAACTCAACTATCAGGTTCTAACTACAAGGTACACAATTCAAAATTCAAGATTACAACTATGACTATAGCAAACTATATATCCTATTGTAGAGTATAATCACTTGGTCTATGATCAGAGGTGGCAGGTGGCACGAGTTAAAAGATGAAGGAGAGAAAATATGACTAATCGTCGCACAAATAACGAGCGCTAGGGTTTCAGAGGAACAAATACAAGAAATTAAATGGAGAACTCTAGTTAGCATCATGGTTTTTCAAGGGAAAGGGGTATGCTAGTCTCTGTGTTTGAGGTATGATTAGAAAAATATTCAATGCATTGCTCTTGGCTTTCTAAGGTACTGCCTGCTAATAATAAAGACAATGATCTAAGTTTATAGTTCTAATATTATCTAACTATGAAGGTTAGGTTCAGTCCTAATGTTCAATATTGGTTCTCCATTGGTTCCTCAATACTAGGGTCAACATTATGGTAAAACTTCTAACTAACTCTAGTAGTGTCTATACTACTCTCAAGTCTTCATAATGCATCAAGGGGTAGTGGTAAACTAATTCTAAGGATAAGGAATTATAGGGTTCACTAGATATTCTAAACTTAGTGGTGTGTCTATATTCTCGTTGTATTCTTAATAGGTGTGCTACTCTAATTATCATCCTAATAACAGAGGTTCCTATATTCTGGCAGAAGGCCATATGTACTCAAGAAACTTATTAGGGAAGTACAGGAATCAAGCAGGATACAATTGTTCGAATAGATCATAGAGGAGGAAGGTGAATCATAGTCAATTGTGGATGAGATCCTATACTCGAGTCCTATGTGCAGGCTTGTTCGGTACAGTAACGTAACCGAGACAATATAATCTTGACCTGCATGGGCTACCACAAAAACATGTCACACCCCAGTCCAAAATACGTAGGACTAGGACACGTAAGCATGTCAGCCGCATGGATATGGCAACTCCAATATATGGAAACCAAATCCACACGTACGCTGTAATATGAATATCAAATCCACGAGTGGTATAAAAGGAATACAAGTCACAGGGTAAAATCTAAATCTCATCCACCAAAATCAAATATAATTAAATAACCAATATCTAGGGAACTAGATCTTAATAAGAAGTATCTAAGGATGATAGATGGATGGAATCAAATCCACTACCAACTCAAATGAAAAAGTAAATACAATATGAGTACAACACAATCAAGCCCAATATAAGTATACCAGCTATCGATCACGGCTCGAAGAGAAGACATCTACGAAGCATCTATAACCATCCAAATCTGCGCTCCTGCAAATACTCAAGAACAGGTACACCTGGCAGCGGACCAGGTCCTCAGAGGGACATAACAAGATACTTAAACATATGCCAATAAAGTACTGAAATAAATATCCAAAGGGGTCGCCTAACCGTCTACGTGTATGCAGTTTGAGAACAACTTTCTAACAAGTGAGCTATCTGGCTGAGAACTGGGATTGGCATGACTTTCTCGGAGAACCAGGGGCCTCAAAGGCATATCGTCTTTTGAACGGCAGAGGCCCGCCAAGTAGTAAAGGGGTCATCATCGCCCGTATCTCCAGCGGAGCTTCCGGGTTACAGAAAGAAAAGTGTAAAGGAGCTCAAATGCGGTACTTGTTGTTCTCTCCACCCCATGCTCTAAGCATGTCACATCCATGACACAATTTGGTTCATAGCCTATTCTTAGTACCCTAGCCCAATCCTGCAACCAAACAAGGACAATGATGGGACCACCGTACTACAATAGGCTATGTCCATATACCTCTAATAACTGCTAAGTCTACTAGCATGCAAAGTTTCTAACAGCAGTTATTCCTAACGCACGGCCCACACGTACAGGAGGCCAACCCTGCACGCCAGTCCGTGATCTATATGAGACTCACAACTAGTGTAAAAACTGTGTCATAACCGATGAACCTAAAGATGCTACATGATGATGGGGTAGTCTCATAAACAGGGTCAATGCAAATACATAAATAAAAATATATCGCGACAATACCGTCGCGCACATTTATATACAGTTAAAATATATGAACTAAAGACATTAAATAAAGATGCATGCAACATATGGAATATAAATAACAGTACAATGGCAAGGTATACTTGCCTGGCAAGGAAGCTGCAATGTACCCATAATCTGCTCCAGAAATCGCGCAGAACAATCCAATATCCTATGTACATATAATATAATACAATAAAATCATTAGTCATTACACTAGTACATACACAATAATATTTATACTGGACTCGGTACACTAGGGGTGGCACTAGTCATCTAACACGGTCAATCATGCGTTGAATTACGCGGGTGTCGGGTCTTTAAATACTGTACACAATAAGTCAGTCAACTAACACGGTCTCGTTAGTACGTTGGTATACACAAGGCAGACACCAACATTGTTCTTAGGGTCAACAGGGTCAAGGGTAAATACGGGACAGTCCACGGTGTCCTAGGGTCGTACAGTTTGAATACACCTACTCTTAATTATTTATTAATATATAATTAATTACAATATACACATATACCATATATATCCATTAATTATACATATTCTAAGTTGAATAGTATGTACATACTAAAAATATATATAATTATATCAAACTAATTAATATATGCGTACGAGTACAAGTTCGTGTACGCAGTACAGGGTTCACCGACTCAGGGTCCGATATCAGCTAGCAATTATAAGAAATACGCATGTCCTAATAATATATACTCAAACACACATACGAAATAAGAAGGTAGAACAGGTTCGAACCTCGGTATACGCGCACGGAATTGGCTGGACGACGACGAAGAGAGGTTGACGATGATGGTGAGGACGACAATGCTGATGGTGATAATGACTGGTGGGGTGACGATGAGGTGATGGTGATGAATTGAGATGAGGAGGAGGATGAGGACGATGGTGTGTTACCGATGATGCGTTGATGATGATGATGATGGGTTGCTGTTGAATTGTTGCTGGAGTTGGGATCACATATGCATGAAAACCATGCATGCATATGTTTCTTCCTCACGAGAGGCCACACTATTGGAAGCATATATAGGCGAAGATGGGCTGGTTCCTGACTTGGACGTGGTTGGCGACAACGTCGGCGAGGATGATGATGAGGAGTTATGGTGATGGTGAGGTGATGATACTAATGGTGATGTTGATGGTGAGGAACCGAGATGATAATGATGGCTGCGATTATGGAGAGGGTGATTCCGGCCTGCTGATCGGAGCCCGACCAGGGAAGCTGTTCCGGCGAGTTAGACAAGGAGGGGGACAGGGCGGAGCTTCTCCGGCAATGAGGATGGGCTGTGTTCAAGAAGGAGGAGCAGGGAATGGCGGGCAGTGGTGGTCGATCTGTGAGTCGAGGGGATTCCGGCAAGGAGGACAGGGAGCAGGAGGAGGAGCTTCGGGATTGAACGGTTGGTCGGAGTGGCAGCTTCGCCGGAGTCGGAAAGAGGGGACTGGTGGAGCTGGTGGAGAGATGACAGGGAGGAAGAAGATGGTGGCGGTGGTGATGAACCGGAGAAGGGGATGTTGGCTCTCCGGGCTGCTCGGGACTGGAGTACGACTTTTGGGTGCAGCGGCGCTCGGCATCGGGCGTCGCCGTTGTGCAGGCGGTGCTGCGGATCGTTGCTCGGTCGGGGAGATCATCGGAGGGAGGACTCGGAGAAGAGGGAGTGTTGGTTGTGTCAGGCAGTGGCGGAAGGAAAGAAGAGGGAGCAGGGAATGGCTACTCCGTTGAGGAGGACCGGCCAGGGTCGGGTTGCTCCGGCGATGGGAAGTTTGGAGGAGGAAGACAATGAATAGGGGTTGGGGAAGGGTCGGCTATGTAGGTTTAGAAAATAGAAAAAGAAAGAGAAAAATAAGGAAGATATTTATATATGCACATGTAAGGGGGTTGACCTAGGAATAGTTTGACTGGTCAACCCCTCTTGGGTTGGGCCTTGGGCTTACATGAAGGTGTTGGGAGACCATAATTACATTGTTTAAAATGCAAGGATGAGATTTAAATGAGGGATCGAGGCTGTGCGTTTGCACATTCCGTTAATTACAAAAAAAGTTTATGTGAAGGGGAAAATAGATTTCTTTGTGAATTGTCCACTGGTGGGGACACTAAAAGGCATTTTTGCATAAAAGTCCCCCAACAATTAGAAAATTGCACAAAGGCAAAAATTGAATTTAATTAATTAAATCGAATGCGCACGATGTTCTGAAATTAATTAGAAGCACAGAAAAATAAAAATAGGCGGAACAAAGGGTCTAGGACGTAGAGGATATAGAGTAGATTATTAATAAAATTTAGGTCGTACAAAACGGTCAAGATTGGGTTCACGATTTCGATTGGGACGCAAAAGGGTACAAAATTGGGATTTATTTATAATTAATAAATAATGTTCGCGACGTTTATTGTGCGACTAAAATGTAGCACAAGAAAGCAATATTATGAGTTGCACAAGGGCCAGAAAGGTAGGCGGGCACGTCTAGGTCAATGTTGTAAAATTCGTAGATAGGCAACGGCTAGTGAGGTGCTTCAATTATCGCAGCACGGTAAGGTGCGCTATACGATATAATTATTGCATTATTAAATAAATGCCGTGTTCTAAATTCTAATTGGTTCAACCTAGCCCTAATTTCACTATCTAAGCTAAGTATGCCTAATTTTGGGTGAGGGAGTTTACAATCTACCCAACTTAAAATAATTTCGTCCTCGAAATTAAACTAGGGTAGGGTTTCTCTATCTAACCTCCCTTGATTTTAGTATAAAAAATTCTCCTTGAGTTAACATTGCAGTTTCTACCCAACTTAGAATTTATCCATCTATCATCTAAGTACATCTAAGAAGACTATGTCCCAAATTATTTAATCATGCTATTGAATCATCAAAGTCTTTAACACCAAACATATCGTCGATGATGTTCCCTTAATCATTTATAAAAGATAGTCACCCAACAATGCGATTGGCCTGTGGGGGATATCTAGTACTATCTATATATCAAACTTATACCAAGCAAGATGTTTCGTCTTTTCGAAATAAGAAAAGACGTAGATCAATAAATAAGAGTTCAAGGGAGAAGTAATAGAATGCAAGTATAGGGATCAAGGCGTTTCAAGGAATCCAATGGGAATTGTCATGGCAGTTGTGGATTGAAATCCTATTTTAGTAGTTCCTATTCACATGCTCGTATCAGTTTAGTTATAAAACGGATATGATGTGCTCAGCTATATTTAGAGGGCAAGTACATTCGTCTACTAATCACTACATATCTCAATCCACGCAAAATAGTTATATGAACGGCGAATCAAGCGCACTATGGTTGATCAGACCGTAGTACACTGATTCTGAAATGTATTAATGTGTATACCCATTAATACATATGTCATGAACAAGCTCGATAAAGAATAAGCTTGCAAAAAACTAGGCTACAATAGCAGCATAATTCGAGGTAGCGCAGAAAATATAACGCTGGATTATGATGAGAGATGTCGCAAAATAATTCAAGTTCACAAAATAAAACATCATAAGCAATCAATAATAAAAAGACTCTACAATCTCTACAGTTATCATACAACCTCCTTGTCTAAGTCGCTAGTCGACCACATAGGGGCATGGACCTCTAAATTCTATCGCTTGAATAAACACTGTCATCTTATGCTATCATACAATTAATGTTATCCAGTTACACTTCATCAATGGATCACAGGGACGACGTGATACTAGGTGGTGAGGTATACTATTCAACTTTAAAATAATTAAACTAATACGGTGACAGTCTTAAGAGGGTCCTACAAAATAATCTTGCACATGCAAATAAAACAGAAACTCTTATTAGGGTCTCCTATTTCATTATATAGGTAAGGGTCAAGTGCTCATAGAACATGTGTCAATCGTAGGGATAGAAGAGTTACTAGCCGTTAAGGGGAAAGGGATTTAACTCGTATCGAGCTATGGGTACAAATTAAGTGGTCCACAACTAGGGGTAATCATCACAATCTAATTGAACAACTCAACTATCAGGTTCTAACTACAAGGTACACAATTCAAAATTCAAGATTACAATTATGACTATAGAAAACTATATATCCTATTGTAGAGTATAATCACTTGGTCTATGATCAGAGGTGGCAGGTGGCACGAGTTAAAAGATGAAGGAGAGAAAACATGACTAATCGTCACACAAATAACGAGCGCTAGGGTTTCAGAGGAACAAATAAAAGAAATTAAATGGAGAACTCTAGTTAGCATCATGGTTTTCCAAGGGAAAGGGGTATGCTAGTCTCTGTGTTTGAGGTATGATTAGAAAAATATTCTATGCATTGCTCTTGGCTTTCTAAGGTACTGCCTGCTAATAATAAAGACAATGATCTAAGTTTATAGTTCTAATATTATCTAACTATGAAGGTTAGGTTCAGTCCTAATATTCAATATTGGTTCTCCATTGGTTCCTCAATACTAGGGTCAACATTATGGTAAAACTTCTAACTAACTCTAGTAGTGTCTATACTACTCTCAAGTCTTCATAATGCATCAAGGGGTAGTGGTAAACTAATTCTAAGGATAAGGAATTCTAGGGTTCACTAGATATTCTAAACTTAGTGGTGTGTCTGTATTCTCGTTGTATTCTTATTAGGTGCGCTACTCTAATTATCATCCTAATAACAGAGGTTCCTATATTCTGGCAGAAGGCCATATGTACTCAAGAAACTTATTAGGGAAGTACAGGAATCAAGCAGGATACAATTGTTCGAATAGATCATAGAGGAGGAAGGTGAATCATAGTCAATTGTGGATGAGATCCTATACTCTAGTCCTATGTGCAGGCTTGTTCGGTACAGTAATGTAACCGAGACAATATGATCTTGACCTGCATGGGCTACCACAAAAACATGTCACACCCCAGTCCAAAATATGTAGGACTAGGACACGTAAGCATGTCAGCCGCATGGATATGGCAACTCCAATATATGGAAACCAAATTCACACGTACGCTGTAATTTGAATATCAAATCCACGAGTGGTATAAAAGGAATACAAGTCACAGGGTAAAATCTAAATCTCATCCACCAAAATCAAATATAATTAAATAACCAATATCTAGGGAACTAGATCTTAATAAGAAGTATCTAAGGATGATAGTTGGATGGAATCAAATCCACTACCAACTCAAATGGAAAAGTAAATACAATATGAGTACAACACAATCAAGCCCAATATAAGTATACCAGCTATCGATCACGGCTCGAAGAGAAGACATCCACGAAGCATCTATAACCATCCAAATCTGCGCTCCTGCAAATACTCAAGAACAGGTACACCTGGCAGCGGACCAGGTCCTCAGAGGGACATAACAAGATACTTAAACATATGCCAATAAAGTACTGAAATAAATATCCAAAGGGGTCGCCTAACCGTCTACGTGTATGCAGTTTGAGAACAACTTTCTAACAAGTGAGCTATCTGGCTGAGAACTGGGATTGGCATGACTCTCTCGGAGAACCAGGGGCCTCAAAGGCATGTCGTCTTTTGAACGGCAGAGGCCCGCCAAGTAGTAAAGGGGTCATCATCGCCCGTATCTCCAGCGGAGCTTCCGGGTTACAGAAGGAAAAGTGTAAAGGAGCTCAAATGCGGTAATTGTTGTTCTCCCCACCCCATGCTCTAAGCATGTCACATCCATGACATGATTTGGTTCATAGCCTATTCTTAGTACCCTAGCCCAATCCTGCAACCAAACAAGGACAATGATGGGACCACCGTACTACAATAGGCTATGTCCATATACCTCTAATAACTGCTAAGTCCACTAGCATGCAAAGTTTCTAACAGCAGTTATTCCTAACGCACGGCCCACACGTACAGGAGGCCAACCCTGCACGCCAGTCCATGATCTATATGAGACTCATAACTAGTGTAACAACTGTGTCACAACCGATGAACCTAAAGATGCTACATGATGATGGGGTAGTCTCATAAACAGGGTCAATGCAAATACATAAATAAAAACATATCGCGACAATACCGTCGCGCACATTTATATACAGTTAAAATATATGAACTAAAGACAGTAAATAAAGATGCATGCAACATATGGAATATAAATAACAGTACAATGGCAAGGTATACTTGCCTGGCAAGGAAGCTGCAATGTACCCATAATCTGCTCCAGAAATCGCGCAGAACAATCCAATATCCTATGTACATATAATATAATACAATAAAATTATTAGTCATTACACTAGTACATACACAATAATATTTATACTGGACTCGGTACACTAGGGGTGGCACTAGTCATCTAACACGGTCAATCATGCGTTGAATTACGCGGGTGTCGGGTCTTTAAATACTGTACACAATAAGTCAGTCAACTAACACGGTCTCGTCAGTACGTTGGTATACACAAGGCAGACACCAACATTGTTCTTAGGGTCAACAGGGTCCAGGGTAAATACGGGATAGTCCACGGTGTCCTAGGGTCGTACAGTTTGAATATACCTACTCTTAATTATTTATTAATATATAATTAATTACAATATACACATATACCATATATATCCATTAATTATACATATTCTAAGTTGAATAGTATGTACATACTAAAAATATATATAATTATCTCAAACTAATTAATATACGCGTACGAGTACAAGTTCGTGTACGCAGTACAGGGTTCACCGACTCAGGGTCCGATATCAGCTAGCAATTATAAGAAATACGCATGTCCTAATAATATATACTCAAACACACATACGAAATAAGAAGGTAGGACAGGTTTGAACCTCGGTATACGCGCACGGGATTGGCTGGACGACGACGAAGAGAGGTTGACGATGATGGTGAGGACGACAATGCTGATGGTGATAATGACTGGTGGGGTGACGATGAGGTGATGGTGATGAATTGAGATGAGGAGGAGGATGAGGACGATGGTGTGTTACCGATGATGCGTTGATGATGATGATGATGGGTTGCTGTTGAATTGTTGCTGGAGTTGGGATCACATATGCATGAAAACCATGCATGTATATGTTTCTTCCTCACGAGAGGCCACACTATTGGAAGCATATATAGGCGAAGATGGGCTGGTTCCTGACTTGGACGTGGTTGGCGACAACGTCGGCGAGGATGATGATGAGGAGTTATGGTGATGGTGAGGTGATGATACTAATGGTGATGTTGATGGTGAGGAACCGAGATGATGATGATGGCTGCGATTATGGAGAGGGTGATTCCGGCCTGCTGATCGGAGCCCGACCAGGGAAGCTGTTCCGGCGAGTTAGACAAGGAGGGAGACAGGGCGGAGCTTCTCCGGCAATGAGGAGGGGCTGTGTTCAAGAAGGAGGAGCAGGGAATGGCGGGCAGTGGTGGTCGATCTGTGGGTCGAGGGGATTCCGGCAAGGAGGACAGGGAGCAGGAGGAGGAGCTTCGGGATTGAACGGTTGGTCGGAGTGGCAGTTTCGCCGGAGTCGGGAAGAGGGGACTGGTGGAGCTGGTGGAGAGATGACAGGGAGGAAAAAGATGGTGGCGGTGGTGATGAACCGGAGAAGGGGATGTTGGCTCTCCGGGCTGCTCGGGACTGGAGTACGACTTCTGGGTGCAGCGGCGCTCGGCATTGGGGCGTCGCCGTTGTGCAGGCGGTGCTGCGGATCGTTGCTCGGTCGGGGAGATCACCGGAGGGAGGACTCAGAGAAGAGGGAGTGTTGGTTGTGTCAGGCAATGGCGGAAGGAAAGGAGAGGGAGCAGGGAATGGCTACTCCGTTGAGGAGGACCGGCCAGGGTCGGGTTGCTCCGACGATGGGAAGTTTGGAGGAGGAAGACAATGAATAGGGGTTGGGGAAGGGTCGGCTATGTAGGTTTAGAAAATAGGAAAAGAAAGGGAAAAATAAGGAAGATATTTATATATGCACATGTAAGGGGGTTGACCTAGGAATAGTTTGACTGGTCAACCCCTCTTGGGTTGGGCCTTGGGCTTACATGAAGGTGTTGGGAGACCATAATTACATTGTTTAAAATGCAAGGATGAGATTTAAATGAGGGATCGAGGCTGTGCGTTTGCACATTCCGTTAATTACAAAAAAAGTTTATGTGAAGGGGAAAATAGATTTCTTTGTGAATTGTCCACTGGTGGGGACATTAAAAGGCATTTTTGCATAAAAGCCTCCCAATAATTGGAAAATTGCACAAAGGCAAAAATTAAATTTAATTAATTAAATCGAATGCGCACGATGTTCTGAAATTAATTAGAAGCACAGGGAAATAAAAATAGGCGGAACAAAGGGTCTAGGACGTAGAGTATACAGAGTAGATTATTATTAATATTTAGGTCGTACAAAACGGTCAAGATTGGGTTCACGATTTCGATTGGGACGCAAAAGGGTACAAAATTGGGATTTATTTATAATTAATAAATAACGTCCGCGACGTTTATTGTGCGACTAAAATGTAGCACAAGAAAGCAATATTATGAGTTGTACACGGGCCAGAAAGGTAGGCGGGCATGTCTAGGTCAATGTTGTGAAATTCGTAGATAGGCAACGGCTAGTGAGGTACTTTAATTATCGCATCACGGTAAGGTGCGCTATACAATATAATTATTGCATTATTAAATAAATGCCGTGTTCTAAATTCTAATTGGTTTAACCTAGCCCTAATTTCACTATCTAAGCTAAGTATGCCTAATTTTGGGTGAGGGGGTTTACAGTCCCGTCGTGTACCAAGTGTACCAAAAGGTGCACGCTGTATACCCAGACGTGTGGACTTTCGCGGAAACTGATTTGGACACGTGTGCGCGTCGAAATCAGCCCGTATCCACGAAAATTCCCCGTGTCTCATCTTTTGCAAAAGTCATGTGCATTTAGTGCATGCTCGTCAAAATACGACGAAACTTGCGCCACTGGACTCATGGTATCGGGCTGATCCTGTGACCCAATTTTCACGTAATTCTGAGACAGTTGACCAAGTCGCCAATTGGCGGGCCCTACGGTTGACTTTTTGGGCAAAATTGTGTTCGGCTCATCGGAATCCACATTTGGACATACCGTTGAGTTTGTACTGACTTTTAGAGTTGGTTTGACATATAATTTGTCCCATTTAGAGACCGTTACCCCTGGCACGCTTTTTGGTGCAAAGTGGGCCATACATGGACCCACTTTGACCCGAAATGACTGTTTTGCCCCTGTGTCCAAATTGGACGAAAAGGGTAGTGTTTTCTAGCTATTTTGCTAATTTTAAAAATGTTGGTGATGTCTATTTCAGCATCCGGAGACGTTTGTTCGGAGGCCTTAGTTCCTGATCCCGTGTCCTTGACATCTGGACGTTATATTTTGCAGCTCTCTTGCCAGGCAAGTATACCTTGCCATTTTATTGTTATTCATATTCTATATGTTGCATGCATCTTTATTTTCTGTCTTTAGTTCATATATTTTAATTGCTATAAAATGCGCGTCCAAGGAAACTTGGGTGCAACGACGGTGTCGTCGTAATTTGTTTTTATTTATGTATATGCATTGACCTTGTTTATGAGACCGCCCCATTATCATAAAGCATCATTAGGTTTCAATTTGACTGTGACACATTTTTACATGAGTTGTGAGTCTCATATAGATCACGGACTTACGTATTGACTGATCATCGGTACGTGTGGGACGTGCGTTAGGGATAACTGCTGTTAGAAACTTTGTATGCTAGTAGACTTGGCAGTTATTAGAGGTATTATCGTGTCATGGATGTGACATGCTTAGAGCATGGGGTGGGAAGAACAACACGTAAGGCATTTGGCTCCTTTGCACTTTTTCCCTTGTGCACCCGGATTCTCCGCCGGAGAAACGGGTGGTGATGACCACTATATATTATATATTATCAGGCGGCTTCTGGCGTTCAAAAGACGACATGCTTTGTAGGCCCCTGGATCTCCAAGAGAACCATGCCAATCCCATTTTTAGCCAGATAGCCCACTTGGTGGAAAGTTGTTCTCAAACTGCATTCACTTAGACGGTTAGGCGACCCATTGGATATTTATTTCAGTACTTTATTGGCATGCTTTTATGTATTTTGTTATGTCCCTCTGAGGACTTGGCCCCTTCCAGGTGTAGCTGTTCTTGAGTATTCGCAGGAGCGCAGATTCGGATGGTTACATATGTTTCGAGGAGGTCTTCTCTTCGAGCCCCGTGGTTGTTAGTTGATATTCTTATATTGTGTTTGTTGTGTTGTACTTATATATTCTAGTTTGGCAGTAAATTTGTTTCCATCCGACTATCATCTTAGATACTTTATATTGAGATCTAGTTTCATAGATATTGGTTATTTATTTATATATGATTCTGTGGATGAGATTTAGATTGTACCCTGTGACTTGTGATAGATTTATACCACTTGTGGATTGATATTCATAATACAATGTACGTATGCGTTATGGTTTCCATATATTGGAGTGCCATAACCATGCGGCTGACATGCTTACGTGTTACTAGTCCTACGTATTTTTGGGACTGGGACGTGACACATGTTTTGGATCCTGCACTCACATGATATATATGACTTTTATACTGTATATGTTCACATGCTCCCGATACCTTACATGTTCACATGTACACGTTTATTTACTTGTCACTGGTCGCTTACTTTATGTCGCTAATTATTTACTTTATGCCACATATTGTTTGTTTATTATCTTTCCTATTCTCGAGATACGTGCATTGGTACTGTAGGAGTCTCAATCCGCATTTATTTACTTCTCTCTATTCGTTGTTGTATTGTTTGTTGTGGGTTTTTGTTCATCCTATTGGCTTCCTTTGTGGTGCTTGTTGCTTGGGGTTTTGACCCCCCTGGTTTTGCATGGCCATATATAGTAGCAGATCCGGACGATCTACCTTCACTTTCATCGGATAGCTCGTACTCGGAGGATTGCGGCTCGGATTAGCGAGTAGGTTATCTTTATCCCCCATTCTATGTTGTACTTTCATTTTGTGGTGTTTAGCCAAGGACTTGTTTTAGTCCTTGTTTCTGGGCGTTGCTCTCTCTGTCTTTGGACGCCGTATTTGTATATTCTGGAATCACGGCCAGTAGTGCATTTACGTACTTTTTGTATATTCAGTTGATGTATCTTTACATTATGTCAACTATCATAATTATGTATGCATTTGTGTTTGAGACGTCTTACCCATCGCATATGTGATTTACTCTTTACCGCTTCTTGTGTTGATTGGATTGAGATACTGGAATTTGTCGGCCTTAGGAATGACGTCACATGCACGCTAGAGTTCTCCCACTTGTCTTTTAGATAACCGTGCCCGTATCTCGGGGTACTTATGTACTCAGATATACGTAGCTGGTTTTGTCAGCCCCCGCTCTCCATTATTCTGGTTCTGGAATGTGACAAAAAAATATTGTAATCCCTAAAAATTTAGTATTTTTTCTTATATCTTTGACACTTAAAATTTTCAATTCCTCCACAGGTAATTGTTTAGCTACATTAACTTAAGTTTGAATATTTTTGTGATATATTTCTTTAACGAAAATTTTCATCCAGAGCATCCGAATTTATATAAAATATAAAACGTCATTCCAATGGACGTTTTGATATTTTTTTCGTAATTTTATATATAAATTCGGATGCTCTGGACGAAAATTTCTATTTTTTTAATGTTATTTTATTACTCAATTGATTTATTTTCTTGTACTATAGATAAGTATTATTTATAAATGTTGTTTATGATATTTTTTGTAATTATTTTGACTTTGCACGATATAATTTCGGAATATAGAATTTTAATTAATTTATAATTAAGATATAAATTCAGTTCAAAGTTGTCGTGAATAATTTTCTAACCTAACATTAGCAAAATATTTTATTTTAAAATATTTTAGAATAAAGATATAAAATAAATTATTCTCTAATTAGATATAAAAAACAAAATATATAATTACTAGTTAGCATAAAAATAAACAACTTTTTTTGTTTGATATATTATTTTTACTGGATTAGGAACTGAGTTTCCAAGAGAAAATTCGAACTGTATCCATCTCCACGGAAGTCCTATCCTATCCAGCATACCAAAATAAATAACTTTTATAAATCGCTTTTTTTTTTATTCAAACAACTTTTATAAATCAGTAGTGAAAGGAACAAACACCACATAAATTGGGTATTGCCTAGATTTGTTCCCTGATCACCATCTGTTACTAGTAACATTAATCCATCAGAAGGCCACCACCACTGCACTATGCCATATACTGAAAGTGGCTTTATTCTCTCTCCATGGCTTCTCCCAGTGGGAAGAGGGGCAGAGATCCCGAAGAAGAGGAGATGTGCCTGGACAATTTCCACTCCCACAAGCGCTATCTCAGTGAGGTCAATTTTTCTACTTTCATCTCTCTCTTATTTATTTATTTATTTATTTATTTATTTTATTTTATAGGTTTCATCAGTTTCTGTGTAATTTTTAGTTATATATATTTTGTATTTGTTTGTTTATGATTCTTGATGTTGATTGGTATGGCTGCAGATAATTGCATCCAGTCTGAATGGGCTGACAGTTGGGGAGTCTCTCAGGGAGAGCCTTATGGAGTCTCCTCCTTCGAGGTCCGAAAGCCTTCTTGTTGCAGCAGGGAATTTATTTCCTTTTGGATTACTGTTTTTTTTTTTTTTTTGAGTCCTCTTTGTTATATAATATAATGTTTGCATAGAGTCATGTTGGTTAGCACCCTAACCTATAGTACATTAACTTTTGTTGGGATACGGAAATGGACACAACGACACGGACATGACCTGCCTTAGTGGATTCAGAGTGTTTGTGTCATATCCAGTATACGAATCTCAATGGTGGCTTGATTGTAGTTCCAGAATTATAGTAATAATTGAGGAAACAACTGGTTTTGTTGAATAGCTGTTTGGGTAAAGAAGTGGATTAGATGAGTCCGAAAAATACAATTTTCCGGTTTCAGTCATGGGGACCCTTTGCCATTCATCTTATTGTACGAAGAAAGGCATCAATAGGAGAGACAAAGTGATAAAACCAAATTTCCCCTTTGCTGATGAGTATGTGATCTACTACAAGGAGTTTGTTAAATCTTCGTGTATTACAAAAGTCTGAGAAGAGGCTTCTTGTCAAGTAAGAAAATGATAATCAACTGAAGGCCGCATGCCGTGGTAGAAGAGCATTTACCATGGTATACCTAGCGATCTGTGGTGTAGCCGAAATGAGATTGCTAAGATGGATCAGAGTGTTAGACAATTAATAAACAAAATGTCCAGAAAATTAGTGTAGCTGAGATGAGAATGCTAAGATGGATGAGCGGTAATACACTAAAAGACGTTATCAGAAATGAGTGTATCTATAGAAAGTTAGAGGTTACGTCAAATTGAGGATGGGACGAGAGAAAACCGTTTTAGGTAGTTTTGACATGTACAACAATATAGATGCCCCCAAAGGAGGAGCGATAATATAGTAGTTATTGTAGCCGCTAGGACTAGAGGTAGGCCCAAACAAACATGGTCTGAAGTTTTAAAGAAATGGTTTTTGTTAGCTTGACAGAGGATTTGGCCTTTGACCTTGCCGATGGAAGAAGAGGATTCAAACAGCCTACCCTAAAATTTTGGAATAAAGGATCTTATTTTTAAAATATAAATCATAAATGAACAAAAAACCATACTAAGGAAATAACTTAGCAAAACCACTTTTATACTTAACCACCTGAGAATGAAATATAGTTTAACTTGCATTGCCCGATGTATAAAATTTCTTCTAGGAACCGTATAAAATTATTTGGACATGTGTGATGGAGACTGATGGGCGGTTTTCAGGTTTCATAGGATTGTTGAACTGCTAGAAGTTTAGAACTATGGACTGACCAAAGAAACATGGATTGAGGGAAGTAAGGAAGGGTACTGCAGTTTCTGATGTTACAGAGGATATCATACTTTATAAACATGAACACAAAAAATGATTAATGTATTGGACCCCAAAAGTTTGGAATAAAAGCGTCGTTGAAGGCAGCACTCTTCATCCCTTGGATAAAGTGGGTGTAGAATCCACGTAAAGGACAATTAGTGATTGATTCTTTTTTCCTTCTAAAATTGGAATGTGTCCTTATTGCTTTCTTGACGCTCTCTACAGTTCAGCTCGTATGTTTTGTTTGCTGTAGAGAATACATTAGCTAACGTAAAAGACAAAACTGTTGTCTTCTGAGTTCTGAACCACCGTGTGTCTTCACTAGATACATAAATCATAACCGTTTAGAGTTCTAGGTACAAGCAAATGTTTCTAATGAATTTGATTAGGTACTATATTTGTGTATTCTTCTTAAAACCAAGGATAAAATGGAAAACTTGTTACCTACGTGACATAAAATTTACGTATATACTGTTTTGGAGAGGATTCTGCAACATCTTTTACTTTTTAGGAAACGATTCTGCAAGGTCAAATAAAACCTGAATATATTATTCAAAATTTACTTTCTAGGAAGGGATTCTTCAATAACTTGGAATTAGCTAGGAACAGCTGATACAATTTGAAACCTCCAGTATCCAGGCTGATATAATTTCCTAGTGGCAGCTTTTTAAACTAGTACCATAATCATTGAATAGCAAAATATAGGCTAATTACTTGAGGAATCAGTTCTTTTGGAATTCAGTTTCCTTATTTGTCGGCATCTACTTGTGAAAGCAAAATTTTCTAATTTAGTTTTGTCAGGTCACCTAGATTAAAAAGTTCTTGGCAATCTGGGATAGGGTTGAAGGTGTGTGTGTGTGGGGTGTGTCTGCATTCTAGTGTCAATTAGGGAGATAGGGGAGATGGCCGTATGCAATATCCTTTTGAATTTACTATTAATGTTGAGCAAAGGATATGTAGACTAGAGGTTACATCATGAGTTTAAGATACATGAATAGGGCCCTTCCATGTAAATTGTTGTGACAACCTTGGCAAGGTAGGAGTTTAAGCTCGTACAATTCTTAATCAGATTTATGTGAAAAATAATTATGCATTTGGAAGAATAACCAGTCCAGCTCCTGTATTGGCAGGGTTGCTTGCAAGAGCAAGAGTATCTCTTTTCTTGGGCAACCTTCAGAATTAGAGATGGAAGAATGATAACTAATGGAAAGGTAGGTGGTGCAATATTTTAAGATTAGAGGATACATCATGAGTTTAAGATACATGAATAGTGCCCTTCCATGTAAATTGTGGTGAGAACCTTGGCAAGTTTAAGCTCATACAATTCTTACTCAGATTTATGTGAACAATAATGCATTTGGAAGAATAACAGTAAGAATAACCAGGCCAGATCCTGTATTGGCAGGGTGGCTTACAAGAAAAAGAGTATCCCTTTTCTTGGGCAACCTTCAGAATAGAGGTGGAAGAAGGATAACCAATGGAAAGGTAGGTGGTGCAGCAGTATACCATTCATAGAAAATAGGTCTCCAGCTTTTACATGTTTGCCTTTTATGGATCTGTCTGGAACCCTTAACATTTGGTACTTTTCAACTAAGGGAGAATATGCGGAAAAGGTGGAGGCAAAGTTGTAGAAGTCCTAAGCTAGCAATAACGACGCATGATTGTGACCCTAGGATCATACCTATTTGGTAAAACATTAGGGTTTTTTATGGATTTCTGGCCGTTTGTGTTATTGTGAGTAGTTATCATATAGATTTATCCCAAGTTCTTCTAATAATTTGAAATGATTGGACTTTGTGCAAGGTTAGATTCAATCGATTTGATGAAAACCAAAATTTTTTTAGAAAATCAACATTTTATGGGGCCTTTCAAATCGGAAAAGTCTTCTATCATATAACATCCATATTTAGAAGGACCTAATAGCGACATGTCTAAATCTATCAAGTTTGATGAATGGAATTTGGATGATAAGATGATTTGCCCTAATGGTCGGATTTCAAAATCTATCAAGTTTGACAAAATTTGTCTTTTTTGATTCAAAGTCGATAAATTATTAACAGTTGAATGTAGCAAGATTGGAATGGGATCACCAGGGTTGAAATGGATTGAAATCTCCATTTATTATGGTCATCAACTCCACCTTTCCTTTTCCTCCTCCTGAAAATATTACAAACTCATCTTGTCCCTTTCTGAACAGGAACACCAAAAGAAAAATACCAAATGCCTCCACCAACTATTCCTATTCCTTCATACTTGTACAATCAACCTAGTTCTTCTCCCCTTGCATCCTTGCTGACATCATCTAATTTGTCCTTTTGTGCATAACCACAACAACAAAACTTTTTACAAAAGAAGATCGTGACATCATCTAATTTGTCCTTTTTACATTATTTATGGGGCCTCATTTTGAAAGTTCGCCTCAGACCCCATGAGCTCAGGGTCGGCCCTGCTTATTACGAGTCATCTTGTACCTTTTGCATTTAAACCCAAAGTTGAGTCATATTTATGTCATTTAAAAGTTAAATTGAGTACATTGGAAACAAAGGTTCGTAATATGAGAATCGAGATCCGAATCTGTTTCGATCATGATAATCTCGTTCAAATCTCGCTACATTCAATTGATAATATTTCATCATCTGTTAGAATAATTTGGGATACAATTATATGGTAATTATTCACAATAACTTTACATACCCTACTTCTTCCGCAAACCTATAAAATCCCCTAAATAATAGGGACCGTGTCTTCCTTCGAGCCTCGTCTTGTGTCAACTTTGCTGATTCTTCACATGTGAAGGAATGGTGGGGATTACATGGTGGTTCTTTTCTTTTGATGTTCATTTTCTCGACATGAAAGAAAGGGGAAGATGGAGTTAATAATGAATGGTGACACTAGGGCTCATGTGCTCGAAACAACCACATAGACGATGAGGATATCAACCAGTGTAGTCAAAGGCGCGCCTCAGGCGCGCCTTGCTCCTAGGCGCAGGGGCAGCGCCTCAGGGCACTCCAGGCGAGGCGCAATTCTTAAGGCGCACCTAAGGCGCGCCTTTTTCGAGCGCCTTGGAATAGCTAAGGCGCGCCTTGAAAATCTTGTGAAAAAATAACATGTTTAGACTATTTTTTTAATTGTTATACTATTTTTAGACTTTTTTTGAACTGATGTACTTTTTTTATTGTTTTCTCTCTCACTCACTCAATTCAAAGTGATTGCAACCTAGACATGGGAGAATTTGAAACACACATGTTTATCAATGTAGAAATCCGATGTGAATATATATATATATATATATATATATATATATAATTTTTGCGCCTCGTGTCGCTCGGGAATCGAACGGAATCGAACATTGTTTTCTAGATTTGGGTTTAAATGGAGGAGAAAGATTGAAGAAATAGAAATAAGATTGGCTTTCTCAAAAAGCGAATAATTACAAAATTACGACGATTTAATTGAGGAGAAAGATCGAAGAAATAGAAACAAGGTTAGCATTCTCAACTCTAAATTTAATTCCTCCCGGAGATTGAAGCTAAATTTAAAAAAAAAATAGCGGGCTGGCATGGACGATTGCTTTCTTTTGGAGGAAAAATCACTCTCATTAGGAGCGCGCTTAAGTCACTCCCCATTCATGCCTTATGCTTTATAGTGTTCCCTGCGGACATTATTCGTAAATCAATCTTCGTTCAACTAAATATATTATGTACATTTTTTAGAAAACTGTAAAGCCTAATTCTAGACAGGTCGAGTCTTAAGAATGTGAAGCCTAATTACATTTGTATCAAATGAAAATAATAAAGATAATAACTAAAAAATGTAGGTCTAACTAAACTCGAACCCAAATCTCTAATTTGATCCGGAGTTCGGGTGATCCTCTATAAAATAACCTAATAAAAGGAATTTCGACAACTACCTAGTGTAACAAAAATTTGTTAGGCGAAACAAATTGAACAACAAGGCTAACTACCAAAGTAACACTGTAACACATTGCCGAAGTGGTTTGGGAGGTAATGGTCTAGTTGAAGGTAAAGGTTTTGATTTGCCTTACATACTATGAGAATTTACGACTAGTAAGCAACTCTTATGGTGCAAAATTTTAGGTTGTATATGAGATAATGGGTATATAAGGGAACTTGGTTAACTACCACCGCTTTGGTGGAAAGTGGAGTTTATTTTTCCTATTTCTTAGTAGGAAGGTTATCATGATTTCTTTATAGGTGCTGTGACTACTTTTTATGAGTTATATGTTAAGCTTGCACCATAAATAATGTGAAAATGTTTGATTCTGTGGAAAGAAATATTAGTTATTGATTTTGCAGAGAAGGTCTTGTTTTTCTTAAATCAAACTTTCTATCTTTAACCTCTCTCTCTTGCTTCGATCTATGTTATTCCAAAATAGTTGGAAGAACAAAGAGAAGAATCGTGAGCTTGTTTACGTAGCTCGTGAGAGCATCTTTGACGAATTTGAAAATAATCAAATACTTACTCGTTCGGTCCATAATCAAAGCCTTTATTTATTTTCAAATTTGCCAAGGATACTCGTAATAGTTAGGTGGACATGCTCACGGTTCTTTCTTTTGTTTTTAGTTCTACCTATTTTGGAATGAGAGGTGAAAGAAAGATACTTTCATTTGAGGGGAAGAGTACATCATTTGCATGAGATCATAATTCTTCCCCTAAATTTGAATACTTGTACCTTATTTATGGTACAAACTCAACACATAATTACTAAAAATTAGCTACTCCATCTAAAGATGAATCCATGATGATATTTCCACTAAAAATAGAAAACGAATTCCATTTTCCACCAAAATGGTGGCACTTTACGGACACCTTAATTACCTACTACCTACGGACAACCAAAAATATTGCACCACAGCAACAACCTTAAAGAAAAGCGATAGGTGGAGTTTGAGGAATATGCTTGATGTTCATTGCCCATTTTAAGGGGTAATAGGAGTTAGATGTATCCCTAGTTTGGTAAAGGCGTTATGGATTTATTGTGGGAACAAAGAGCAAGAATATTTGGGTGTTTGGAATATTGCAGCTGTCACTACAACTTGTGGAATATGGTGTTGTAGGCAAAAATTCAGAGAACATCTTCATAGTGGAAATAAACTCCAAAATTCAGAGAACATCTCAGAGAAAATTCATAGCCACAAAGACAAAAATTTAATGTGGTTCGGCTAAGATGCCTACATCCATGGACGATGGTGATTCAGTTCCACTATGAAGAAGAAGAAAAGAAATTACAATAGCTCTTTCAATACTTCTCTCCTTACTCTCAAAAACTCTCTATCACAAATATAATAAAGAAGAAAAATCACTCTCCCAAACTCTTGTGTTAAACTCATTCAACAACTTTTGTTGAGCACACATTTAGATATCTCAAGAAGAACCTTTTCCAATATATGGTCAAAGTCAAAGATATGGAAATCCAATCATATATATGCTTACCATATATTGAAAATCCATATATGGAAGTCCAATATATGGAAAGTCCAATATATGTAAATGAGAAAATCCAATAATATATATGGTCAAAGTCAAAAATAGTCATGGGCCTATTTTTGTTTGGCATATTTCTTCAGGTGTTTACATAATGTGAAATTCTTTTGGAATCGAGGTAACAATTTCATAGAAAGTGTTGGAAACTAGCATGACATTGTGCATGATTCACCAGCCTCCTGTGAGGAGACTGTGCACTGACATTCCCCCTTGAGGACCAGACAATGACTTAGCAGGCCTAAATGCTTCTTCCTCTTATGGTACGGCCCAGATTTGAGCAGTAATGTTGGTGAGGTAGTGAGCATGACATATTTTTAATGTTCTACATCAAGGAACCAGTTTTGCTGTATGTCGTCAGTGACTGCTTTCTTATTTTATGTCGGGATACTCTCATGGAATGTTGGACTAGTTGTACTCCTATCGGACCTTTTAGTTTCATTAACAGGACATGGGAAATCTATCTCATCGATTCTGCTCGAAAGGAATTTGTAGATGGGAGTGAATAGGGAGTGAAGTTGGAAGTTTTTTTCTTGCATGAATAGACAATTTACTGGTTCACAAGAGTAGCGTAACACATTTCCTTTTTACCTCCTCAGCGTGCATGAGAAGCTAATGTTCTGGTTCTAGCCCATCAAATGTCTAGATTCATGCAGTATAGATCCCAACTCAAAACCAATCCTCCAAAATATTCCCAAGTTAGAAACTGAATTAGGATTTCTTGGTCTGGACTCGTCAGGAATATGGCTTAGGTTTGTAGAAATTGCGTAAAAGGATTTGGAAAACGGCTTTGGAGTTTTGAAGGAGATTTGAAGAAATTGGGACCTGCTGTACCATTCTGTATACAACCGTGTAGTTGTGTTTTGGAAGGGATTTTGAGAAATTTCAGGTAAGGAATGGCGATGGAGGAATCTAGTGTTATAGTAGAAGGGAAGTAGAGGCTTAGGGAAAGGTAAGGAGGGGTTTTGCATGTTGTCTGATGCAAAACAGTGGAGATACAGTTCTGGTTCTGGGAAGCACTCAGAGGAGGAGGTTTTAAAGGTGGAAATGTAGAGATGGGAAGATGAAGAGGTTTTATACCTTCCACTCTAGGGCTTCAAACCCATCCCTCATCACTCAAGTGATCATGAAGAAGGGGCAAAGTGGAGGTACAGCATAAACTCCCATCCATTGTAGTCAAATTACAACAGTAAAAGGAAATAAAAACCTAATACAAGTAGGACACTTCCAATTAAACAAAACCAAATTTGAAACAAATTCAATGAAACCAAAGTAAACTAACTATAGTGACTCAATGAAACCAAAGTAAATATATATAGCCTCTAGGCAATTATTGCAAAGGAAATAAAAACCTAGTACAAGTAGGACACTTCCAATTAAACAAAACCAAATTTGAAACAAATTCAATGAAACCAAAGTAAACTAACTATAGTGACTCAAAAAACTAAATTAACTCCATGAAAGTCTACTTCATAAAGTAATTTGCACTGGTCCATTTTCATGCCCTCTATGTGGAGCTTTCAACTCTACCGATAATCTTGAACAAGCAATCAGGCTGAACCAAAACATCTTTGGATGATATGAAGATAAGGTTAATTTTTTTTGTGATAGGATCTTGCATAAAGATTATGTCTGTAGTCTTTGAAAATTTGCAAATGGTAAGAGGGACAAAACATCTTTCGATGATATGAAGATGTTAAGGTTAACAAAAAATTTCACATAGGAGGAAAATATTAGTTAAAATTGCACAAAAGATGAAAGTTTTGTTAAATTTTCATCCAAAGGAAGCTGGCGCCAAGACAAATGGCTCCAAACGAAAAAAAGAGGTGGGCGCCAACTACATTGGCTCCAAGAAAAAAAATTAAATATTGAGTTGGGTGCCAACTCCATTGGCTCCAACCCAAAATAAAATAAAAAATGGGGGTGGCGCCAATGGTGTTGGCTTCAACCAATAAACCAGCTGAAAAAAGAAAAAAAAAACTCCGGGCGCCAACACCTTGGCTCTACCCAAAAAAAAAAAAAAAGCTTGGCACCATTTGTGTTGGAACCGAAGTAAAAAAAATACTAAATTTGATAATGGAGAATTGTGAAGAATTCTACATTCTTCACACTTCTTAAATATAGTAAGATACAACGGTTGAAAATTCGAACGTTAAAAATCAGATCGTTGAACAAATTCGAAAGTTGCAAAAAAATAAAAAAATGGTTGGCGCCAAGAAAAATGGAGCGAAATCCAATTTTTTTGTTTGGATCCAAGGGTTTTTCTAATTTTTTTTTCTGTTAAGCGGCTAGACTTTTTTTCTTTATTATTATTTTTTGGTTGGCTCCAACCCCATTGGCGCCAACTAAATTTTGTTGTTGTTGTTGGAGCCAACCCTGTTAGCGCCGGCCTCAATATTAAAAATAAAAAAAATTCTTGGCTCCAACCCCATTGGCGCCAACCAATTTTTTATATTTGTTTTGGGGTGGGAGCCAACCCCATTGGCACCCAACATTTTTATTTTTGTTTTTTACGGTTTGGAGCCAATTTGTCTTGGCGTCAGCTCCCTTTGGCTGAAAATTTACAAAACTTTCCTCTTTTGTGCAATTTTAACTAATATTTTTCTCCTATGTTAAATTTTCTGTAAGGTTAAACTTTTCTATGATAGGATCTTGCATAAAGATTATGTCTGTAGTCTTTGAAAATTTGCAAATGGCAAGAGAGAGGGGCTTCTTATGTAAATGCTTCAAGAATGTGACGAAAATGGTAGTAGGAACCTTGTTAGCATATTGTTGACATTGAGGTGGCTTCTTCGAAAGTGAAGTCTCATCATCAATTGACAGGTTTCTTGTGGATAGTACAAATCTTTATTTAAGCCTCTAGCCGTCCTAATACACTATTGACATCTATACATTTACAAAGAAGAGGATATATATGTCCACTAGTTTGCACAGAATCCTCATTTTAAAGAATCCATTGCACTCATGATGATTGTGGGAAAGAGAGGCATCGAGTCACCAAGAAGGTGAACATGCTCTGGTTCAGAGCACCTAACTTGGCACGGAACAATTGCTTAACTGGATTTATCTTCCAAGATAATCCCAATTTAGTAAAGAAATTAAATTAGTACGGGACAACTGTTTGAGTTGGATATCTATGTTGTACTTGGTGCTAGACGAGGCACGTCGACATGCCACCCGCCTCGCCTAGGAACGCCTAGGCGTTCGTCCAGAATTTTTGCATATTCTTGATATTTTGCAATTCTGCATACAACTATACATATACTATATGTTATGTAAGAAGCAACAAATAACCCATATTCAACAACTAGTAAGCATTAAGCAATAAGCATAAAAGTAACACTAATAATAAGTTCTAATAAGCATTAAACAAGCATTTATGAAGCAACACAAGAAGTCTATAACTAATAAGATCTAATAACCCGCCTAAATACCGTTATTTTTTTCCTGGGCGACCCTAGGTCCAGAAAAACTTTTCCCAGGTCGAGGCGCCTCCTCTCCAACCTGCACGCCTAGGACAACATAGTTGTATATTGTTTCTCTTTTTTCGGTTGTATTTGCCCTTCTGGCCTTTATCTAATGTTAGTTTAAGTTCTTATTTATGAAACACAAGATAATCCCACTATTCTCTCAGAAAAAAGTTGGGACAAAACTACTAAGTAAATTTAAACTAAAATAATTTAATAGAACAAATAAACTGATTGTCAAGACTCAAAATGCCAAATAAACTCAATAAAAGTCTCATTAATGCTACAGATGGTAGTATATGGGCTTGGCTATGAAGCACGGACACTCCGAAAAATAGCTAGAATATGTTTGTGTTCTGTCGGATACATTACGGACACAACACAAAAACTTCAAAACAAACTAGGACACAGAAAAATTGGTGCCGTGTTCACGTCGTTATGTCCAAATCATGTTTTATGCATGTCAATGCAACATATGGGCTTGGAAAACCAGGGGTTGGTTTCAACCTTGGAAAAATCCTTCTAATCTTGTTCTGTTATATGACAATTTTATACATGAAGATGTTAAAGGAAAACATGGCTTCCATTATTTTAGCTTCAAGATTTGTACATATGGATATAATGGAGTATGCACCTTCAATTTCTTGTTTACTTTTTACTAAACGTTGAATCACTTGATATCGAACATTTTAAGTCTAAGCACTAAACTTGTAGTAACTTGAAGAAGTGGAATAGTATACCTTCTGTTATGTTATTGATGCTGAACGTAATGATGATTTTAACTAAAGCATTTTAGATATATTTTTTCCAATATGTACGCATTACTGAGTATGAACAATCAATTTGTTCTACTTTTATGTTTTACTTGACATCTCTTGGATTCTATTAAATGCCTCACAGCGAATTTCTCTCCACCCAAAATATACACATTATTTTCTTCTGAATATATATCAGACACCCTCTACAGCTGGAAACTCTTGAATCATTATTGCATTTCTAGAATCATCAACTTCACCCAAAAGGTAGGGTAAAAGGCTTTTTGTTGCTGTTGTATTAACTTAGTACCATTGCCAGCGTCGTCATCCTGTTCAACATTAAGCTCTTTGTTCGCCGCAATGGACTCTTCTCTCAAACATATAGTAGCATGTGGTATCTATTCCATACCACAAACTAGTGGCCATCCTTGGAGCAAGAATCTTCTGTCTAAGATCAGATTGAGCTGTAATGTAGGTTGTTGTCACCATCTTCATCTTGACCTAGATCTGCTACAGTGCCATCTCGATAAAAGAGCCATCACAGTTTGCTTTCTACCAACCACACTGAGGTATTTCCTACACATGTTCTGTTATGATCCAAGGATATCAATTAAAATGGATTCAGGGTTACAGGCAGACTCCCCATTCACTCAACAAAGCACGCCCTGCAGCAACAATTCTAGCTACCCTTCTAAACCTATATAACTCAGTGCAATGCAGCACCTTGTCAAGAACACCAACCATATTGCGCAAAAATCAGTTCCCTTCACTCAAAAGTCAGGTCGTCGAGACTCCTTTATATAAACTACCCCGTGCAGAAAAGATATTGTTGTTCTCAATATCTGACATCCAAAACAGTGCCAGCATGAATTTCTATGCAGTTCTCTGCACAATGAGATACAATTTATATTTAGTTTGATATTCAAGGAAGATCAGTGCCTTATGCCTTGAGATATACTTTGGCTTTTGTATTTAAAGGCTATGTTTACACTTTCACCTATTAAAGAGCTGTTCTGTATTTTGAAAAAAAGGTCTCCCAAATTACTATATTTCCTGCATGCTATAGTTTCAATCTATTTGCGCATTTGTGCAAATACGGACATGGATAAGGATAGAGTTACAGGATATTGCCATTGTCAAATAGGTACAAGGCAGTTGCATATGCTGCACGGATAAGGACACAGCTTCAGGTATGGACACGATACATACATGGACACCATTTTCCCCTGTCCCTTCAACATCGGTTTCAATTCATTCCTTATTTTATTAAGCATGAGTTCAGCATCTTAACAAACACCTTGCCTTGGTTAGTTCTTAATACCCTGCTTTCATGTCTTGCTCAATCCTCTTAGCCTTTAAGTTTACCTCATATTCATCGACAGAAATTAATATAACTTTTCAAGATGTGAAGGCAAGATTTTGGTCATGGCTTCTGCTGCCAGTAAATCCTTTCCTAAGGTGATTTGACTGGCTGTAGAAAGCAATGCCAGTTTGCTCCTTATTTATATATGTATATATTTCATGTTATTTGTCTAACATGTACCTGATGTTCAGGGAAGAAGTAACAGCACCCTACTCCCCGATGTCCGAAGATTATGATGATTCTCGGTTCATAGGTGACCCCACCATGAGCAATCTGTTGGTCCCATCTGAGTCCATTAGCAGGCCGACGAGTCCAGTTTCCCCTCACGGTTATCAAAAACCACTCTCCGGATTGTTTTCTTCAGTGAATCCTAACCCCTTTTCTGGGTGCACCCTCCCGGCTGTCATTTGCTCTCAGCCACGTGGCCGCCGCACAGACTCAGAAGGCCGGTTTCCATCCTCGCCTAGCGACATGTGCCACACTGCAGACCTAAGGAAGACTGCACTCCTGAGGTCGGTGCAGATGAGAACCCAGCCTAGCTGTCAGGTGACTGGCGGTGTCCATGGCAGCATGCAGGGGGTAGAAGAGGGAGAAGACCATGGGTCCTGTTCGTGTCCGAGGGCTCCAGATGAGGAGGTGGGTTACCAAAGCTTGGATCGGGTTTCGGATTTTGGGTGATGGAGATTAAAAATCTTGGCCATGAGCAAGATTTTCAGCTTGAGAGGGATTGAAGGTAGAATCAAACAATGAGATTATGTACAACGAAAAGCCTAAAGCATTAATCTCCTGATGAAACAAATCACCTGGGGGAAGATGACTGTTGTTTTCTTGTTTCCCCCTCATTGTGCAAATTTCTGCATGCTGACTTCTTACTCCCTAATGTTGATCGACAGTAATAGGTAGGCTACAGTTTCTGCAGCAGCTTATGTTTGTACAATATGACATGTTAAGGAAGAAATCCATGTTTTATGAGATGAAATGTTTTCCCCCAAAATCTGGGATAAAGGTGGTGTTTGTTGGTGGTGTTGGGATGAAATATGTTTTGCACTGGAGATGTTATTAGTAATTAGTATACTTTCCTAACCCCTCTGGAATTTGAGCACCATTTTCTTGGTGGTTAGAGGAATGGATTGACTCACAACTAATTACTCGGTGAGCATCCGGTTTATTCGGTTTCGATCGAATTGAAATAGACAAAATTGAATAAACACATATTCTAAATATCCAAAATCGAATTGAAATTAGCCAAAACAAAAACCGAATAATCGATTTGATTTGTTCGGTTGGACTATTTTTATTGTTTAATGGACCAGGTTCAAAGTTGGAATCATGGTTAAATTGTATTAAAAATTGTAATTTTTATATGCACATTTGTTGTATTTCAAAGTAGCTTTTAAAGTTGGACTAGTTGTTAAATTAACAAATTTTAGCTTCAAAACACATACGTAGAATTGTTATTTTCAAAATATAGATATTTTTAATTATAAAATATACATATAATTGAGTATATTTACATAATTGTATCTCATATTCTATCTTAAAGAAAGGTCTCAAATATCATATTAAACTCCATGCCACTATATCATAACTCTACGACAATGGACCATGGGAAGGAGCATAATATGAAAATATTTGGTCACAAAGAACATTAATTATGCTCTCATACAAAAACTGTAGACAACAAAACCGTAAAAACAAATCGAACTACCACGTGGCATATCGTGATTTGCTGGAGAAAAAAAAAAAATTAATTCAGTCCTCCTTCCGCTGAATGTAGGCAAAAAATTTCGATCAATTATGAACTGCCACGTGGTCTCGATTTTTTTTGTGGTTCCTTTTTCGGTCTGTGGAGACCTGCTGACTCTTATATTTGGTCTCCTTTCATCTCACATACACATTTTGAGGTATGATTCCCAACCCTAATTTGCTCTGAATAAAGCGACTTTGAGCCACTTCGTTGTCAAATATTTGTTTCACTCGAATTTCAACTCTTATCTTCAAGTGATGGGATGGTTGGACTCTGACCTGACCTCGTAAGGTTTCACCAAATCTTGGTTAGACGCTATTGATATCCAAATCAAGAACTACTTAAGGAATACTATCCTGCCATTACCAAGAAGAGTTCGGTAAGATCCTTCTCCTTTCACGCAGATGGTCTCAACTTTGAAACGATTAAACTATTTAATTGAAACAAAAAAATGACTAATTATTTTAGGCTAATTGGCATTTAGATACCTTCAACTTTTCACCTATATGCATGTTGTTTGTTATTATTTTTATTAGCACTTTCCTATTTTAATTTTTCTTTCTTGGTAAATGTGTTTTCATCGATTTTGGAATATTTTTGAACCGACCGTTTATGAAAACCTCTGCTTGGTAATTTTTATAAAACACTGGTTTTGGTCGACTCAAAAATTTCCAAAAAATGGTGTAATGTAATTTTGGGTGGCTTTGTAGACACCCAAAATCGATAGATTTTGAGAGATTTTATTATTCTATTTTATTTATTCTTGTAATTTTTCTTTTCAAACCGTTCGTTACCAAGCATGGATTGGATTGGTTTAAAAGTCGCTACTTAAAACCATTCAAAATCGGATCCCTCATAACCGATCATAACTGGTACTCTAAAAATACCTCATAACTGCTACTCCTACAATTGCCAATGAGACCCTTAGGGGATGAGAGGAAGAAAGGACTGATAGTCTGGGATGGTTTCGTTTATGATTTAGGGATAAATTGTAGGGTTAATTAGACTTTGGGTTCCAAAAATATTCGAAAATTAGCGCTTGGGTCCTAAAAATGTCCACTTTAGAATTTGAGTCATGAGATGACGGTTGACCATTCAAAATATGTTAATATCGATTGCAGAACTGAAAATGTCCAGTTTAGGGTTTGGATCCTGATACTACCCATGAGAAGAACTTAGATCATCGTGGGTCCAAATAACCCTAAGATGAACATCGATGTGTACTTGCAGCCATTGATAGTGTCACGTCCCAGTCCCAAAATACGTAGGACTAAGAATACGTAAGCATGCCAGCCGTATGTATATGACAACTCCAGTATATGGAAACCATAACACATACGTACGCTGTAAAATGAATATTAATTCACAAGTGGTATATAATGTCACAAGTCACAAGCAATACTAATCTCATCCACAAAACCAAATAGAAATAAATAACCAAATATGTCAATGAACCAAGTATGAAATAGTCGAGAAGAACAATGGTTGGGTGAAGACAAATCCACTACCAACTAGAATATGAAAGAAAATATAATGAGTACATCATCTAATGATGATAGAGGCTCGAAGGAAAGACCTCCTCGAAAGAGAAATAAGTAGAGTCCTGATCCGTGCTCCAGCAAATAGTCTCAATCGTCTATACCTAGAAAGGGACCAGGTCCTCAGAGGGACGTAACAAGATACATAGAAGCATGTCACAATATACTGAAAATAAATATCCAACACTACAAAAATACACTGTTTAGCGACAGAATTATCTGTCACTAAAATACATTTTTCCATCCATATTTGATTTTAGCGACGAATTAGAGACGAAAAGGTTCCGTCAAAATAACTAACGTCGCTACAAAATTTTTATCTCTAATCCGTCACCTAACCGTCTATGTGATATGCAGTTTTAATAACAACTTTCTCGCGTATGGACTATATGGCTAAAATAATGGGATGAACATAGTTCTCTTGGAGATCCAAGGGCCACGTGGATAACGTCACGGACGTTAGAGGCCGCAAAATAAATATAGGATCATCATGACTCGTGTCTCCAGCGGAGCGTATGGTTTGAATAGGGAAAGTGTAAATGAGTCACATCACTACCATTATAAGGCAAATTAGCGACGCAGGAAAGCGTCGCCAAATGTCAAAAATACGTCGCTAATACCTAGTAGCGACATATTTAGCAACATTTGGACTTAGACGCGAAAAAGCTAGTCGCTGATCAAAACAACGTCAAAAAATGTTGCTGTAGCAACGTAATTTAGCGACGTTACAAAGTCGCAAAAATGATGACTCTTAGTGTCAAGTGTCGCCAAATTTGGTCTATAAATGTTGTTAAATTTAGTGACTACCTGTGACATAATCAGCGATGAATAGCTGATATGGCCAAAATTGCCATGTCAACAATATTTAGCGACGTGTAGTGACGATCAGCGACGCCATGAGAGTTTAGCGACGTCATTAGCGACGCGTAAGGACGTCACTGAATGTCACTAAACGTCGCTAATATTAATAAATAAAAAAATGTGACAGTTTAGCGACGTTATTACCGACGTATATGGACGTCACTAAACGTCGCTAACAAAGAAAAATAAAAAATTGAAATAAATAAATGCCTGCAATATCACAGTATAACATGCCTGCAGTATCACATTTCAAATAAATAGACAGACCAGGAGCAGCCCTCCGTTGAATTTCCTCGGTTTGCCGACCCCTTCGGTGGAACACTCAATACTGGTACAATCATACAACAACAATGATGAAATAAATCAATAAAAAGATGACTCTAAGGCCCGAATGTAGTCACACAATATCCAGTCATAAAATAAAAATGTACAAATAAGTCACACAATAAAACTGTACAAATAATAAGTATAAACTCCCATGAATGGGCCAATACACACATGTAAAAAAAAACTACTACTGATCAGGAGGAGGAGCCGCGTCGAATCTGAGATAATAGCGCGTCAAACTGCTCTTGTGTAAGCGTTACGGAACCCGATACAGGAGTCGATGTAGATGACGATACATGCGGACCAGGAGGACGTCGCTGCCCCAACTCTATCAGTCGAGCGTCGCAAGTATCCATGACAGATAATAATTTTCTCATACTATGCTCCACTCGCTCGCCCATCTGAAGATGTGACGCCTGCATCCTCGATAGTGTAGCGTCCACGGTCTCTACTCGCTCGCTCATCTCAATATGTGACGCCTGCATCCTCGATAGTATAGCGCCTATGGTCAACTGTGACTCCTGCAGCGATGTCACGTTGCGCTCTGTCGATATCGTCAGATCCCTCAGCTCCATGATGCTACGCTCCAGCGTTTCAAACGTGCTATGAGCGTCGCATCGTCAGTCTGCGACTGCGGCTGCACCATAATTTTCTTCATCAACTCGTCACGCAGAGATGTGATATGAAGGTCAACTCTCTCTCGGGCTCGTTGCGACTCCTGGGAGGGTCGTGGGGTATGCACATCGGCAGAGGATGTCCTAGAGGACTGTGACACAACATAGGTGCCGTAGGATCCCGTACCGTAGTACCTATCCCTATGCAGACCACCAACGACTCTCATCCAAAGCTCGTCATCCGACGGAGCTGGGTGGGTCGGGGGTTGCAAGAAACTACCCCCTCTCCCTATGTGGGCTGGGTCGACTCTTCGCGGATCCTCCTATACTCATCCTAGAAAAATACATATCTATCGATAAGCATACTACTTACTATATATCTTAGATACTTATTACTAATTATATGTATTTTTTGCTAAGTTATATCAAAATTAACAAAACATAAGAGTAATACTTACGTAGCTCTGCTTTACCCTATCATCGATAAGTTGTCTCCCCTTTCTATGAGTGGCGAGGAACACTGTCACTACATTCGTGTGCTCACCCCTCTGGTCCTGTTAAGAAATATATTATTTTTTATTAAAGTAACAAATTAGGCCAGGATGATTAAAAATTGTATATACAATGGAAGACGTATGAACGACGAAAATGTTCTGTCATCGGAATCGACCCACCACACCACTTTTTCGTCCTCTGTCGAGCCGCCTTGGCCTTCTTCGACTTTTCTCTATACCTATCCTCGTTGAATTTAGCCCTCATCGCAGTCCACTGTTCAGGTGTGATCCAACCTTGGATAGGTTTTCCTTCGCGATCACGAGCCTTCTGGTCATCCATATCCACAAGACCATGCTTGTCAATTTTTCAACCTTGATCTTGGATCGGATCGAACCACTTACACTTGAATAACATGATCTTAGTAGGCTCTGTGGCATAATTATATGTCAACTCCACAATCTCTTATAAGACTCTAAAGAAATCAGTACCTAGATCGACGTCTTTGTAGTTCGAAGATTTGATACACAAACAACTATTTTTCGTAGAATTGAGATCCAGGAAGCTGTCTCTTATTGGGATATTTGTTGACTTGAACTTAAACCCATTAAAATAGTAAGTTGGCCAGATCTTGACGACATAAATTGGTTCCTTTGCTAGAGTTCTAATAGATTTATTCTCAAGTGTTGCCTCTGGACGATTGATCTAAATGTCAAATAAGCGATACTAAGTTTAACGTTAATTATTGTGCAAGTATACATACACAAAAAGTAATTACTGAGATCCTTACATATTGTCACGCCCCGATTCCGTGGAATCGATAGTCGTTCCCCGGACGTGACGCCGTGCGGGCCTAGATTGTGCACCGCACAAGGCTAAGGTATTTTATTTTGCATAGCGAGCACATATTTAGAGTACGCAGATAAATTGAACACATATTTGAAACATGGAAAAGTTCTCTTTTTATTGATAGTATGAACATCTATTATAAACTCTTGAACTGAGTCATAAGGTTGCCACTCGGGCTTACAAAAGTGTTGACACAAAATGAGATAGCAGTCCTGTACATTACATCCCTACTAAACTTTAAAATGTAAAGACCTCCTGGCGGGATGGTGACCTTCCTACGAAGCTGCATTGTGTTGGGTTGCTAGCTCTTGTCTTCAAAATGCTTCAAAAGGATGGCGTAATTTGAATGCGCCCACAGCTGGACTGGATCGGGGATTGACTTCTGCTCCTCGTTTGGTTCTCCTTAGCGCGGAAAACCTATTTCAATGAGGGTCAGTACATCAAAACGTACTGGTAAAGGCAAGCTAACCCAACTATACCAATCAACACGTTATTTATATGAAGCATGCATATTTATTTGTGGTCTTTCTAGCTTGCCCTAGTTCATTTACAAGCAAGCAATATATATATTACTGAAACGAACTTGCTACCGCTCGGTGACATTTACCATCCCGTCTGAACCACCTGCACAATACTTACCATGTCCTTCCCTGCCACGAAGACACAAGTTAGCTTGCAACAGGTTTAAATATACGAGGGGATCATTGGCTTGATGCCATAAGGGACGGTTCTAGTTTGGGGCGGAATGACTTGCAACGCAAGGATCAGGGCATCGCATGCTATTCCGTCTGATGCAGGAGACTATCAGGAGTTTCGTCTGGAACGGATCGGTGCCAGTGCCCCAGCGACCGTCCACAGGAACTAAGACCTTGTGCACAAGCTGTCCGTGATCGAACGTAGTACACTAAGTTAGCAGTTGAGGCAAATCAGGGCAATATCAGGCACATGATAGTAACAGGGCAAGATATACTTTTGCATAGTCTTCCTGTGCAGTTTATTGCCTTCAGGATAAGTTTTATACATAGCATAATTTAAGAAGAAGTATTATTCTAACTTGTATTTATGCATATAATGAACATTCCAAACGAACAAGCATGCAAATGAGTAACAGTTCACAAGTTTGATTGATAAGCATAATAACCAAGTATATTCTCTTTTTATCTTGACATCTTTTAGTTATTACTTGGCATCGTTTGATCGAGGCGAGCAAGAATACAAGATTTTTGATGTGAAGACTGGAAGAAGGGCCAACTGAATCGAATATAAGCCACTCACAAGTTTGTTGGAAGGAAGAAGGAAAGAGGTGCTTCAGGAGTTCGCTCGGGCGCTGCCTACTGCTTGTTCACCTGCATTGCCACGAACAGCTGATCAATACCTCTTTCACTCTTTCCATTATCGGAATTGAAGTGCAGTTCAACGAACGAAAACAATGAAATCTATCAAAATCGTTCAAGAAAACTCAAGCAAATCCGAAAACCAACTCAAGGCACGAAAGCAACAAGCGACAACGAAAACTAGGCAACAAAAGATGCAGCGGAGAGGTCCCTCCTGACTCTGCCGCTAAGTCGATCCCGGGGGCACGGTCCACTGAATATGGGAATCGATTCTGAAGAAGCAAATCCATAAAGAGGATGGATTCTTGTTTCAATCTATCCCGATCGAACGATACCGTCTTGTATTTCTTAGCTGCGCTCCCCGAATAGGGGGAACGGGGCACCACATCCTACCCAACTAATTGGAAGTTTTATCCCGAAACTTAGGAATATAACCTACCACTAGGAAATAACGAGGGGAACCTTTCCCTCATCTCAGATTCAAGCTCCCAAATGGATTCTTCAACCGAATGATTTCACCAAAGCACGCGCACGAGAGGATCCGAGCGACTTCGAAGCAGCTTTTCTTTCCGATCCAAAATTTGCACAGGTTGTTCTACATATGTCAAGTCTGTCTGAAGATTCAGTTGATCCAGATCTACCACGTGGCTCGGGTCGTACATATACTTCCTAAGTTGGAAAACATGAAAAATATTGTATACTTCGGATATGGATGGCGGTAGGGCAATATGATATGCAACTGAGGCAACTCGCTTTAATATCTCGAACGGACCGACAAATCTCGGACTTAGCTTTCCCTTTGCTCCAAATCTGGTGACTTCTCGAATGGGCAAAACTTTGAGAAATACACGATCTCCTTCTAGAAACTCAAGTGGCTGTCGATACGTATCGACGTAGCTCTTTTGGCGGCTTTGGGCTATCTTTAGCTGTTCCCAAATCAAGCGAATCTTTTAAACAGTCTGCTCCACAAGTTCAGGGCCAAGGATCTGCCATTCTCCAACTTCATCCCAACAGATCGGGGATCTGCACTTCCGCCCATACAACGTCTCATACGGCGCCATCTGAATGATAGATTGGAAGCTATTGTTGTATGCAAATTCAGCTAACGGCAAATGTAGGTCCCAACTAGTCTTCAAGTCCAAGGCGCAGAGTCGTAGCATGTCTTCAAGGATCTGCTTGACACGTTCCATTTGGACATCGGTCTGTGGATGGTAGGCAGAGCTGAACTTCAACTTCGTCCCCATTGCTGACTGCAGGCTTTCCCAGAAACGCGATAGGAATCGACCATCTCGATCGGAGACTATGGATACGAGCACGCCGTGGAGCCGAACGATTTTGTTGAGATAGATTTGAGTCAAGCGATCGGCGCTCCAAGTACTCTTGATAGGCAGAAAATGAGCTGACTTAGTGAGGCGATCGACAATAACCCAAACAACATCATTCCCCCGTTGCGTCTTTGGCAAGCCAATAATGAAATCCATTGTTATATGTTCCCATTTCCACTCCAGAATAGCGAGGTTCTGCATCTCTCCGCCCGGCTTCTGGTGCTCGGTCTTTACCCTCTGACAAGCCATGCAATGCGACACGAACAACGCCACATCTCGTTTTAAGCCGTGCCACCAAAACGTCGTTAGAAGATCTCGATACATCTTTGTGCTACCCGAATAAGAAGTATAACTAGCAAAATGGGCTTCAGTGAGTATCTCTCTTCTGAGGGCCGCATCATTTGGAACGCACAATCTTCCCTTCACTAGGATCATCCCGTCCGTGCCTACCGCAAACTCGGATGCCTTTCCTGCTGAAATAAGACTTTGCATCTTTTGCAGGAACATATCATCTTTCTGAGCGGTCTTGACTTTTTGTAACAAGTCAGGCTCGAGGAGCAGTTGTGCCACTTGCGCCCCCTTTTTGTATCTGATTAGTAGTGTAATGTCCAAGGATTCAAGATCTCGACATAGCCTGTCATCAATAGCCAAACTCCCAATGAACACTCGACTCAGTGCATCAGCTACGGCGTTTTCTTTGCCAGGCGTATATCTGATCATTAAGTCAAAGTCGCTAAAAAGTTTGAGCCAGCGCCGTTGGCGAAGATTCAAATCCTTTTATGTATACAGATATTTTAAACTCTTACAGTCCGTATAGATCTTACACGGTATACCATAAAGGTAGTGGCGCCACAACTTCAGCGCAAACACCGCTGCGGCAAGTTCAAGATCGTGTGTTGGATAGTTCTTCTCGTGAGGCTTTAAATGCCTCGACGCAAAGGCTATCACCTTGTCCCTTTGCATAAGGACACATCCCAGACCTTTTCCCAATGCGTCGCTATATATTTTAAAATCATCCAGTCCGTCCGGCAGAGTAAGGATCGGAGCAGAGACGAGGCGCTGCTTTAACTCCGTAAACGAAGCTTCATAGTCGTCCGTCCAAGTAAACTTTACACCTTTTTGAGTGAGCTGAGTCAGGGGCGACGCAATTTTAGCAAAGTCTTGTATAAATCTACGGTAGTAGCCTGCCAGTCCAAGAAAACTCCTAATATCGCTAGCTGATTCAGGCCGTTTCTACTGCATAATAGCTTCTACCTTCCTTGGGTCTATTGAAATGCCTTGCGCAGAAATAATGTGCCCTAAGAAGGATATGTTGTCCAGTCAAAACTCGCATTTACTTCGTTTGGCATACAACTTGTTGTCTCGAAGGGTTTGAAGCACCATCCGCAGGTGTCCTGCGTGTTCATCCCTATTCTTCGAGTACACCAATATGTCATCGATAAAAACTACCACAAATTTATCGATGAATGGTCGAAATACTAGATTCATCAAGTCCATGAATGCAACAGGTGCATTCATCAGTCCAAACGGCATCACAAAAAACTCGTAATGCCCGTATCAGGTTCAGAAGGCAGTCTTTGGCATGTCTTCAGGCTTAATCTTCAGCTGGTGGTAGCCCGAACGAAGATCGACTTTTGAAAATACCGTTGCCCCTTACAGCTGATCAAACAGGTCATCTATCCTTGCCAGAGGATACTTGTTTCTGATAGTGACTTTGTTCAGCTCCCGATAATCGATACAGAGGCGTAGTGTCCCGTCTTTCTTCTTCTTCACGAAGAGCACATGTGCACCCCAAGTAGATACGCTCGGACGGATGAACCCATGATCCAGTAACTCTTGCAGTTGGCACTTTAACTCTTTTAATTCAGCAGGGGCCATTCTGTACGGAGGCTTAGAGATCGGCTGTGTATTCGGGAAGGTGTCAATGGTGAACTCTATCTCTCGATCTGGTGGCATGCCGGGTAGTTCGCTCGAAAACATATCAGGGAACTCTGTCTCAACGGAAAAAGACTCGACGTTTGCGTAGTCTAACTGTCTGTTGGTGGGGACGTATTCTTCATAAGGAATATCTTTCATTGGCAGCTTTGAGATATCTGCCATCTCATGAAGGGCTAGGCCCAACTCACCTATCGGAGTGGAGAAAGTCCCAGTGAGCGAGTTATATCGCTCCATGAAAGCCAAGAACAAATTGGGGTTGATGGGCAGCCCAACACTAGTAGCACTCACAGCCTCAATAAGTTAATACTTTCCAGCTCCATCTGAAAGTGCTTCAGGGCCCATGCAGTTAAACTGGCCTATCGAATATTCTGGGGGTTAAGCCATCCACTGGTGCGAGGGTTAACCCTGGGATATACTCCTCCCTGCTCCATGAACTCATTACAAAAATTTGCCATTTGAAATGGCTGGATCAAGGAAGAGTCTTCACTCGGGACGCTGCCCGACAGTAATCCTCTGAAGGGCATGACAGGGCCTGAGGGACTGCTTACAAAGGATCCTCGGTTTAATCCTTTCTTATAAAAGATCTTTCCTGGCTGGCCATGAAGATCAGGAGTCAGAGTCCATGCCATCTTTCTGGGATGTGTGGCATGGAAGAATGCAGAGATAGGATAATCTCTGGGCATCTTTGGTAGATACATGACCGTGCCATCAGCAAAAAATATCCAATCTTCCTTTTTGGGCTTTGTCTGGGATTGTTTATCAATAACATCCCCAAATAAGAAAGCTGGTTTCTTATACTCAGTGTCGTCTATATACGTCAAGGGTTCCCCACTGATCATACTCAGCAACATTCTTTCTCCTTGGGCCGAGATTAGAGTTCCCCTTTCTTGAGGATACTCGTTTCCAGAGATGGGGAAAGTCACATGGGACAAGCCCTCCAAGTAGTTAGAATTTAGCATTCCAGCAGCAGGGCCCATCACTTCAGCTAGAGGGGGATCTGCAGGTCCACTGCAAAAAATAAGAGAATAAGTCAGTTTTATGCTGGAATTTTCTTTCAATGCGTAAAACGTAAGGTGCTACACTCTTGCCGTATACGCCAAAACTTGACAGTCTGAGTTTTACGCTAGACTGCAAAAATTTGAGTTTTACGCTGGAATTTACATCCAGTGCGTAAAACTTAAAGTTTGCAGTATACGCCAAAACCTAACAGTCTTAGTTTTTACGTCAGACTGCAAAAATTGAGTTTTACGCTGGAATTTACATCTAGTACGTAAAACGTAAGGTTTGTAGTATACGCCAGAATTTGACAGTCTGAGTTTTTACGCCAGACATCGTTTGATCGAGGCGAGCAAGAATACAAGATTTTTGATGTAAAGACTGGAAGAAGGGCCAACTGAATCGAATATAAGCCACTCACAAGTTTGTTGGAAGAAAGAAGGAAAGAGGTGCTTCAGGAGTCCACTCGGGCGCTGCCTACTGCTTGTTCACCTGCATTGCCACGAACAGCTGATCAATACCTCTTTCACTCTTTCCATTATCAGAATTGAAGTGCATTTCAATGAACGAAAACAATAAAATTCATCAAAACCGTTCAAAAAAACTCAAGCAAATCCGAAAACCAACTCAAAGCACGAAAGCAACAAGCGACAGCGAAAACTAGGCGACAAAAGATGCAGCGGAAAGGTCCCTCCTGGCTCTGCCGCTAAGTCGATCCCGGGGGCACGGTCCACTGAATATGGGAATCGATTCTGAAGAAAAAAATCCATAATGAGGATGGGTTCTTGTTTCAATCTATCCCGCTCGAACGATACCGTCTTGTATTTCTTAGCCGCGCTCCCCGAATAGGGGGAACGGGGCACCACACATATGTTGTCAACCATGAAGGAAAATAAAGTTTAATTTCCTGTTCTACTTCTTCATCTGTTATGTATGTTCTACTCGACCTTACCACATCATTATATGTGCTGAAACACAACGAAGCATAGGCGAATTAGTGTAATAATTATATTGAGATGGCATAAACGTTGACGTATTAATTACTTTCTCCTCTAGCTTCTCTACCTCATCCTCGTCGCAGTTGAGTAATCCATACAACTGAGTGACCCTAAGCTCGTCGTCGTTCATATATCTCTTCTTTATTTTATCCGAGGGCTTTCCAAAAGCATTGAATACTTTCAGTATTGCCTCATTAGATTCCTAATACCCGTTGTCGTTTCTGGGAGCTCTCGTTCTATTAGTAGCAACATGAGGCTTGAAATATATCGAACAAAAGTTTGTAATCTCCTCGAGAACATAGGCTTCACAAATAGAACCCTCTACCCGTGCCTTATTTTTTACCTCCTCTTGAGGTAGTTCAGATGCCGCTCAAACGGGTATATCCACCGATAACCGACAGGTCCACCAATGCGTGCCTCATAGGAAAGATGAATCGGTAAATGCTCCATGGAGTCGAAGAATCCAGGAGAGAACACTCTCTCAAGCTTGTAAAGTGTTACCACAATATCCTTCTTCTACTTTTCTAGACGATCGACGAGTAACTTAGTAGAACAAAGATCTCTGAAGAATATGCTAAGCTCTGTCAATGGATCCCAAACTACCTGCGATAAGAATTCCTGAAATACAACCGTAATTAACCTCTCTATAAATACGTGACAATCATGGCTCTTCATACCCATCAGTTTGTTCTCCTTTGGGTTGACGCATCTTCTCAGATTCGACACGTATCCGTCTAAAAATTTTAGGCCCTGGATCCACCTACAAAGTCTCCCTTTGTCCTCCTTGTCCAATGAAAAAATTGACTTAGGCTGCATCACCTTCCCATTCCCTTCATCTATCAAATGCAACGCAGGATGTTTGCATATTTCTTCTAAGTTCAACCTGGCCTTAGGATTATCTTTCGTCTTTTCCTTTACGTCCATCACAATATTAATTATGTTGTCAAACATATTCTTCTCGATATGCATGACATCAAGGTTATGTCTGATCATATTGGTGCTCCAATATGACAGGTCCCAGAATATGCTCCTCTTCGTCCAGTTATGAGTTCGACCAAATCCATCACACTTGTACCCCCTTGTACGATCTTCAATAGCACTTGAAAAATCTTTGACCTTCTCCTATATCGTATCTCTGGACCACCTTAGCGGTGGATCGGCCTTCTCCATAACGCCGGCACGGAACACATTCCTGTTCCTCCGGAACGGATGATATTTCGACAGGAACTGTCGATGACAAGCAAAAAAGCACGGGTTTTCTCCGTGTTTCAAACGAAAAGCCTTAGTATGGTCCATGCAATACGGACATGAGAGACGACCATGAGTGCTCCATCCCGATAATATTCCATAGGCCAAAAAGTTATTGATGGTCCACATAAGTGCTGCCCTCATCTGAAAATTTTATTTTCTGGAAACATCATACATGTTAGCACCTACTTCCCACAGCTGATTCAACTTATCTATCAATGGCTGTAAGTACACATCAATGTTCCTCTTGGGATTATTCAGACATAGAATGATAACAGTTAGAAATATATACAGAGTCTTCATGCACATCCAACGCGATAAGTTGTACGGGGTGACAATCACGGGCAACACGAATACTGGGAGCCCGAAAGTCCAAATGGGGTAAAACCGTCGGAGGAGAGCCCTAATCTGATATTACGCAAATCCAAAGCAAAATCGGGATACCCTTGATCAAAGTGCTTACATGCTTCTCCATCAGATGGATGATCCAACACTCCTTCGATCTATTCCCGCCCGTGCCAACTCATTTTTTCGGCAGTCTCCTTCACCATAAATAACCTCTGCAACCGTGGCATCAAAGGGAGGTAGTACATCGAATCGGTCGGCTTTCTTGCACTAGGAGTCTTTCCAGTACCAGTTGCCTTGTAGCGATCGGCACCACATAATCTGCACACTGTTTCATCTTTGTCTTCTTTATAGTACATCATGCACCCGTTGCGACATAAATTAATTTTTTTATATTTTATCCTTAGCGATCTAACATTCTCTTAGATCGTAGAACTCTGTAGGTAACTTGGAAACCTCCAATAAGATCTCTATAATCAACTCGATCAGTCGGTTGTAGCATTCTTGTGACATGTTAAAATCAGACTTTATGCTCAACATCCCGGTGACTACCTCTAACGGTGAATGATCCTCACAACCAGGATACAATGGAATCTTTTCATTCTCTAACAACTCCATAAACTTCGCAGCATCGATATTCGGTGCCTCTCCAGTTGCTTCATGATTGTCCGAATTGAAACTAGGTTCCGCAGCTTCGAAAACCATGTTTATGTACCCGTCGTCAAAATCAGCATGCTCGTGGACATGCATATATGGCTCCACATAAGGCTCCTGCTCCGATGCTAAAGGCACAAGCTCTCCGTGTAAGGTCCACTGATAATAATTTGGAGTAAAATCCCTCAAGTACAAATGATATGTCACATCCACTTCTGAATGATATTTCAAGTTACGATATTTCGCACACAGACACTTAATTTTTGTGTCATCTATGTACTCAGGGAACGTCTTGACGAACTGCAAGAACTGTTCTACTCCCTCTATGTATTCATCCCGCATACCGCACATGTCATCAGGATGACGGTTATACATCCACAAACGATAACGCATATAGTAATTCAAATCTATTTCTAGATACTTCTGTAAAGATGAATAGACATCATTCAAGTATATTATCCAAATGTTCATCAAAGTGAGTATTTAGGTCATATCGTTAGTATTCGAGTTGTAATGCGTGAGTATCCATATCGTGACTCATGAGTATCCATAAAATAAGTAAATAGATAAGTTTTATATTGATTTCCAAACCTGGTAGACATATGGACAACTTCGATTTGAGGATATAAGTATCATCACGTATTTCTTGTGAGCCATTCATATGGATATCACATACCATGGTACACAATATCATATATTGATACTCTCTTGTATCTTGACACTAGGACACAGTTTCAAATACCTATGACATTAACTTAAAACTTAGCCTCTAGGTCAAAACTTGGTTATACTAAGATACATCTTTCACCCTTGCTAACATCTATACTTAGGCACCAACACTTGATACTCAACACTAACACATAACTCTCTCAACATTGGCCGATACTTTGATTTACTAATTAAATATAACTTTATATACAAAAGTTATCTAGTATCCTCGTTATTTAGTTCTAGATTTTCGTATTGCTCGTTATTGGCCGATACTTTCGATATAGATATACTTGTTATCCTATATTTATATATAAACTCATATATAATAGTATATTAGAATACCTTAGCTATTACTACTATCTTAATCCATTACCTAGACACTTACCTATTACATTGCCCTCAACTCCAATGCCTTAACCCATACTTGGTATCTTAACTTAAGATTTATCTCTTACCCTTATCAAATACCTTAGTAACTTACATTGGTAACTCAATACCTATACTTACTTACCCAAAAATTTACTCATTGATACTTGAGTACCATAGTATCATATCACTATGATACCCATGTATCGCTTACTTACCCACAAATTTACATTGGTAACATGATACCATAATACTTGCATTGGTAACTCAATACCTATATTTACTTACCCACAAATTTACTCATTGATACTTATAGTATCATATCCCCAACTACAAGGTATTATCTAAACATATGTCCAAAGTTCTAAAAATAAATCTATAACAAATTTTAATTAAAGTATATTAAAATTATTTTAATATAACTTAAAATTTTATCTAATTTTTCAATAATATCATAGATTTTTATTTTTATTTTTAGTGTGATGCGCAAGTGAACATGACTAATAATATACTAATGTCTCTCCCTCTATCCACGAGGAACATTTTCAATTTGTTCGTTTTGAGTACGAAAAATGGATCATATAAAAAATAAATTAAATTTTTTATACTAATATAAATATAAGTTCTGGGTATTTAAATAATGGTAGAAACTTTAATATCTATATCTACTATATAATAAAAAATAAGATTACCGTATTTTTTTCTTCTAAATACATTCTTATCTAATTTTTCTAATTAAAATTGTTGTCTTGTGTGTGTATCTGTCCATGTGTCAGTGTCATGTGTATGTGTCTGTCGATGTACCATATGTATCAGGATTAGGGTTGTGTCCTGTGTGTGTGTGTGTGTTTGTTCATGTGTACTGGTTGCGTCCTCTATGTGTGTCCTAATTGTTTTCTGGTCAGGGTTAGGGTTTACCAAGCAGGAAAGAGGGGAGGAGGAGAGCCTAAGGGAGGGGTCGACGGAGGGGAACGTGTCGGAGGGGAGAAGTCTTGCCGGAGTGGAGGACATGCGCCGGAGGGAAGATGAGAGGACCACGCCAGAGGGAGGAGAGGGCGAGGAGGGGAGCAGACGTGATGAAGGACAGGAGCCGCACAAGGGGGGGCTTCGCCGAAGGGAGGGGGATGCCCGAGGGGGGGGGGACTTCGACAGAGAGGGGGCTTAAAATTTTGGAGATTGGATCAAAAGAATGGGGGAAAACAAAATTCTGAACCCTATATAAAATAATTTAGCGACGTCTTAAATAGATGTCTCTATACGTCGCTAATATTTTAATATACTGCGACTTGAATAAAAAAATATTGCTAAACGTCGCTATAATTAAAATATTAGCGACGTTTAGCGGCGCTCCAGCGAAATCGATTTCCATATTACTAAAGTATGTTGCTGAACGACGCCAAACGTCGCTATTAGCGACTACCTGCGACGTTTTATAATAACGTCGCTAAAAGCGTCGCTATTTGGACAATATTTGGTAGTGCATACGCTTACTCATTGTTCTCCCTACCTAATGCTACTAGCCGTGCCATATCCTTGACCCACAAATACCTCTAGTAACTGCTAAGTCTTCTTGCATATCTCTATTAGCAGTTATTTTCTATCGCACGTCCAATACGTATCGATGGCCAGTCAATACGCAAGTCCGTGATCTACATGAGACTCACAACTCGTGTAACACTTGTGTTAGGGCCATATAAAACATAAAAATGCATCCAAATTATTGGATGGTCTCTTAAAACTAGGTCGATATGTATAACAAATAAAATAAGACACAAAAGACGACGCCATCCGTCGTTGCACCTAAATTTTCTTAGATGCGCAGTTTAATAATATACATAAATAAGAAAAAAAAATAAAAATAAAACATGCAGATATTAATGTAAATAAACAGTAGTAGTAGCAATGTATACTTGTCTAGCAAGCAATCAATATAGTATAGACGTCTAGACGACAAGCACAAGGAACCGAAAAGTAGGGACTCTTAATAAACGTCTCCGGATGCTGAAATAAATATCAAAAATACCTTCAAAATCAGCAAGATAATAAAAAAATACAATCCTTTCGTCTAATTTGAACACGTGGACAAAATGGTAATTTTGGGTCAAAGCGGGATCCACATGTGGGCCACTTCACACAAAAAAATGTGTCGAGGATAAATGTCTCTAAATAGGACAAATTATAGGTCAAAAAAAATCCTAAACGACGATACAGACTCAACAGTATGTCCACTTTTGGATTTCGGTGAGCCGATCACAATTTTGCTCGTCAAGTCAAATCGTGAGACCCTCAAAACGATAATTCGTTGACTGACTCAGAAACGAGCAAAACTTGGGTCACATGACAAGTCAGATGCTGCGAGTCCAATGCCATAAGTTTTTTTGCGATCTGATGAGTGTACAAAAACTAATTGGATATTTTATAAAACACTAATATGTGAGACTTTTTACGGATACTCTAGCGTATTTTGTCCGTCGACAGTTGAATGTTTTGACCTGGTTCGATTCATTGTCGAATCTGCAAAGGTTTTCCCAGGGCGCCTAGAGACTCATCAATCTCTTTTAAAAGAATCAAAAAGAAAAAAATGGAATAAAGGAGCTCAGTGGGAATGAGCAATGCAGGTAACAACAAACCTCATCCAAATCAGAGTACGACATATGCAACTATCCGGTAAGACGTAGACAGGACTTCATCTGCTTTAGTGATAGTTGCGTCTATTTTGACTTCTGATTTGGATTTAGATATGGGTCAGGATATATAGGTTTACGTGGTCTGCGTTCGCTTGTGAAACAGCTTCTAATGAAGATTATGTGTCTGTTAATGTTGATGGAGTTTATTTTATATAGGACCTCTTACTTTAGCTACGGATCGAGGAGATCAAATGATTACTCCAGGAAGATTTTATTTTTACCGGACCGGACGATCAAATACACAAAATAGATATCTCCCATGTGGTTTGCACCTACTTTCCTTAGGTTAATATTACATAGAGCATTAGCAGGTTGATTCTAGCACGCGTACACACCAAAATCAACTTTCGTGAAAGCCCACATGTTAGGATATACCTTACGCACCTTTTGGTGTAATTGGTTTGGGACGAGGTGGTCCCATTTGGGGGGGAGCACTCCGTATCACAAGTTTTTCGGTTTTAAAAATATAATTTTTGGTCGTTTTGAAAACAGAATAATTTGACGAATATTGCAAACTACGAAAAATAAGTAAATAAAAATAATCTTAGTTATGTTGTGAATAAGTCTCTTTAAATATATTTAAAAAATATGAAACGAGTTGGTAGAAAACTGGGGGCAAACATGGGTACTTGGACTAATTTTCTGAACTATTTTGGAACAGTTTTTCGTCAACTTTAAGTCGACTTTTCTTCCAAACCAGTACACCAAAAATTATTCCGCTTTGAGAGAATCTTAGAGGGTTATGTTGTGAGCGTATATGAATAATTGCTTCGCAAAACTGAGCTAAGATGAGAGAAAAATTGGACCTGAAAGAGGGTGTCATAGACTGCTCGCTGCTGTCGCTGATGCTGTTACTGCGGATGCTATTGTCGCCCGTGCCGGTGGTGCTGCAGCGCTCCGAAGATGGTGCTTGTGGCGACCAAGGGGTCACTGGCCAGGGGGTATGGTTAGGGTTTAGGTTTTTGGGTTAGGGTTTACATTTGCAGGTGTATTTATATATAGAGATGGGGAGGGGCGTCGGTCTAATCCTGGGCCGCTGGTAGAGTCGTGAGGGTCTGGGGAAAGCCTTGGGTAGTTAGGTTTTTGTTTTTGTTTTCTTTTTTTCTTATTAATAAATATATTTATATATATAAATGCATCTATATATTCAACTAAATATATATGAAATCATCAACCAATATATCTTTATAACTATTATTTATATGAATTTTTTTTATCTATTTATTTATTTATTTAGAACATATATGTGAGTAAAAAATTAGATAAGTAATAAAAATAAACTCTAAAATTTTTGTAATACTTGAATAAATAACTTTTTTCTTTTATATATATATATATATATATATATATATATATATATATATATATATATATATATATATATTCGAATAGTTTTAATTACTAAATTTAAATAAGTATTTATATTATTAATAAAATGAAGCATTTTATTTTCTAATATCCAAGGAAATAGTCAAAAAATCCAACACTTTAATAGTAAAAAAAATACTTAAAATTAAAGTTTAAAATTAGGGGAGTTTATATTCTACCCAACATACAAGAATTTTGTCCTCAAAATTTAAAGTAAAGCACAGTTTCAAAAATAAAAGAAGGCAATATGGTAGAGAAGGGACAAGTACGAATTATCGTATATCAAACTGGGAAAGGAGAAAATATAATCATGCATTAAACTCTAAGGGTCAGTCTGGTATGGTTTAAGTAAGGTAATATGGCACAAATTAGTTTGAGTATAAGGAGAACTTGCACATGGAATCGAGGATGCAAAAAATAAAGTAGAGGAGATTAGTAACCCAAGGGGACGAGGTGTTGATAGGAAAGAGAATACTGCTACTCGTGTCATCTACTAGTTCCATGGGTATGCCAACTAGTTAAAATATAAACCTTTCCTTATAGTAGCTAAACCATCATATATATATGTATACAATTCTACATCTTATCTATACTCCTAAAATTTTGTGTCATAATGGGGTGTATATCTAGTACTATCCATATGTCAAACTTTCATTAAGCACGAGCGTTCGTCTTTCCGAAATAGGGAAAGACAAATTTTTTTTATAAAGTGTTCAAGGAGATGTGATTGAATACAAACACGAGATTCAAGGGCGATGGTAGAATTCAAAAGTGAGTTGTCGAGACAGTTGTGGATGAGATCCTATTTTGGTAAAATTTTTTTTGCGGGCTCGTATAAGTACAGTTACGTAACTGATACATTATGCTCTAACATGTCTAGAGGGCAAGTATGTTCGTCTAATAAGCTAAGTCAATTGTATCTTAATCCACGCAAAATAGTTATATGAAGAGAAAATCAAGTGCACTAAGGTTGATTAGACCATAATACACTGATTCTAATAAGACAATGTATTAGTGTGCCCCCCCACTAACACATATGTTAGGAATAAGCTCGATAAAAGAATAAGCTTGCAAAACTAGGCTATAATAGCAGCATAAGTCAAGATAGTTCAAAAAATATAAGTACGTAGGATTATGATGAATGAAGGTATAAATAATTCAAGTTCATCAAGAATCTAAGACTCGTCTGGTATTTGTACCTCTACAATTGCCATACTAACTTCTTGTCTAAGTCTTTGGTCGACCAAATAGGGTATGGACCTCTAAAACTCTATAGTCTAGGTAATCCTATCTTCTCACACTAGTATATATTTAGTGCCGTTCCATTGTACCTCATTTGTGTATCTTAATGACTACCGAAATTGGATATTGTAAGCCATGCTACCCAACTTACAAGAATTCAACTAATATGGTAATTGTCTTATTGTGATTCTATAAAATAGCCTTGTTCTTATAAATAAAATAAAAACTCTTGTTAAGGTATACAAGAAAATAATCTTGGTACTTTTAGGGTATCCTAGTGCATTATAAAATTTTTTAGGTAATGGTCATCCCTAAAGTCTTAATCATAGTGCTTATAAAACAAAATGTGTTAATATTAAGAATAAAGAAGTTTCTGGCTCTCAACGTTAGAGAGAATATAATCTGTATTGAGATATAGGGATAAAGATTACATGATTTGAAACTAAAGGATAATTACCAAATCATAATCTAAACTAATTGAACAACTCAACCTATCAAGTTCTAACAACTAACCACAAATTAGAATTTAAAACTAACAAGTTATAATCCTGACGTAATAAATAAATTACTTATCTAACAATTAGAAGGTATGATGGCACGATCTAATTTTCAAACAACGTTTAAAGTCAACAGTTATGGAGCGAGATTACGAGATTCACGTAGGAGAATATTGAGTAAACCTCAATGTGGGAAACAAAATAATTTGGAAGGAGAAAATATTAAAATAATATTGGATTCAACGAACATGGAATAATTTAAGGACGAAGGAAAGTTTTTTATCGCACAAAATAATGAGCATCAGAATTTAAGGTCATGGGAAAACAAGATGTAAAAGTAAATAGAGACTCTTGACGATAACATGGTTTCCTAAGAGAAAGTGGTATGCTAGTCTCCGTGTTCAGGGTTGGTTAAGGAAAATGTTATAGTTGGATGGGTTAACTCAATTGATTTGCTCTTCATAATTGATCTAAGGAGAGTTATGACAATTGATCTATGATTGGGGGATGGATTAACTCAAGATGGGGAAGTATATAATTAGTTGGATCATAACATATTTTCTAAGGGGAGATATTATTCGCGAGGAGATGATAGACTCCTAGATTGGAACGATTTGGAAATAGAGTCATATCCTTGCAATGGTTAGATGATTAAAGTAACGACAAGAAAGTTATAATAAAGAAAAGTTAATTACTCAAGGTCGGATGATATGGCATGGTCGGTGACTCATGAATACTCGAGTATGAATCAACTATGATAATATATTGTAGGGGATCTACTAAGCTGAAGGTAGGGTACCCTTGCTCTTACTAAGATATTGGTTCATTCCTCTAGGTTTTCTACCAAGATAAGAATCTAAAATTTATAGTCCTCCTATATTATCTCACTATGGAAGTTAGGTTTAGTCATAATATTCAACCTTGGATTTCTATTGGTTTCTCAATACTAGGGTCAAACAATATGGTCAAATTCCTAACTAACCCTAGTAGTGTCTATACTACTCTCAAGTCTTACCCAAATATAGCAAGGGATAAGGGTCGATTAATTTACAGATGTTTGGATGCTAGAATTTATTAGGTATACAAACTTTTATGAGTTGTCAATATTCTAGTTTATTTTCTTAGTAGGTATGCTATCCTAATTATCTTCTAAACTTAGCAATAAGGATTCCTATATTTTGTAGAAGACTATACTCAAGAAACTATTAAAGGAGTACACTTATCCCTCCAAAATAGGGAGAGGTGAAGAAACAATGATAAGATGTCAAGGTAATTAAGCGAATACAGTTTCGAGGGATAAGGAAGATAAGTGAGTTCAAATTCAGAACAACATCAAGGAAGCAAGTCAAATATATGGATGAGAGCCTATATTCTAATCCTAGTTACATGCTTTCTCGGTACAGTAATGTAACCGAGGCAATTTATTCTCGACCTGCATGTGCCACCACAAAAAAATGTCATGCTCCAGTCCCAAAATACGTAGGACTAGGAATACGTAAGCATGCCAGCTGTATGTATATGGCAACTCCAATATATGGAAAGCATAACACATATGTACGCTGTAAAATGAATATTAATTCACAAGTGGTATATAATATCATAAGTCATATGCAATACTAATCTTATCCACAAAAGCAAATAGAAATAAATAACCAAATATGGCAATGAACCAAGTATGAAATAGTCGAGAAGAACAATGGTTGGGTAAAGACAAATCCACTACCAACTAGAATATGAAAGAAAATATAATGAGTACATCATCTAATGATAAACGAGGCTCGAAGGGAAGACTTCATCGAAAGAGAAAGAAGTAGCAAGTCCTGATCCGTGCTCTTGCAAATAGTCTCAATCGTCTATACCTGGAAAGGGATCAGGTCCTCAAATGGACGTAACAAGATACATAGAAGTATGCCACAATATACTGAAAATAAATATCCAAAAGTGGTCACCTAACCGTCTCTGTGATATGTAGTTTTAAGAATAATTTTCCCGCGTATGGACTATCTGGCTAAAATAATGGGATGTGCATAGTTCTCTTGGAGATCTAGGGGCCACGTGCATAATGTCATGGACGTAAGAGGCTGCAAAGTAAACATAGGGTCATCATGACTCGCGTCTCCAACGGAGCGTACAGCCTGAATGGGAAAAGTGTAAAGGAGTCACATAAGCTTACTAATTATTCTCCCCATCCAATGCTACTAACCGTGCTTTATCCATGACACTCAAATACCTCTAGTAACTGCTAAGTCTTCTAGCATATCTCTATTAGGAGTTATTTCCTATTGCACATCCAATACGTTTCGATGGCCAGTCAATATGCAAGTTTGTGATCTACATGAGACCCACGACTCGTATAACACTTGTGTCAGGGCCATATAAAGCATAAAGATGCATCAAAATCATTTGATGGTCTCTTAAAACTAGGTTAATATGCATAACAAATAAAATAAGACACAAAAGACGACGCCATCCGTCGTTGCACCCAAGTTTTCTTAGATGTACGGTTTAATAATTACATAAATAAGAAAATAAATGATAAAAATAAAATATGCAGATATGAATATAAATAAATAGTATTAATGGCAAGGTATACTTGCCTGGCAAGCAATTAGTGTAGTATAGATGTCTAGACGACAAGCACAAGGGGCCAAAAAATAGAAACTATGAATGAACGTCTCTGGATGCTGAAATGAACATCATCAACATCTCTGGAATCAGCGAGATAATCAGAAAATACTATCCTTTCGTCCAATTTGAACACAAGAGCAAAACGATAATTTTGGGTCAAAACGGGATCCACATGTGGGCCACTTCGCACCAAAAATATATCAAGGATAAAGGTCTTTAAATAAAATAAATTATAAGTCTAATAAATCCTAAATGATGATACACACTCAACGGTATAATCAATTTTGGATTTCAGTGAGCTGATCACAAATTCGCTCGTCAAGTCGAATCATGGGACCCTCAAAACAACGTTTCGTTGACTAACTCAAAATCGAGAGAAACTCGGGTCACAAGACAAGTTAGACCCTATGAGTCCAATGGCACAAGTTTCGTTGTGAAGTTAGACCCTGTGAGTCCAATGGCATAAATTTCGTTGTAATATGACGAGTTTATTAAAAATAATTGTGTATTTTATAAAACACTGATATGGGAGACTTTTTACGGATACGAGTTGATTTTGGCGCTCACACACACAAAAATTAACTTCTACGAAAGTCTATACGTCAGGATATACCATACGCGTCTTTCGGTATAATTGGCTCGTGACGAGGTGGTCCCGTTTGGTGGGACACACTCCGTATCGCAAGTTTTTGGGTTTTAAAAATATGGTTTTTGGTCATTTTGGAAACAAAATAATTTGACGAATATTGTAAACTACGAAAAAAAGAATAGAAATAATCTTGGTTATGTTGTGAATAAGTCCCTTTAAATAGATTTTAAAAATATTAAATAAGTTGGTAGAATACTGAGGTTGAGCATGGGTACTTGAACTGATTTTCTGAACTATTTTGGAATAGTTTTTCATCAACTTTGAGTCGACTTTTTTTTCAAACCAGCACACGAAAAATTATCCCGCTTGGAGAAAATCCTAGAGGGTTATGTTGTGAGTGTGCATGAAGAATTGGTTCACAAAATGGCGCTAAGATGATAGAGAAATTGGACCTAGAAGAGGGGGTAGTGGACGGCTCGCTGTTGTCGTTGATGTTGTTACTGCGGCTGCTATTGTCACCCGCGCTGGTGGTGCTGTGGCATTCCGGTGGCGGTGCTCACAGCGGCCGAGGGGTCGCTGGCTAGGGAATTAGGGTTAGGGTTTAGGTTTTTGGGTTAGGGTTTACATTTTCATGTATATTTATATATATAGATGGGGAGGGGCGGCGGTCTACTCCTGGGCCGCGAGTAGAGTCGTGAGGGTCTGGGGAAAGCCTTGGGTAGTTAGGTTTTTGTTTTTGTTTTTGTTTTTGTTTTTCTTTCTTTCTTTCTTTCTTTCTTTCTTATATATATATATATATATATATATATATATATATATATATATATATATATATATATATATATTCAACTAAATATATATGAAATCATCAACCAATATATCTATATAACTAGTATTTGTAAGAAATTTTTATCTATTTATTTATTTAGAACATATATGTGAGTAGAAAATTAGATAAGTAATAAAAATAAAATTTAAAAAAATTCATAATACTTGAATAAATAAATCTTTTGATATATATATATATATATATATATATATATATATATATATATATATATATATAGATTCAATTACTAAATTTAAATAAGTATTTATATTATTAATAAAATAAAGTATTTTATTTTCTAATACCTATGAAAATAGTCAAAAGAAACCCAACACTTTAATAGTAAAAAAAATACTTAAAATAAAATTTTAAAATTAGGGGGCTTTACAAATAGATTAGTTGAAGCAATTGTGGAAAGTCACTGCCAACACGTACGATATTTTCAAGAAGCAATAATTTTAGTTGAGAGAAGCACTTATGTAGACCATCAATAACTTTTTGGCCTATAGGATGTTATCGCGGTGGAGCACATATGGTCGTCTCTCATGTCCGTTTTGTATGAAACATATTAAGGCTTTCCATTTGAAATATGGAGAAAATTATGTTTCTTTGATTATCATCGATAATTTTTGCAAATGTTCATACATTCCGGAAGAACATGAATGTATTTTGTGCCGGTATTATAGAAATGACTGATCCATCGCTAAGGTGGCCTGGAGACACGATTTGGGAAGAGCTAAAAGATTTACCAAGGGCTATCAAAGATCCTATAAAGGGATATATGTGTGATGGAATTGGTCGCATTCATAACTGGACGAAGATGAGTATATATATTCTGGGACCTACCGTATTGGAACACCAATCTTACCATATATAATCTTGACGTGATGTATATTAAGAATAATGTGTTTGACAACATAATTAATACTCTTATGAGATATTGAATCTGATGATTTTTTGTTTCGTTATTATGAATGTCAATTATTTGTGTTTATATTCTGGAATATTGGATTTGCTGTCATTTGTTCTTCATTTTTGGTATTTAGCGACGTTTAGCAAGAGACGCAAAAGGATATCTCAGGACATCGCCATTAAGTATCAGAACGACACTAATGGTCGCTATGGAGTCGCTAAATGTAGTGCTCCGCTCCGTGTCAGTACTATGTACAAGGGATATCAATTTGTTGACTAAAAATGATATCATCCTTAAGAGCTCCTTGTTGAAGCAGGAAATGATTGATCAAAGGTGAGTGGGAAGAACTTCATTCTCTGATTCTTGCACGTCTTAATAATGAATTTGAGTATTTTGAATGCTTGTTTGCTTAAGAAGAATGATAGAACCTGCCTTGCATGCTTATTAAGAGAACTCCCATAGCTTATCATTGAAACGAATCTGCTTGCTTGCTTGCCTAACTAAGAGAACCTGAACACTTGTCTAAGAGTAAGAGTTTGCATGAACATGTTTCACTATCGCTTGTGCTTCGAGAGAACCATATCGTGTGCTTGAACTTGTTCAGGGAGAGCGGCTAGTCCGCACAGAGATAGATGGTCTGATGGTTCATCTCGTCTGCATCCTAGAGTTTATTTGATAGTGTTTCATGCATTCGCATCGGTCGGACAAAGGCTATTGGTGGAGAGCTGAACCTTGGTCATGGCTGCTACAGAGATAGTAAAAAGCAACCATGAGTCACAATTGCTAATAGCATCAGATAAATGAGTCATTGGTTAGCTGGATTACCGCTACCGATCCTGAGTTTCTCGGGGACCGAACTGAATATAGCTAGTTTATTATGTTAGCTTGATAGAGGATAGTCCCTAGATATGCATTTGTCCCTAGAGTCATTGAGTATAGCTCACGAGACACACTGCGCACACCCTGATAATAGAACATATCGGCTTGTCTTGCCTGCTTGCTTATATCGAATATGAACTTTTTTCCAAAGATGTTTCCAAAAGAAGTAGTATGACTCCGTTCTTGAGCTGCATGTAACGAAGATAGGTAAAACTAGAAAGATCACTAGTAATATAATATTTTATAACATGATTACTTAGTGTTGGTTTTAATGAATGTTGCTTCTGCTCAGTTGTTTATACTCACCAGTACTTATAAAAGTGCTGACCCACCAACAGTTTACTTGCTTGCAGGTACTGGATCGTCCGAGGAAGCGATAGGCATACCTCATCCCCAAGACCCAAAAATCTGATTTTGATTGCCTCGAGCTGCTTTCGTATAGAGGGGCATAATGTATGGTACGATGCCATTGTATTAAAGAGAACCCTGTGTCTCGATTTGCCCCGAATACTCAGATGGATAAATGCTTACAACAATTTCCCTCCGCTGCTTACTCGATTGATGCGATGATAGCGAAACTTTAATGATGTTGCCTTATACGGACGTAACCCCAGGCTCGCACGACATCACGTCCCGGTGGAAAATGACTATACGTCCCGCGGGAGCGCCGTGGCGCGGTGATTCACGCCGAGCGGGGGGGTTGGTCGGGAGACCTTCGGGACCGGGGCAGGACATAATGGTATCAGTGCGATTCGATTTTTTGCCTATTTCATTGCTATGACTCTGAGATGTGCTTGATATTGTATTGCAATAGAGCGTTCCATACAATAAGTCCATGGATATTCTTAAAGTTGTGCAAAAGTTTTCTGGATTGGATTTGTTGCTTGAGAGTTGTGCTTTCGTGCTTGTGTTTTACTAGAATTTTCGATTGAGGATGGTGAGGGATGAGGACTATCACTTCTCGGAATATCGAAAAGTTTATCCTTGAAGTTTCGAGGACGAAACTTTTTGTTGGTGGGTAAGTATGTAGTGCCCCCTCTACGTCGATAATATGGACAAGAGATATCGATTTGCTGGCTCAAAAGGATATCTTTCTTAGGAGCTCCTTGTTGAAGCAGGAAATGACTGATCAAAGGTAAGTGGACAGAACTTCGTTCTCTGATTCTTGCACGCCTTAATAATGAATCTAAGTATTTTGAATGCTTGTTTGCTTAAGAAGAATGATAGAACCTGCCTTGCATGCTTATTAAGAGAACTCACATAGCTTGTCATTGAAACGAATCTGTTTGCTTGCTTGCCTAACTAAGAGAACCTGAACGCTTGTCTAAGAGTAAGAGTTTGCATGAACATGTTCCACTATCGCTTGTGCTTTGAGAGAACCATATCATGTGCTTAAACTTGTTCAGGGAGAGCAGCTAGTCCGCACAGAGATAGATGGTATGATGGTTCGTCTCGTCTGCATCCTAGAGTTTATTTGATAGTGTTTTATGCATTCGTATTGGTCGGACAATGGCTATTGGTGGAGAGATAAACCTTGGTCATGGCTGCTACAGAGATAGTGGAAAGCAACCATGAGTCACAGTTGCTAATAGCATCAGATAAATGAGTCATTGGTTAGCTGGATTACCGCTACCGATCCTGAGTTTCTCGGGGACCGAACTGCATATAGCTAGTTCATTATGTTAGCTTGATAGAGGATAGTCCCTAGATGTGCATTTGTCCCTAGAGTCATTGAATATATCTCACGAGACACATGCGCACACCCTGATAATAGAACATATCGGCTTGTCTTGCCTGCTTGCTTATATCGAATATGAACTTTTTTTTAAAGATGTTTCCAAAAGAAGTAGTATGACTCCGTTCTTGTGCTGCATGTAACGAAGATAGATAAAACTAGAAAGATCACTAGTAATATAATATTTTATAACATGATTACTTAGTGTTGGTTTTAATGAATATTGCTTCTGCTTAGTTGTTTATACTCACCAGTACTTATAAAAGTGCTGACCCACCAACAGTTTACTTGCTTGCAGGTACTGGATCGTCCGAGGAAGCGATAAGCATACCTCATCCCCAAGACCTAAAAATCTGATTTCGATTGCCTCGAGCTGCTTTCGTATAGAGGGGCATAATATATGGTACTATGCCATTGTATTAAAGAGAACCCTGTGCCTCGATTTGCCCCGAATACTCAGATGGATAAATGCTTACAACAATGTCCCTCCATTGCTTACTCGATAGATGCGATAATAGCCAAAATTTAACGATGTTGCCTTGTGCGGGCGTAACCCCAGGCTCGCACGACATCACTTCCTTGTGGAAAATGACTATACGTCCCGCGGGAGCGCCGTGGCGCGGTGATTCACGCCGAGCGGGGGGGTTGGTCGGGAGACCTTCGGGACCGGGGCGTGACATAATGGTATCAGTGCGATTCGATTCTTTGCCTATTCCATTGCTATGACTCTGAGATGTGCTCGATATTGTATTGCAATAGAGTGTTCCATACAATAAGTCCATAGATATTTTCAAAGTTGTGCAAAAGTTTTCTGGATTGGATTTGTTGCTTGAGAGTTGTGCTTTCGTGCTTGTGTTTTACTAGAATTTTCGATTAAGGATGGTGAGGGATGAGGACTATCACTGCTCGGAATATCAAAAAGTTTATCCTTGAAGTTTCGAGGATGAAACTTTTTGTTGGTGTGTAAGTATGTAGTGCCCCCTCTACGTCGATACTATGGACAAGAGATATCGATTTGCTGGCTCAAAAGGATATCTTTCTTAGGAGCTCCTTGTTGAAGCAGGAAATGACTGATCAAAGGTGAGTGGACAGAACTTCATTCTCTGATTCTTGCACGCCTTAATAATGAATCTGAGTATTTTGAATGCTTGTTTGCTTAAGAAGAATGATAGAACCTGCCTTGCATGCTTATTAAGAGAACTCACATAGCTTGTCATTGAAACGAATCTGCTTGCTTGCTTTCATAACTAAGAGAACCTGAACGCTTGTCTAAGAGTAAGAGTTTGCATGAACATATTCCACTATCGCTTGTGCTTCGAGAGAACCATATCGTGTGCTTGAACTTGTTCAGGGAGAGCGGCTAGTCCGTACAGAGATAGATGGTATGATGGTTTGTCTCATCTGCATCCTAGAGTTTATTTGATAGTGTTTTATGCATTCGTATTGGTCGGACAATGGCTATTGGTGGAGAGATGAACCTTGGTCACGGCTGCTACAGAGATAGTGGAAAGCAACCATGAGTCACAGTTGCTAATAGCATCAGATAAATGAGTCATTGGTTAGCTGGATTACCGCTACCGATCCTGAGTTTCTTGGGGACCGAACTGCATAGTTCATTATGTTGGCTTGATAGAGGATAGTCCCTAGATGTGCATTTGTCCCTAGAATCTTTGAGTATAGCTCACGAGACACGCTGCGCACACCCTGATAATAGAACATATCGGCTTGTCTTGCCTGCTTGCTTATATCGAATATGAACTCTGTTTTCAAAGATGTTTCCAAAAGAAGTAATATAACTCTGTTCTTGTGCTGCATGTAACGAACATAGGTAAAACTAGAAAGATCACTAGTAATGTAATATTTTATAACATGATTACTTAGAGTTGGTTTTAGTAAATGTTGTTTTTGTTTCGTTGTTTATACTCACCAGTACTTATAAAAGTGCTGACCCACCAACAGTTTACTTGCTTGCATGTACTAGATCGTCCGAGGAAGCGATAGGCGTGCCTCATCCCCAAGACCCAAAAAATCTGATTTTGATTGCCTCGGGATGCTTTCGTATAGAGGGGCATAATGTATGGAACGATGCCATTGCATTAAAGAGAGCCCTGTGCCTCAATTTGTCCCGAATACTCAGATGGATAAATGCTTGCAACAATGTCCCTCCGGTGCTTACTCGATAGATGCGATGATAGCTAAACTTTAATGATGTTGCCTTGTGCGGGCGTAACCCCAGGCTCGCACGGCTCATATCCCGGTGGCAAAAGACTATACGTACCGCGGGAGCGCCGTGGTACGATGATTCGCGCCCGACGGGGGCGTTGGTTGGGAGACCTTCGGGACCGGGGAGTGACTCTAAATACCAAAAGTTAGCAACACACGTGTTGCTAAACATAGCTACAACTTTGCAAATATACTAACATGGATGTCTTTGCCATAACAACAAAAACATTGCTATATATAAAAATGTTATTGATTAGTCGAAATAGCGACGTTCCTAGAGTCACAGATTCAAGGACGTCAATTTTTTTTATAAGCTAAACGTCACCGAATTAATGACGTTTAGCGATAAATTATAATGCTTTGATACAGTGACGAACATTGACGTTTTAGTTTTATACGACTAACAAATACACGGCTCAATAGAAACGTTGATTACGTTACTAATAGATTTTAGCAACATTTTTTTGGGCGATTAGCGACAGTATTTGACGTCACTAATTTCATATAATTTGGTAGTGTCCAAAATGAAAATGAAAATATTTCTTAGTCCACAATGAAAATGAAGATACTTCTAACTTTGCTAGCAATGGAAATAAAGATGCCAAAACTTTAGAAAATGAACTTTCAGGCAACCCTTTTTAGAGAAGTTGGACATTTATAATCTACGAACTTGGGATAATCTTGATACAAACTCGAAAGATTTGTTAGTAGAAAATGATCCTTTTAGAGATCTATTTGTAGAAAAGGGTCCTAAAGATAAATTATCTAGACATTTTTTATCATCATTTTATACTAGACATTTACCAAATAGAGATAAACATGATAGGAAATAGCTTGTTTATTCAAAAGAGTTGAACAAAATATTTTTCTTTAATTTATTGTAAGTTATTTAGAAATGATCTCCATAAAAGTCAGTCAGTAAATAAAGGGTTTAATGATTGGATATATCTTAGTGTTAGGCTTAATGAACATTTAGTGTTAGGCTTAATGAACATTAGAAGTTCAATGAGCAAATAGATCACTAACATGAGAAGTTGGTTTGTTTAACGTTTAAGAGAAAAAAAATGAAACACTTGATAAATATATTCAAGATGAGATCTGTTAGAATTTTGATGTCTTTCCCTATTGAAAAATTTCAGAATACAAAATTAAAATTAAACAATGTTACCGGCCTCTGGGGAAGTCGTGCACGAAGCACTGCCCTAAGAGTTTATTCGGGATCTGTATGCAGACGTTCCCGACGCTCCTAGTGGTAAAACCCCCGCACTACCGGAATCTCGTTGCCGCACACGACTTGGAGAGAACGACTAGAACTTAGCTCTGCCCAGAGCTTGGAGACGATGAAGAACGAACAGAATGTTGACAGAGGTTTTTCGTAAAGAAATTTTTCTGAATAGATTACAATGAAACACAGACGAATATATAATACTGTTGTGTAACGATCAGAATTAATTTACGATTAATTCAGCCGTTACACAAGAGAATTAAACGAATGAATCTGGACATAAAAAATTGTAACGTTCAAAACAATTGTAACGTTCAGAAATTAATTCCAACGTTAAGAAAAAAAATGAAAGAAAGAAGAGGAGCAAAAAGAATTTTAGGGTCCCAGCCTGAACCCGAAGAGAAAATCGGATCGGCATTCGGCGCCCGCAGATGTGGGCGCGTACCCGCACCCGTTACGCGCGCCGAACCGAACCGAGCCGGGCGGGGCGGCGGCGGCGGCGCGCGCGTGTGCCCCAAGGGGTTCCCCACACAACAACTTAATAGAGCAAAGAAGAGAAAGTAATATATGTACACAAGAGGGCTTTGGTGCATCCGATGTGGGACTAAAGAAAGAAAGAGGAATTAAACTTTTGCAAGAGAACAAAACCAAAACCAACAATCCTCCCCCAAAAGGTCAAGTTCCGAAACAGAGATAAGAGTGTAGTAAATAGAGAGAGAGCATCTGGGCAGTAAAATACTATGCATAGATGAGATGGACTACAGCCTTGAATCTCACGTAGTGACTATTGCCTTAATATGAAGAAGTGCTTGATGGACTATGCCTTGAATCAGACTTCTTGAACTAGATTTCGAAAAATAGCACACATAGTACGCTAGAGGTCCTTGGTCTATCGGGTGGCACTTTTAAATGGCCATGCGCACTTTCCACATTCATGAGAGTTGTCTGGGATCGCCCTGTCCCATAGTCGCGGCCTTCACGACCTCTCATATAGGTAAGTCCTTAATGGTTGGTGATATGAATCAACCCAGCATTACAGCTTGGACCTATTAAGAGTTTAATCTCATCCTAACCATATCACACAGGAACACTGTCACCATAGGGATGGGGAATCATTGTACACATGTACAGCCGCTTGGACTTTATTTTAATGAGACTTTTAATCTCGAGTCAGTGTTCCTTAAAGTCACCTAAGTTCAGCTTGTTTCTACCCATTGAACCGGCTTCTTGGGATCTCCAGTCAGACTCGGTTGGGTTGCCACTGCTGGTGACTAACTTATGGGCTTAACCCCATCCCCCTCGATGATTCTAGGATCAAATTCCTAGACAGACCCTTCGTCAAGTGATCTGCAAAGTTCTTTTCTGACTTTATATAGTCAAGAACCATATATTTGCCTAGTAGACTTTTTATTGACTTGAAGCGCAGCTGCAGGTGCCTGTTCATCTTAGCATTCACAGAATCATGCTTTAGTAGTTCAATAACAGATTTATTATCACAATTTATAGAAATTACAGGAAAATGACTAAGAGAAACAGGTATATGCATGATAAGATTTTTAAGCCATTCAGCTTCTGTGCAAGTTGTATCTAAAGCTATCATTTCAGAGTCCATTGTACTCCTAGCTATGATAGTTTGCTTACAAGAGCTCCAGGAGATCGCAGCTCCTCCTAGAGTAAATACATATCCAGTAGTAGATTTTATATCATGTGAGTCGGTTACCCAGTTTGCATCTGAATAACCTTCTATGATATCAGGGTGCCTAGTAAAATAAAGTTTGTAATCTAGGATGCCCTTGAGATATCTAAATACCCTATCCAAGGCAGTCCAATGTGACTGATTTGGGTTACTGGTATATCTACTTAGTCTCCCAATAGCAAATGCAATATCAGGTCTTGTTCTGTTTGTTATATATATAAGGGAGCCTATCATCTGTGAATATTTATGTTGTTCCAAAGGTGATCCTTCATTCTTTTTCAGTACAATACTGCTGTCATAAGGAGTAAGGACATGTTTCTTATCAAATAACTCAAATCTTTTTAGCATTTTTTCAATTGAATGTGCTAAAGATAGAGTATAATCCTCTTTGCCTTTGGTCACTTGCATTCCTAAAATTAAGTTGGCTTCTCCTAGGTCTTTCATATCAAACTGGCTAGATAAATAGTTTTTTGTAGTATTTATCAATTCCAGTGATGAACCTAGGATAAGGATGTCATCTACATACAAGCATAAAATGACACAACTTTTACATGTACCTTTAGAGTATATACATTTGTCATACTCATTTGACAAGAAACCATATTCACAAATTACTTTGTCAAATTTGTTGTGCCATTGTTTGGGAGCTTGTTTCAAGCCATAGAGCGATTTTACTAGTCTGCAAACTTTCTTTTCTTGATCTTTAGCAATGAAACCTTCAGGTTGGTCCATATAAAGTTCTTCCTCTAGGTCTCTATTCAAAAATGCTGTCTTTACATCGATTTGATGGATTAGCATATCATGAATAGATGCTAATGCCAAAAGAGTTCTAATAGATGTGATCCTAGCTACAGGAGAGTAGGTATCAAAATAATCTAACCCTTTCTTCTGGGTAAAACCCTTGGCAACTAGTCTAGCTTTGTATTTCTCTATAGTACCATCGGCTCTGAGTTTCTTCTTAAAAATCCACTTACAACCTATTGGTTTATTCCCTAAAGGTAGATCTGTTAGAAACCAAGTGTTATTCTCCATGATGGAGTTTTATTCACTGTTAATGGCTTCTTTCCAGAAGGGAGCATCAGGAGACAACATTGCTTCTTCATAAGTTGAGGGATCACCCTCTATCAAAAAGGTGAAGAATCCTTCTCCTAAATTTTTATCAATCCTATTCCTTTTACTCCGTCTTGGTTCTAAGTCTTGTTCAGATTGAGAGCTAGGTATTTGGATATGAGAACTTGTAGAGGGTATGGAGGAAGAGATTGAACTTCTATCCTTAAAAGGAAATATATTTTCAAAGTAAACTGCATCTCTTGCTTCTATAATGGTATTGTTAGAGATTTCATTTACTTCTGAGTGAGTCACTAAAAATCTATTGGCATAGCTGTCTAAGGCATATCCTATGAAAATAGCGTCTACAGTCTTGGGACCAATCTTCCTCTTTTTAGGTTCGAGAATTCCGACTTTAGCAAGGCATCCCCAAACTCTAAGGTAATTAGTCCTAGGTGCTCTACCTTTCCACAGCTCATAGGGAATCTTATCTTTTGTCTTACTAGGAATTCTATTAAGAATGTAACAGGCAGTTAAAAGGGCTTCTCCCCATAAGTTATCAAGAGTACCAGAGCTGAGAAGCATGGCATTCACCATATCTAACAGAGTGCGGTTCTTGCGTTCAGCAACTCCATTAGACTGAGGTGAATATGGAGCAGTTACCTCATGAATTATTCTATGTTCTTCACAGAAGTTAGTTATTTCGTTTGAGGTATATTCTCCACTATGATCAGATCTAAGGATCTTAATCTTCCTTTCTAATTGATTCTCAGCTTCAGATTTGTAGACCTTAAATCTATCTAGAATTTTATCTTTGGTTTTGAGAAGGTAGATATAACAATACTTTGAATAATCATCTATAAATGTAACAAAGTATTTTCTACCGCCTCTAGTCAAAATTCTATTTGAGTCACATACATCACTATGAATAAGTTCTAGAGGTTCAGAATTTCTTTCTACAGATTTGAATGGTAATCTAGTGTGTTTGGCTTGAACACAGATTTTATATTTATGTTTGTCATCTATTGGAGTCTTGGGAATAAGGTCTAAAGTCATCATTCTTTTAATAGAACCTAGGTTCACATGACCTAGTCTGCCATGCCAAACATTTGAAGAATCTATATTAGAGACAATGAGAGAACAATCAGACATTTTATTCATTGTACTTAAAATAAAAAGACCGTCTTTTACAAAGCCTTTTCCTATAAAAGAGTCATGCTTAGAAAAAACTACTTTATTAGCCTCCATTACAATTTTGTATCCTGAGGCTACAAGAAGGGATCCACTAACTAGGTTTCTCCTGACAGACGGCACATGAAGAACATCATGAAGAGTTAAGATTTTTCCTGATGTCATCTTCAGGTTGACTTTTCCTCTTCCAATAATTTGTGCCGTTGAGCCATCTCCTGTAACACCCCATTCCACTCAAGCGGACTACCGTTTCAAACGGCAATCGTACAGCTGTCCCGACCCGCTTTGCCTCAACAAGAAGCAAAGGATATCCAGACTTGCCCCTACAGGAATCCGGCTTGGACTTTCAGAGGCTCGCTCAGACGTATCGCTCTACCGAGGCGAATCATCGCTAAGGTGGGTGGCTACAGTGAACTTGCCTTCGCTTAGCCAGCACACATAAAATCTGGAATATTCATGCTAGTCGCTAGGTGATTCACCCCCTGCATGCTAATAAATCCAACGCACCTAGCTAAGAGAATAATCTCAACTTGTATTGCTTGCTAGAACATGGAAATTGAAATACTGCTTATATTCAGACCCTCGCATGCTAAGTCCCTTAACGGTTTCAACTCTCGACTTACCTTCGGGTCCGAGCAAACGTGCCTGCTTATGTTCCTTAGAAACGCATGCTTGTCTGCTTGAATGTTATCGTATTTTCATCCAATCCCCGGGAGACTACTACGTAGTCGTTCCGTGCCTGAATGAACCTGCAAGTATCCGGGACCATTAGGTCACCAAGGCATATCCCCGAACTAGGGGAATGCATTAAGCAAGAATGAATACTGAACGTGAATCACACTTGAATGATAATCATGCTAAGTATGCATATGAACGAGGATCGTGTTATGTACTGATGGAATCCCAGCTCGTGGAGCAATATGCTCGTTCATATTAAGTTTAAGTTTCATGATTATCATGTCAAGCTATGGAATATGGATAAGACCCTGACCTGCATTATCGCGGACAACTTGTGTGCACAAGGTATGTTATGTTGAGTTCCGCGGACGGTCACCGGGGCACTGGGACCGATCCGATCCGGACGGGACGTATGTTAGTCGTATATTACCCGACAAGTGTTATGCGACGGGGCTTGCCACCCGCGTTGTACGTCACTTCGCCCTGAGACTAAACTGTCCTTTATGGCTATGCCAGCGACATTATGTTCATATAGATAAGTCATCCTCGCTTAGCGGCTATCCGCGTGCGAGTCACTGTATCGCATCAATGAACAACTAAACACCTGAACGATCATGTTAAAATGACCCTCGTGTTTGCATATGCTATGCCTCCTGAATGTTTATACTTACCGTGCTTGAATTAATCATGTTTGCCTTGGACAGGGAAGGAGAAATGGTAAGTTGGTAAGTCTTGCCGTGTTTCCTCAAACATCGCACGGTGCACTGCCCGACACGATAAGCTATTCAATGTTTGCATGAAACTGATCCTAAGGCAACTAGAAAGATAACTTAATAGTTGTGCACGAAACCTGTATTACGTGTTTGGATTTGTCGAGCAGGCGAGTAGCTTCCCCACCAGTGCATTCAATGTACTGATAATCCACCAGTTTGTATGCAGGATGCGGGAGAACCTCGTTCGGTACGGACGCCTCCTTCGTGCGTGCTAAGGCCAGGAGTTCCCTCTGAAGCCTTGCAACGGTGCGTCCGAGACTGAAGCACATATACAAGACATAATGTTGTGAACGTCGCCTGACCATCGCCTGTATAATCATTCCATAATTGTAGCCACTTGGCACGCTCTTACTGTTTCAGAGAGAGAGGCTTGAGCAACTTGTAATCTCGGCTATACGCCGCCTGTAACACATGTTCATATCAATAAAGAGCTTGCTTTACTTCAACTTGTGTTTCAATTCTTCCGCTATATTTGTCGACTCAGTGAACCTGTTACCGTTCCCCTATGCGTTCATGACTCCGCTGCACTCGGACAATCTGTGCGACTCTGTGGCTTAGAACTCTTACCGCCAGCCAATGAACCATGGCCTTGCACGGGCGTGGCTCACGCTCGTGCGGCATCACGCCCGGATGGGTTAAGCGATCGTTCCGCGGGAGCGCTGGCGAGGGTGATTCCTGCCTAGCGGGAACGGCCAATTGCCTGTGGGAGATCGGGGCGTGACATATTGGTATCAGAGCCTGGCTTCTACGCCTTTGGACTTCGATTCGATATCTCTGTTTTGAAAGCTCGTTCGTGGGTTATGTGCACGCTCTCTCTCAGTGCCTCGATAGGATATTCCAACAATAAGTCTAAATACTTTCAAAATGCGTTTTGAATGATATGATTGCTTGTCTGGTTGTATGCTGCGAGTGGCCTTTGTGCCAACCTATGCGAACCCTTGAGAGTATCGCTAGTAGCTTGTCCGATTTTCACTAACTCTAAGTTTGGGTGAATGCATCTATTCGAGGGACGTCTTGAACTAGTGCACCATCCAAGACTTAGGAAAAGGTGAAACTCGAGTGCTAAGACTTCGCTATCACTAAGCTGGTTGACGTGTTCACGCTAGAAGTGCACTTCGAAAGTGCGCATGATCCAGTCTAAGCGATATGCTGATTTCAAAGCTTGTGCAAGTGAAGATCCAAATGAACAAGTACAACGACTTGTCTAGGATTGCCTCAACCCTAGATCACTGCTTGTCCTTAGTAAGTCTCGAGGACGAGACTTTTTCTAAGTTGGGTAGGATGTAACACCCCGTTCCGCTCAAGCGGACTACCGTTTCAAACGGCAATCGTGCAGCTGTCCCGACCCGCTTTGCCTCAACAAGAAGCAAAGGATATCCAGACTTGCCCCTACAGGAATCCGGCTTGGACTTTCAGAGGCTCGCTCAGACGTATCGCTCTACCGAGGCGAATCATCGCTAAGGTGGGTGGCTACGGTGAACTTGCCTTCGCTTAGCCAGCACACATAAAATCTGGAATATTCATGCTAGTCGCTAGGTGATTCACCCCCTGCATGCTAATAAATCCAACGCACCTAGCTAAGGGAATAATCCTAACTTGTATTGCTTTCTAGAACATGGAAATTGAAATACTGCTTATATTCAGACCCTCGCATGCTAAGTCCCTTAACGGTTTCAACTCTCGGCTTACCTTCGGGTCCGAACAAACGTGCCTGCTTATGTTCCTTAGAAACGCATGCTTGTCTGCTTGAATGTTACCATGTTTTCATCCAAATCCCGGGAGACTACTACGTAGTCGTTCCGTGCCTGAATGAACCTGCAAGTATCCGGGACCATTAGGTCACCAAGGCATATCCCCGAACCAGGGGAATGCATTAAACAAGAATGAATACTGAACGTGAATCACACTTGAATGATAATCATGCTAAGTATGCATCTGAACGAGGATCGTGTTATGTACTGATGGAATCCCAGCTCGTGGAGCAATATGCTTGTTCAGATTAAGTTTAAGTTTCATGATTATCATGTCAAGCTATAGAATATGGATAAGACCCTGACCTGCATTGTCGTGGACAACTTGTGTGCACAAGGTATGTTATGTTGAGTTCCGCGGACGGTCACCGGGGCACTGGGACCGATCCGATCCGGACAGGACATATGTTAGTCGTATGTTATCCGGCAAGTGTTATGCGACGGGGCTTGCCACCCGCGTTGTACGTCACTTTGCCCTGAGACTAAACTATCCTTTATGGCTATGCCAGCGACATTATGTTCATATAGATAAGTCATCCTCGCTTAGCGGCTATCCGCGTGCGAGTCACTGCATCGCATCAATGAACAACTAAACACCTGAACGATCATGTTAAAACGACCCTCGTATTTGCATATGCTATGCCTCCTGAATGTTTATACTTACCGTGCTTGAATTAATCATGTTTGCCTTGGACAGGGAAGGAGAAATGGCAAGTTGGTAAGTCTCGCCGTGTTTCCTCAAACATCGCATGGCGCACTGCCCGACACGATAAGCTATTCAATGTTTGCATGAAACTGATCCTAAGGCAACTAGAAAGATAACTTAATAGTTGTGCACGAAACATGTATTACGTGTTTGGATTTGTCGAACGGGCGAGTAGCTTTCCCACCAGTGCATTCAATGTACTGATAATCCACCAGTTTGTATGCAGGGTGCGGGAGAACCTCGTTCGGTACGGACGCCTCCTTCGTGTGTGCTAAGGCCAGGAGTTCCCTCTGAAGCCTTACAACGGTGCGTCCGAGACTGAAGCACATATACAAGACATAATGTTGTGAACGTCGCCTGACCATCGCCTGTATAATCATTCCACAATTGTAGCCACTTGGCACGCTCTTACTGTTTCAGAGAGAGAGGCTTGAGCGACTTGTAATCTTGGCTATACGCCGCCTGTAACACATGTTCATATCAATAAAGAGCTTGCTTTACTTCAACTTGTGTTTCAATGCTTCCGCTATATTTGTCGACTCAGTGAACCTGTTACCGTTCGCCTATGCGTTCATGACTCTGCTGCACTCGGACAATCTGTGCGACTCTGTGGCTTAGAACTTTTACCGCCAGCCAATGAACCATGGCCTTGCACGGGCGTGACTCACGCTCGTGCGACATCACGCCCAGATGGGTTAAGCGATCGTTCCGCGGGAGAGCTGGCGAGGGTGATTCCCGCCTAGCGGGAACGGCCGATTGCCTGCGGGAGATCGGGGCTTGACATCTCCTAGGGTCACACCTCCTCCACTTGATTCCTGATAGTTTGTAAAACAGGAGCGATCAAACGAAAGTGAACATTAGCTCCAGAATCCAACCACCAATCATTAGAATGGTAAGAGAGGTTAATAAGGGGTTGAAAGCTTACAGACCTGAAGGAACTCGAAGAACCTTTGTGAAGCATGTTCGCTTCTGGTCTAACTGAGCCCTTTCCTTTGTAGGAGGTCTGGACAGCTTCCTTCTTCCTATGGTAGCAGTGGGTGGCCATATGGTTTGTTTTACCACACACAAAATAAAATCTTTTTTGATCCTGAGTCTGACTGAAGTTTCTAGGTTTTTGGTTTCGGTGATGATGGTTGTAGTGGTTAGGCTGAAAGTTTTTCTTCTTCTTGAAGAAATTTATTTTGGGTTTATAAGGAAAATTAGACTTGGGTTTTCCTTGGCCTTCTACAAGGTTTACCTTAGCTTTAGATTCAGTCTTTGGCTTAGACCTCAATCTAATTTGTTCTTCGGTTCTAATTTTCTTTAGGACTTGATTGTAGGTAAGATCTCCTTGTGTATGAATAAGATCCTTAGCCATATCAGACCAAGAGGGAGGTAGCTTGTCTATTAGGCATGCTATTTTATGTTCATTTGAGAAAGATATTCCTTTGGCTTGAATATGTCTAAGGTATTCTTGGAATTCATGGAGCTGGTCATTCATTGGTTTGTCATCTACCATAAAATACCTATTAAAGGTTGAAGAATTAAACCTTTCTATTCCGGCATCATCACAGCCGTATTAATCTTCCAAGGCTTTCCAGAGTTCTTTAGAGCTCTTGTATTCAAAAAATATATCATACAAGGATTCAGATAATGCGCTTAGAATTCTATGAAAACAGTGAAAGTCTATCTCTTTAGGGGTTTTAGGTTTCGAGGAGGTGGACACTCCTATGTCAGACTCAGTTTCATCAGAATCATTTGTGATGGGTGTGGACCCATCAATGGCAGAGATAAGTCCTAAGGTCGTGAGCCAAAATTTCATTTGACTCTGCCATCTTTTAAAGTAAGAGCCATCAAACTTAGCAGGTTTTGCAGTGGAGGATTCCTCCTTACCAGTCATGATTGCAGTCTGAAAAATATAAATTTATTTAATAACAATGTCTAAGATAATAGTTTAGGTGGTCTTTGCTAATCAATCTTAAAATCTTTAGTTTTTCAAGTGTTGATCAACTCAGGTTAGCTGTAGGGGCCGGTTCCCAGCTAGCGGTGGTCCGAAGACTCTTAAATACCATGTCGCTTAGGGTTATTTACACCCGGTTGACAGAAGGACCCTTTCGGCTTGTGCCCGAGTTTGTCTCTACTTTGAAACTTTAGATTTGAAGATTATATTTGCAATTTTTTTTTTACTAACTATTTTCTTTTGGTCCAAAATTGCTCTAAGTGATTAAAATGAAGCAAATTGTATGTTACAACTGAAAGAAAATTTTGTGATCAAAAATTGCAATTGACAAAATTATAGTAAGCAATTGACAGTATAGTAAGCAATTTGATAAATAAACAAATAAATCAATTGAGGAATTGAAACAAATTGCTACAGTGACTGTTAACTTGAATTTTGTAGAAAATTTGTGGAGTAACTATTAACAAATTGCTAGAAGTCAAATTGCTATAGTAACAAATTTCTAGAAAAAAAATTGTTACAGTAACAAATATCTAGAAAATAAATTGCTACATTAAAAACAGTAGCTACTTGAATATTTTCTAGAACAGTAACTATCAATTCTAACCGTAGCTAATTCTAACTGAACAATTTAATATTCTGACAGTATTTTTAACAAATAGTTAGGAAAAGAGAATAGTTTAGTATAATTTGTTATTCTAACAGTAGCTACTTGGATCAAAATTTCTATTCTAACAAATTGCTACAGTATAGAAATCAACTCTAATTAAAAACTTGTATTTGCTAACAGTAGGTACAGTAATAATTCTACTAGAATATAAATTTCTACAAAAATATCAACAGTAACTATTTTCTTCTTAGAATAAATCAACAGTAACGTTTGTTAGAATTTGATATGGTAAATAAAATTAAGCTACTGCCACTCTAGAATAACTCAACAGTAACGTTTGTTATGAATAATTATTAAATTATAACAACGAATAAACTCTTAGCTTGTTAGAATTTTGATGTCTTTCCTTATTGAAAAATTTTAAAATACAAAATTAAAATTAAACAATGTAACCGGCCTCTGGGGAAGTCGTGCACGAAGCACTGCCCTAAGAGTTTATTCGGGATCTGTGTGTAGACGTTCCCGACGCTCCTAGTGGTAAAACTCCCGCACTACCGGAATCTCGTTGCCGCACACGACTTGGAGAGAACGACTAGAACTTAGCTCTGCCCAGAGCTTGGAGACGATGAAGAACGAACAGAATGTTGACAGAGGTTTTTCGTAAAGAAAATTTTCTGAATAGATTACAATGAAACACAGACGAATATATAATACTGTTGTGTAACGGTCAGAATTAATTTACGATTAATTCAGCCGTTACACAGGAGAATTAAACGAATGAATCTGGACATAAAAAATTGTAACGTTCAAAACAATTGTAACGTTCAGAAATTAATTCCAACGTTAAAAAAAAAAAATGAAAGAAAGAAGAGGAGCAAAAAGAATTTTAGGAACCCAGCCCGAACCCGAAGAGAAAATCGGATCGGCATTCGGCGCCCGCAGATGTGGGCGCGCACCCACACCCGTTACGCGCGCCGAACCGAACCGAACCGAACCGGGCGGCGGCGGCGGTGCACGCGTGTGCCCCAAGGGGTTCCCCACACAACAACTTAATAGAGCAAAGAAGAGAAAGTAATATATGTACATAAGAGGGCTTTGGTGCATCCGATGTGGGACTAAAGAAAGAAAGAGGAATTGAACTTTTGCAAGAGAACAAAACCAAAACCAACAAGATCAAGGAAGAAAAAGAATAATAGAAGAAATTATTAGAAAGAATAATTTCTGTTGTGAACTATCTTGGTATACTAACTTAGCATTTCGAGAAACACTTAAGATGATTCATGAAAAAAATAAGAATTTTTTAGGTTTAATTGAAATGATTACAGTGGATCTATAATAAAAAAAAAAATTTGACAGGTTAAAAAGATAAATTTTATTTTCATTATATAAGTCATAAAATTCAAAATGAATTGATAGATATGTTAACTTCTTAAGTCAAAAGTGTCATCATTAAGAAAAGTTAAAGAAGAACAATACTTTTTAGTAATACTTGATTGTACTCCTGATACAAACCACCAAGAACAAATGTCATTGATTTTACGATGCGTAGATATTTCAGCCAATAAAAGTAGAAGAATAATTTGTTGAATTTTTAAAAATTAGAGATAAATATGTACATGGACTTCTCGAGGAATTACAAAATATTTTAAAACTCTTAATCTTGATATTGGTGATGTTCAAGGTCAGTATGATAATGGAGCTAATATGAAAGGAAAATACTGACGTGTACAAAGAAGATTACTAGACATAAATTCTAGAGCATTGTATACATTTTATATCTGTTATAGTCTAAATTTAACAAAGTTAGAATTTTATAGTGGTGAATCGCATTTATACAATATATGTTTACTAATTCTCTAAAACAATGGCAAACCCAATAACATAAGGAATCTTTTAGATTTACCTATTTTGTATGCATTGCAGAACAAGCTATTGGTTCACTAAAGAGAAATTTGAGCAATACAAAGCATGATGGATATTTTTGGATTTCTTTTAGTTCAGAAAAATAAAATTTGTGAAATGACAATCATTTGAAAGTTTGTTAAGATCATCTTGAAACTATTCTAAAACATAGAAATATTTTTGATCTTGATAGCAAAGATTTATTTGGAGAATTAAAATTCATATGTGATTTTAGCAAAAGATCAAACAAAAACAACAAGTGATATATTAAATTTCTTAAAAAGACAAGATTGCTTTACAATGACATGTATTTACAAAATACTATTTTATGGTCGTCTCAGCATAAAGAAGTTTATTAAAATTAAAATTACTAAAATATATTCTATGGTTGACTATGTCATAAGAAAGATTGAATGTATTATCTTTGTTATCTATTGAGAATAATATTCAAACATGAATCAATGATTTTGCGTCTAAAAATGCGAGGTTGACAGTTTTTCAGTGATGATTGCTTTGTTGTTGGTGTTAGTTACTTTTGATGGTTAATGCTTAATTCAGTTCATTTGATGGGTACATATTTTTTAATTATATACTATTTTTTTTGATATTTTGTTCCTTCTTTTTTAACATTTGCATCATTTGTTCGTATCTATTGTATTTTGATTTTGATTTTGTTGAATTCTCTCTCGCTATTTTTTCTTTCAAATTTGCATTCATAGAATTGCTAGAAGCCATTGGTGGCTTTGGAGACCTCTGAGAGAAAGTTGGAGATTTTTTAAATTTAAGTAGTATTTATTTAATATTTAGACTTTATATATAGTCGTTCGATCAATACAATTCTTATCATACATCGAATTAAATTAATCTATATTCTCTCATTAATTTTGCTTATATATACATGCTTCATTGTTTTTAAATTAAGCTTGCATCTTAATATATGAAATTGGCCAGAAAAAATTAATATTAACGTAAGATATGACATTATCTTCAGTTAACATGGCCTGTTGTACATCTCAGGTCTAGGGATGAGTATATTCGGTTAATTCAGTTCCAACCGAACCGAATAACCGAAAACTGAATTGGACAAAAATCGAATAAGCAAAACCAAAACTGAATCGAAATGGCTTATAACCGAACCAAACCGAACCGAACCGAATTAAATCGTTACAATTTTCGGTTATTCTATTTTTGGTTTATTTGTATTTTTTAATATATATATATATATATATATATATATATATATATATATATATATATAAACTAAATTTTCTTATTCGGTTTTTGGGTTTGGACTGAAACCAAATAAGAAAATTTAGTATTTTCAAAACCGAACCGAATTTTTTAAACCAAACCGAATCTCTTATTCGGTTCGGTTTGATTTTCGGTCCAAAACTGAATAATGTTCACCCCTACTCAGGTTAGCAGCTTGTGGTTCGCGAAATGATGAGAATTACAAGTATTAAAGTCAAAGCCTAAACGCACAACAGAAAATAGATAAATTATTGTATGTGCCGGATGTAGTATATTTTTCATAAACGAACCGTTAGATTATTATGGAAATATGTGTCCACACATATTCCTGTATAATCTAACAATTAGAGAGAAAAATAATGTGCTAAGTCCGGCCTATACAATAAGTTTTTCAGAAAATGGATGTCAGTGTTGTAGGCTACAAAGCGCCTAGATAATGGGATGAATATCAAAATTGGATGGGACATGGTATATGAGCACACATGGGACATGGGGAAGGAAAGACAGATAGTGTCAACTAGCAGGAGATCTAGTCGCATTGGTCACAAAAATCAGAGGCGCATTAAAAGTGTCAAGTGGCTTAGACGAGCAATGTGAAATAATTCAGTAAACCGAATTTACCACGTAGCATTAATAAAATTTTATTCTTCTTCAATAACAATATAATTTATTATATTTGTAGTGTTATATTTTTTGTTTTTTTAATGTGTCATACAATTATTAGAAAAATATAATATTTCACCACTGTCACGTGATAAAACAAGTTCACTAAATAGTTTCTCCAATCAACAAATCTATGGAGTGTCATTTTGGTAAGTGACCTAAAGACAATGTGGGAAATGAACTAGCTAGGATTATCAAGTCATCGAGAGACATATGCACTCTACGGGCTCGAAAGCATCTTTAGAGTTGCGAGGTTTGCATAGAAGACGAGGAACTAAAGATAGGGACATCAATGCTAGATTTGAATAAACAAATACTATGGATTCTGGCTTCCACAAGATCATGACCTTTTTTTACTTTTTTTTGAATTTTGAATTTTGTATCTTGTATTTATTTTTATGTTTTCGGAACATTTGGAGTGTAGATATGTTGTCCCAAACTAATTTTGTCCAACTGTCTCATTTCTATTACATGTGAGTCCGAACCGATTTCGGAAGTAGATATGGAAATGATGATCCACATATAATAGAGAAAAACTATAAAGCAGTTGTAGCAAGTAGCACAAGGTGAAAGAAATGAAGTATGAACAAGGAAATATATACATATAGCTGTCAACTGGTGCATAAAGGTAAAGATGCATAAAAATCAGAAACAAGATAATAATGACTGCAGGATACAAGAAATCTAAACTAAGAGCAAGTGTGTGCACAATAACGTAAAGTGAGTCCAGCAAGAGTAAATATAATGAGTCCAGTCCAGAAGGTATAAGTGAGACCAGTCAAGAAATATAAGTGAGTCCAGACTAGAAAGAATGAACTCGTGTCTCTGAAATACCTATTTCGACATATAAACGACTAGGGGTAAGTACGGCTCACCGCACACTGCGGCTGCTATCATTCCAGATTAGACCAGAGGGAGTGATTCCAGTGATTCCAGATTTGAGAATATTTACATGTCTACTCGAGTATTTTTTCGCCCTGACTAGTACAAGTGAATCCAAGACCTGACACATAAATCAAGTATGAGTCCAGCCAGAAACATAAGTGATGCCTATAGTGAGTCATGATGTGATGCTAGTAGGTGATTCCAGAAATAGAGGTCAGAAACATGAAATATACGTGTCGTAAGTAAATGAATCCAGAAATACTAGTCAGTGTCGTACCAAAAAATCAGATAATACTATACTAGAAGCTGAATCATAATAATCATCAGATAATGAAAACTATCAGAGAATGTACTCGCCTGGCGTCCTGAGCAACTAGCGAGGATCGAGGTCCAAACTGGCGTCGTAAGGACCTATTGCAAAAAACAAAGTTAAACAGGGTTCTAAAGAGTTATACAGATATAAATTAACTAAAAATAAGCTTCTAGGTTTGTTCTAGGTCTAACGGGTCAAACCGGTAAAATCTGGATCAAAAAGTCAACCCATGGTCCAAAAAGTTAACTCTAGGTCAAAACTAGGTCAAATGTTGACTTTGGCTGTCAATCGGGACAACTACGGTCAACTCTAGGTCAAACTAGGGTGTCCCTAAAATTTTAGGTCAAAACTAGCTCATTAAGCTAGTAAACCCTCAAACTCGCCTCCTTGAGATACCGAGATACCCTCGGTATCCAATATCTCAACCTACGCGATATACTCCGCCTATACCCTCTAATATATATCCTAGCACGTATATATATATATATATATATATATATATATATATATATATATATATATATATATATAAAATCAACTCTAACCTCATTCCTAGGCAAAAACCTAATACCTCGCCCCGATGCCCAATACCTTGAGTATCTCAAGGTATTGAGATACTCAAGCCTTACCCCTCTCTACCACTAACTAACTAGCTAACTATATATATATATATATATATATATATAATCTAGTATTTAGGCTATACCCCGATATCTCATCTCTGATACCTCACTACCTTCAATACCTTGATATCTCAAGGTATTGAGATACCTTACCCTTCTCTTCGCATATCACTATCTAACAACTATATATATATATATATATATATATATATATATATATATATATATATATATATATATATATATATATATATATATATATATATATATAGCTATAGCTAATAGGTAAAGAGGGGGGGGAGCTATTGCTAACTGCTGCTGCTGCTGCTACTGCCAAGCTACTGTTGCTGTTACTGCTGGCACTACACTCTCTCTCTCTCTCTATATATATATACACATACACACACACACACACTCACACTACACAAACTCACACTCACACTCACACACTCTCACACACACATACATAAACACCAACACACACACCAACACCTATACACACACACTACCCATATACATATAAACACACACACACACACACACACACACACACACACACACACACATATATATATATATATATATATATATATATATATATATATATATACAATTACATATCTATACACACACACACACACACACACACACACACACACACACACACACATATATATATATATATATATATATACACACACACTCACACAACCTTACTAAAACACACACACAACCACACACAATCACACAACCACACTCAAACACACACACAACCACCTACACGCACACTCACCCATATGCATATAAATACCAATATATATATAAATATAAATCTGAAAACCCTAATACACACTCCCCTAGGCTAAACCAATCTGCATACAAGCCCAAAACCTAAAAATTAAGTCAAAATGGTCATTTGGTTATTTCGACGATGCGGCTCATGATACCTCATGAAACGCACACCAAACCTACTCGGAATCGATCCAAAATTTATCCAAGAGTTGTAAACGATATCTAAAACCTCACAAAAATGCTAACTCTTCGATTCTAGGTCCGTGGCAAAATTCTACATGCACGTGGAACCCACGTCGAAGAAAAAATCTCCAAATCGCCCGAAACGCCCAAATCTCCGTGATACGATCTCATGTGTCCGAACGGGGACACGTATCTACCCTCAAGACACCCAAATACGTCTACCTAGGTCCGTCTAACCTAGGGCAATACCCAAAATTGGGCCAATCTCGGATTTCATCCAAAATTGACACAAAACCTAATGTCAAAGTCTCCAAACACATCCAAACAAGTTCCAACTTTCTTCCATGGGTAGTCCTAAGGTCTAGGAAGGTTCTAAACTACTAATTACACTATATTAAAGTAATCACTAAGAGGAAAGTTAAGTTTTACCTCTTGGGAGTTGAAATCCTAAGGCCAAAGTCTCTAAAATTCTCCAAATTCACCACACCAAGCCTCCAAGCCTCCAAATCCAAGCTTCTACACCAATTTTAAGTTCTACACACCTAGGTTAGGGGAAAACGAGAGGTTAGGGTTAGCATTAAAGAAGGAAGTAAGTGAAGGAAGAGAGGAAAAGTAAAAAACTTAGAAATGGGAAAATGAAGAATGGAGAGTAAAGAAAGAGAATGGAGAGTAAGGAAATGAAGAAAAATGAATGGAAAGGAAGGGGGAGGGGGCCGGCCATGTAGAAATAAGGTTAGGGTTAGGGTTTGCATTTAGGTACAAATACCAAAATGCCCTTAAATTAAGTCATCCACACTAGGGTTTGGGTTTGGGGTTCCAAATGCACTCTAATTAATTCCTAATCACTCCAACTAACTAATTAAAATATAAATAACTATTCTAAACCAATAAATGAGTCTGACAAGGGTATTGGGTGGGTCTGACAAGGGTCCACTAGGGTCTGACATGGGTCAAGACTAGCCAAAACCCTAAAAAATTAATAAAAATTAATACATGCATCTAATTAAATATTAATATAAATATTTATGATCAATACACAATTTATCATATTAAAATAAAAAGATATCCTGCCCTAAAAATTGGGTAGTGACAGTTTTTAAGATGCCGCCAAAGACCAGATCCCAACGCTCTGGAGCAGTTTCACCTAGGTCGGTTACTTCTCCACCTCCTCTAGCTCAGAGGGTTGCCTCACTGGTTCAGGTGGGGGCTTCAACAGCTTTTGGGGGTGCTCCTCCACCAGTTCTGAAGGTTATTCCAGCAGTCGTGAAGGACCTTCTACCTCCACCACCCATGCCAGCAGACGAGACGCAAATATTTTCCATATTCCAGGAGATAATGGAAGCACAACAGAGGCAGATAGATGTTATATATTAGGGCATCGGGAGTATCCACCAATTAGCACTAGCATTTATGGAGAAGATAACGCTTGTCCAGCCGTACATCGTACCGCCTCATCCCGCCCCACAACAGCCGAGGCTGGGTACCATTATTGATTTTAAGATGATGGGGCCCAAGGACTTCAAGGACACAGAGGGGATCTTGTATGCTGATGGTTGAATCGAGGATAGAATAAAACCTGCGACTGGCAAAGATTCTGGAGAGTCTATAGATGGAGGCAGCGGATAGTCAGATATTTGACATTGCCCTGATATGGTTCCGTACAGACCCGAGGATCGCGGCGCCATGATTGACTTGGGGAGCTTTTAAAGAGCTTTTAAATGAGAAGTTCTTTCCGTACATGTCTCTGAGTGCCCTAGAGAGCTAGTTCCAGGATCTCGTCCAGGGGAGTATAATGGTGGACGAGTACGCCGCTGAGTTCTGTAGATTGGAAAAATTTGTGGAGGTGCAGAACCCCCTAGCAAGAGCGAGAAAGTTCCGAAAGGGTTTAATCAGGGAGGTCAAATCTTTCACCAGGGTCATCGTACTGCGACATTCGAGGAGATGCTGATGGATGCTCAGAGGGCAGAAGATGACTTGGAGCTCAAGTCCAAGAGGGGAAGAGTCATATTCGGAGGAGTTAGCAGCAATGCGGGTCCAGCTAAGCGGCCCCATTTTTATTAGCAGAGGACTTTTCAGCCAAAACAGTTGCAGGCTCCAGTTCAGACACTAGTTCAGCTGGCGCCACAGCAGCAGCAGCAGAGACGGGTTCAACAGACTCCCACTTATCACTTTTATAAAAAGACAAGCCATATCTGGGAGGTCTGTAGGATGAGGTTGGAAGTATGCTTGTATTATGGCATAGAGGGACATCATATGAGGGATTTTCTCGTATCTTCTGGTCGTGAACTCAGATAGCAGTCCCAGTTCAGAGAGCACCAGCAAGGCCACCTACGGGTCAGCAGAGAGGACCTCCATTGCAGACACAGCAACAGAGGTTTGTACAACACCAGCAATAACAGAGAGGTGCACAACATGGATGCACATTTACTATGACGGTCGAGGAGACCGAGCTGGTGGGAGATATGATATTAGGTTCAGTTCTTCTTGATTATATTCCAACATATGCTTTATTTGATTTTGGTGCTTCCCATAGTTTTGTATCTGTATCTTTTGTTTTTAAGCATGACTTAGAGGATGAACCTTTGGCTAGGACTTGAAAGATCATGACTGGGGGTGGCATTATCCTTGTCAGTGATGTTTGCAAGGATCAGAGAGTTACACTGGAAGGCCGAAAGTTGAGTGCTTGCTTACTCGTAATACCACTTCTGAGCTACGACATAGTACTCAGGATGGATTGGTTGAGTAGGCACCATGCTAGTATAGATTATCGTAGAGACATGGTGTTATTTAGACTGCTAGTAGAGCCAGAGTTTGAGATTACCGGAGAAACAGTGGAGCAGAATGATAATGCCATCTGTGAAGCCATGGTGGAAGAGAATGAGTTACCACATCCGTTGATAGCAGAATTTATGGATATTTTTTTGAAGAAGTTTTTTGGGTTGTCGCAAAACTAAGATGTGGACTTATCTATAGACTTAGTGCCAAGAGCAGAGCCGATATCTCAACACATCTATATAGTTAAAAATAGCAAAATGGTAGAGTTGAAGAAGCAGGTAGATGAGTTATAGGATAAGGGATTCAACAGATCCAGTTTATCACCGTGGGGTACTCCGGTATTATTTCTACCGAAGAAGGATAGGTCGGTACACATATATATTGAATATAGGTCTCTGAACAACCTCACTATCGAGAAAAAATACTCGCTGTTGAGGATAGATGATCTCTTCGATCAGTTGAGCGGAGCGAAGGTATTTTCGATGAAAAAATTGAGGTCAGGATACCACCAGGTAAAAGTGAAGAAGGAGAATATTCTGAAGACAACTTTTTGGACTCAGTATGGCCAGTTTGAGTTGATGGTGATGCCGTTTAGGTTGACAATACCCCAGAGGTATTCATGAATCTGATAAACAAGGTATTCCACCAGTATCTTGATAATTTTGAGGTAGTATTAATTGATGATATTCTAGTGTATTCAAAGATCCCGGAGGAGCATGAGGAGCATCCGAGGATAGTTCTGGAGACTCTCAGAAAGGAAAAGCTTTATGGATAGCTCTCGAAGTGTGAGTTCTTCTTTGACAAGGTTGAATTCCTTGGTTATGTGATTACAGGTGATGGGATCTCAGTGGACCTAAAGAAGATTGTGGCAGTGGAGTCGTGAGCTACTCCAAGTTCAGTGGCAAAGATCATGAGTTTTCAGGGACTAGCAGGTTATTACCGGAGGTTTGTAGAGGAGTTCTCCAGGATTGCAGAGTCGATGACTAGGCTGACTAGGAATGATGTAGATTTTGTCTGGATAGAGAAGTGTCAGGCCACTTTTGATGAACTAAAGAAGAGATTGATGACAACTCCAGTATTGATGTTGCCATCGGGATCAGGTGGATTCACTATTTATAGTGATGCTTCAGGAAAGGGTTTGGGTTACGTTCTGCAGCAGAATGGGAAGGTGATTGTCTATGCTTTCAGTCAATCACGTCCTCATAAGAAGAACTGCCCTACCCATGATTTGGAGTTGGCAGCGGTTATTTTTGCTCTAAAGGTGTAGAAACACTATCTATACGAAGAGCGTATGGAGGTCTTTATAGACTACAAGAGCTTGAAGTACATGTTTACACAGAAAGAGTTGAACATGAGACATCGGTGATGGTTAGAGGTGATGAAGGACTTTGACATATCATTGTAGTACCATCCAGGAAAGGCCAACGTAGTCATTGATGCCTTGAGCATGTATCCTGTGGCTATGTACTTGATGACAGATAGACATTTATTAACCGATCTTGAGATCTTGGATATTGAGGTGCTAGTACCTAGTGTCGAGATACAAATATGGGGATTACAAATTCAGTCTGAGCTGATGGAAAAGATCATGGCTACCCAGTATAATGATAAAACTCTGAGAAGCATCAGGGCACAGGTCGGATGAGATTATCAGAGGACTTTACTATTGCTGATGATGGATTATTGCGGTACGGTACCAGACTATGTATGCCAAGTGGGGAGTTGCGCAAGGAGGTTCTCCAGGAGACGCATCGACCTCAGTACTCTATTCATCCACGTGCCAACAAGATATATAGAGATCTGAAGGAGCATGTATGGTGGTTTGGTATAAAGCGGGAGGTGATGCGCTTCATATCCAGATGTTTAGTGTTCCAGCAGGTAAAGACGGAGAGGCAGAGGCCAGGTGGTTTAGTTTAGCCTTTATCCATTTCAGAGTAGAAATGAGGGCATGTTACCATGGATTTTGTTTTGGGGATTTCGCGTTCTCCATGAGGGAAAGACGCAATTTGGGTCATCGTAGACAGGTTGACCAAGTCGGCTCACATTTTGCCATTCTAGGTGGGTATGTCTACGGAGAAGCTATCAGAAATGTATGTGCGACAGTTTGTCAGATTGTATGGAGTTCCTGTGAGCATCATCACGGATCGGGATAGTCGCTTCATATCCCACTTCTGGAGGAGTTGCAGGCTAGCTTGGGCAACCAGCTTAAGTTTAGTACCGCATATCACCCCCAGACAGACGGACAGTTGGAGAGGACTATTCAGACTCTCGAGGATATGCTTCCTACTTGTGTTTTGGATTTCAGAGGATCTTGGGAGGATCATCTTTATCTATTAGAGTTTGCTTACAATAATAATTACCAGGCCTGTATCGAGATATCACAATTCGAGGCTTTATATGGACAGAGGTTTTGCACTCCTTTATCTTGGGATGATATTGGTGAGAGAGCCTTGTTGGGACCAGAGATAGTTTTGGATGCATCTGAGAAGGTAAAGCTCATTAGAGATAGACTTCGGGTGGCACAGGATATACAACGACATTGGACCGATAGCCACCGGAGACCCTTGGAGTTTGAGGTATATGTTTTGTTTGTATTGCTTGTGATTGCTTTATTTTAGGTTGAGTATTAAGGTAATATTTTATTCTAAGTTGGCGATCTGGTGTTCTTACAGATTTCTCTGACACGGGACACGATTCGCTTTTGTGGAGGAGGAAAGCTTAGTCCATGGTACATCGGACCCTTCGATGTTCTTGCGAGGGTCGGTATAGTGGCCTACAGACTAGACTTGCCGTCTGCACTAGAGGAAGTGCATGATGTGTTCCATATGTCACAGCTGAGACGATACGTGGCAGATCTTAGTCACGTATTGGATCACTCGGAGATCAAGGTGGGTTCGACTCTCAGCTACCCATAACAACTAGTGGAGATTCTGGATCGCAGAGAGAAGGTTCTATGGAACGGACGATTCTCTTGGTATGCGTCGCGTGGAGGTATCACTCTCTGAGAGAGTCTACCTGGGAGAGGAAAGCCGAGATGCACGAGCGATACCCTTATCTCTTTGAGCCGTGAGGTATCGTTCTTTCTTGCTTGCTGTGATTGCTTATTGTAGTGTTAGTTCTCCCTTAAATTTTGAGGATAAATTTTTTTAAGGAGGGTAGACTTGTCACTACCACATTTTTGGATGAGAGTATTTTTATCATTTAGCATATTTTAATTAATGATTAAATATTTATATAGTGTGTTACTATTATTTTTTATGTATTGTGTTATTTATTAATAGTTAGTATGCTAGCCTATTTAATTGGACTTGATATTAGTTGACCTAATTAGAACTTGTCATGACACATTTAGCCCAACATTGGGCTAGGCCCATTAGACTCATTCTCTTTAGTTAATTAAGGAGATTAGAATTAATTTTTATTAGATTATAAGCTTCCTAATATGACCCTTCTAATTAATTTCTCATAACTAGCTAGTGGGGGGCATTGTTGACAATATAAATTGCTTGGAGGAGGGGCAAGAGGGGGCCGGCCATATAAGGGGTCTTTTTCTCTCTCATCTTCATTCATTCACTCAATTTTAGATCCCCAATTGTGTTTTCCCCTAAATTGATTCATCCCTCCACCAATCTCTCTTAAATCACTCACATTCTCTTCCAAATTTATCATCTAAGGAGCATTGGAGCTTGGATTGCAAGGAGCACTTAGAGAAGGAGGAATTGACAAGGAGCTTGTGTCCTAATTATGTATATTTAAGTTTTGTATTGGAAATCCATCTTCTAATAGGTATAATTCTGATTTTTCCCTTCAATTTAGATTCTAATTCATGCATTTGACCATTAGGAATATTTTCATGGCTTAGAACTACCCATAGGAATAAGAACTAGGTTCATAGGACCCCTATTGTGACTTCTACATTGTAATTTTTACCCAATTTAAGGGAATTTTGAGTTTTGTACACAAAGTATTTGTCATTAGTCAATTAGATCTAATTAGACTTAGATTGAGTATATGAGGCTAGCTACGTGTCTAAAATTGGATATGAGTAGGCCGTTTCATGATACCTTGTGATATGTTATGATACGGGGGTCCATTTTGGAGATTTTGTGCATGATAGTATAATTACTCTTCAATTTATATTGTAACTAATTACTTTATTTGTATTATAATATAATTAATTTTTATATATATTAACTATTGAGAATTGAAAGTTTTGTTATCTCATTTATGGGTATAATGAGTATCCTAGTGATACACTATAGGTATTTAATAAAATGGCATTAGTGTTGTATGAGTACTGTTGGGATTGCTTTACGTTGGCTGTGTTGTCATTTATGGGAACAGATTTGGGTGTTATTTCTAAGTATTAATTACTTGTTGAATAGCTAAGGTGGAAGGCTTGGTGGGATGTAGTATCATCTAGCATATGAGTGAGTGTAACTATTGGTTGTATAACTATATGTTTGTCAGTATTTTATATATAGATACTTATATATGTAGATATATAATTTGATGTTTACTAATGTGTGTAGTGAAGGGGAAGTCCTTGTGAGCAATTATAGAGGAGTGAGTTATTGTGAGCACACACGTGACTGTATGTGTGGTGTGTGCAAATATTTAGTAGTAGTAGCAGCGATTGAAGGAAGGTGTGATGCGCACCTCTGTGCAGTTGGCTATAGAAGTATCAGTAAAAACTGATACATAGGGTATTAGGTTGGAGGGGGGGGGTTGGTTTTTATTTAATATAGTAGCAGTGCCAAAGGCACTACAGTGAACTACTCTGCAGTGGTTAGTAGTAGCAGTAACAACAGGGCATGATGCAGTAGTAAAAACATTAGCTTAGATCTAAGGTCAACAACAGCTAACTCATGTATAGTAGTGTGATACACTGTTGTGTATCACACATTAAGTAAATAGGAGTTAGGGTTTGATCACTAACTACAGCAGTAGCAGTATGTAGCAAGTATGGGGTGCTTGGGGGTCTTATGGGTAGGTAACACCTTTAGTATATCATGTGGTATCGGTCAAGTTTGGGGGCAAGTTTAGAAGTAGTGCACACTGAGTGCACTACAGTAGTGGAAGACTGAACTGCTATTGTGGTTCAGATGCAGTTGGTAAGGTGCACAGTTGGGAGGGTAGTAACCATTACTAGATAGGAGGTTGTGTGTATGCATTGATGTATTGCAGTTAAGTGAGAATCAGTGACTGAGGGTATACAACATCAGGGTAGGCAATACTAGTATTTGTTAGGTAATGCTAGTAGATATTAAGGTAATAAGATTAGGTAATGGTATAACTAGGAAATGTATTGGTATGGGTTGTAAGTTAAGGTATTAAGTTAGGATATGGGTTAAGATGTTAGTGGTAGTGATGTCTAAGGTAAGTGTTATAGATAAAATAGGTTTAGAAGCTAAGTTACTACTAATATGGTTACAATCCATATATATTAACTAGTATATTTAAATACCTTAGTATTAATAACTAGTATAGCTAATACCTCAAGTTTTGAACCTAGAAATTAGATATGACCTAGTATCACCTAATAACTACTAGTATGGACTAGTTATAAGCCTAGAAGTTAGGTATGGACCTAAAATCAAGGTAATGGCCTAGCTTGGCCTAGTTTGACTAGTATGACGTAGCTTTGCCCTAGAAAATTATACTTTAATGCATTTAGCGTATTTATCATTTTCTTACATCTAATGACATGATATTTCATATATAGGTCTATATGATACCAGCTTGGACACCGAGTTACATCATTTGCTCAGGACTAGAGGCGAGTACATTCTTTAACAGTTTCATATTTATGATATCTTCTATGTTTCTTGTATTTAGTGTAGTTATCCTTGACTTCTTAACACATGGTTACACGAATTAATATTTTTTGGATCCCGTCATGAGATGTTATTCCTGGTAGTTCCTGGCGTATCCTGTACATGCCTTGTTGTTCTTGTACTTATATGGATATTGATTCCTGGTGAGATTAGCTACATTCTCGGAGAATCCTGTGTCGTAACGTGCCATGGTTGGATCCTCTATACTAGTCGGGGATTGGAGAGTGTTAGTTATATATGTGATCATATCCACCATGTACAAGTATTCATGTACAAGTAACTTGTTAGTGTTAATCAAATACTTCACGTATGATTAGCCATGCCATGATTCCTATACAAGTTCCTAATCCGATCACATATTGAAGCTATTACTCACTCACTTAGTTAGTTGTATTTCCTGACTCATGTATATGATGCTAATCTCTTTTGTACTATTTACAGCATTTCCATATCCCGTATATTTTTTGCTCATGAGAAAACCTCAACAGATTTATAATCTGTCGCTTTTGACCACCCGGCCACTCTTCTATTTTTTTCTATCTATCTTGTATATTCTCTCTATTTACTGTTACATAGTCTTTATCATTTATTTTGAACTGCTGTTATAGGTGTGCTTTGCTCCAATCCTGACTGGATATATATTTTAGATGATTTAGATGATTGGTACCCTACACACTATGGATCTCAGGACGTAGTGGGTGTAGAATTGGAGACGGTGGCTCAGGAGGCGCCGATACCGGAAGATGATCAGCTAGTAGCAGATAGTTAGATTATTGTTTTGGATATGTCTCAGTTTAGATATTTTGGCATGCATTATATTTGAGACTATTGTAATAGTCTATTAGACTTGGTTGATTGTATTTGATTGTGATTTATTTCCTTCTTCTATTCTATATCGTGCTATATTTTCTTCTAGTTTTCTTTGTGATTGAGTATTGATTATTATTTGTCCTCCATTTGGAGTTGAGATATCTTGACAGGTACATATATATTATGTGAGATATTTAGATAGTATTGTTGACATAAATATTATTCTACCGTCGATACTACAACGTAGGCTGGATGTACCCACGTACTCGTACCCTGAAACCGGGTGTGGGTCGTGACACTAGCTGCCCTGAGTAATGCATCATAGGTGGCATAATCGTGACCTACCATGAACTGCTGAATCTCTAAATGCAAATCCTGCTCGAATATTTTGGCTCGATCCATTCCGTAAGCTACCATATGAGGAGCAAATCAGCTAAGTCTGCAAAACTCGGCCCCATACTGGTTAATTGATCTCGTCTGTTGACGGAGGTTGATGTCACTACCACATTTTCTCGGAAAGAATATTTTAGTAATTTCATAATTAGTTAAATATTGTGCATGTTAAATAATTATTTTTTATATTATTTAATTTTTGTTAGATGTTATTTATTTTAGACTTGTGTTAGTGGACCTAACTAGTTTAGTTTAGACTCATGGACCAACATGTATTAATTGTTATAATTGAGCCCATTAGAAAGTCCATTGATTAGGAGGATGATTAATTTAATTAAACTATTAGACTAGAAGCTTTTCTCCTTAATTATTTCTTCATGAGAGTCCCTAAGGGGTATAATGGACATTACATAGTAGGTTGAGGATGGGGTAGAGGGGGCCGACCTATATTTAAAGAGGGGGGGGGGGGTAGTTTTTCTCTTCTTTTTTCATTTGAAAACTAGATCTAGAATTTCTCTCAACCAAATTCCTTCATTCCACATCAATTTCTCTACCAAAATTTCATCCTAATTCTTTCCCAAATCACCGTTAGAGACTAGTAAAGCAAGGATCTAGAAGGTGGAAGCAAGAATCTACAAAGAGGAGCAAGGATCTACAAGTTGGAGGCCAATTTTATCATATTTTAAGGTTGCATTGGGAATCCATCTCCCAATAGATACAATTTAGTTTTTTCTCTTAATTTAGGTTCTAAATATGAGATTTAACCATGAGAAATTAACCCATATGCATAGGCTACCCATAGGATTTGGTTGTGTTCATAGGAGGCCTATTGAGAAAGTTATGGTATTTTTTGTGTCAATTTTGGAGAAATTTTGAGATTGACATTTGCTGTGTGTGTCAATTGGTCCTATAGATCAATTTGGCATGTACTTGTGTGTTTGGGGCTAGTGTCGTATCCACAATTGGGTACGTATAGGTCGTATCCCAATAATTTGGTGATACGTATTGATTTGGGATTTTTTTCTCCGACACGGGACTTTATGCATGTCATATTTTGACACGGACACGTAGATTTGTGTTTGACTCTTCGTATTGTTCATAAATAATATATTAGACTTGCTCGTGTCCTTCAGGGTATATTTGGATGTGTGGTGGACTTGTGTCGCAAGCGTATCCTAGATCTAGTGGGATACATTGTGATGTGTTATTATATGTATGTATATATATAGTTGTAGTTATATATATATATATATATATATATATATATATATATATATATATATATATATATATATTATGTATTTATTGTGTACATATATATGTATGTGGAGGTGTCTGTATGTACATATATTTATATTATTGTAGTTATATATATTAGTGTATATATATATATATTTTGTGTTATATATATAAGAGAATGAGAGAGAGTACAACAGCTATAGTGACAGTTCCATGTCACAATAACAACAGCAGCAGCAACATTGCAGCAGTGGATTTAGCAACAGCAGCTGCAGCAGCATTTGCGACAGCAGCAGCAATCGCAACAGCAGCAATAGCAGTTCAGCAACAGCGACAGCAATAGCTCAACAATAACGATAGCAACAGGAAACTGTCGTGATAGCAGCAGTAGTAGCAGCGGTATCAGCAGCATATCCGCGATTTCAGCGACGGACAGCAAGGGTCTTTAGCGACAGATCTGCGGTTTATATAGATATTATGTATTTTAATTATATAGATATATATATGTATATATATATTCTTAATTGTAAATTATGTTTTAGTATACTATATTTATAATGTTTAGTTGTTAGTATGTAGTTATTATGGGTAGTTAGTATATATATGAAGTTGTGGCATTTACCTTGAGAAACCAAGGTAAGTACCAACGTATTGGGGATATCCAAGGTATTGGGTTTGGGTATCAAGATTGAGGTTTAGTTGTGCGATGCCAAGTTGGTTCGAAACCAAAGTATCTATTTATCAATTGTAATTAGAATTTTATATATTTAATATTGTTTGATATATGTATATGAGATGTTTTATCCTTTGTTTTACATATCCTGAGATACTGTATCCTAGTATCCTAAGATATAGCTTGTATGACCTAGATTCATAGTGTTTGAACCCAATATCATTGAGATAGACTCTTACAATCTAGAAATAGCTAGTTTGACATAGTTGACCATAGTTTGACCGGTTTGACTTAGAGTTGACCTAGTTTGACTTTTTGACTTAGAATTGGCTTGTTGACCTAGAAGTTGACTAGTTTAAGTTGTTTTCTTTCCGAAATCTTGTATTGATGTTATATTCTATATCTAGGTCTTTGAGGCACCGTATCAGACATCTGTGAGACTATTCATTGAACTTCAGACGAGTACATTCTCTGATAGTTTCTCATTTATGATATCCTCTATGTTCATTGTATCTAGTGTAGATATTCTTATTTTCTTGACACGATTGTTACACGGATTGCTATATCCGGATCTCGTCATGAGATATTATTCCTTGGTATATGGTGTATCTTGTGCAAGCCTTGTTTCATTGATTATCTTGTACATATACATACACTAATTCTCGGGAAGACTAGCTATCTTCTTAGGGAATCTCGTGTCATAGCGTACCATGATTGGATCTACTATACCAGTCGTGGGTGGGGAGTATTTTAGTGTAGATATATGATCATACCCTCCTTGTACATGTCTTGTTCCTTGTGAGTGTTGATCATACATCGCACGTATGATTAACCAGGCCATTATACTCTTGTACAAGTTTCTAAGCCGATCACATGTTAAGCTAGTACTCACACACTTAGACATTAGTATTCTTGTTCATTATCATATTGTTCATTATTGTATTTATTCCAGTATTTCCTTATTATGTATCTCTTGTATCTTTTGTGCATCTTGTATATTCACATCTATTTACTATTACATAGTTTTTATCATTGATTAAAACTGCTATTAGAGATGTACTTTCTCCTTTCCTGACTGGATATATTTTTCTCAGATGACACTAAGGAGTGGTACCCTACACGCTATGGACCTCAGGATGTTGTGGGTTTAGAGTCAGAGACCCTGGCTCAGGAGGGACTTATCCCAACTGAGACAGATGACCCAGAACTTGTAGCTTCGTAGTATTCTTGTACTAGATTTGTCTCCAGCTTACTTTGTTAGTATTCTTTCAGACTCATTGATGTATTATTTTAGACTCATGAGTTGTTGTGACTATTCTATTCTTTGTCATATTCGTGCTCGTTCCCATCTTAGATCTGTGATTGAGTATATTATTATTATTGGTGGTTCATTATATTGCTAGATAGATTACCTAAACAGTGTTCTACCGTCGATTCTGTGGTGTAGACTGGGCGTTATTTCCGACTTGCATCCCTACACCGGGTGTGGGTCATGACAGTTGATGAACTGCTACTGGAGCTAGAATTTGGTGGTTGTATGGAAATACTTCTCCTTGAAGCAATCCTTGAATATTTGCCAGTCAACGGGTTTCGAAAGCACCATTTCTTGTGCTGCCCACTAATCTCAGGAAAGATCTGTTAGCTGTAGCTTCACAACTAATAACTTCTCATCCTTGGGGGGTCTTAGTCGCATCCAGGATGCTCTCAAAATCATGGAGCCAAGAATCTGCTTAAACTGCATCCTTAGTGCCGATAAACTTAGTTGGACGCAAGTGACTGACATTAGATGTCGAGTTGAGACTATAACGCCCACTGGTCTCGAGCTCTACTTTAACTCCTTGTCTAAGAGTTGTGTTACTTTATTTCTGTCCTTGCTGAAACTGATGGCAAAGCTGGACCACTTGTTGCTAGAGTTGGAGTTGTTGTTGCTATTGTACCTTCATCATGGCTTGGATCATCCCTAAGATGTCCAATGAGCCTGCCTGCCCTGATTGCTCTGGAAGAACTGGTAGTATTTTTTGGGTTGGCTGGACTGGCTGGGCTGACTGAGCTGGAATGAACAGTAGAGCGGACTGGACTGGACGTCCCGACAAGATTGGTGGAACTAACTGTGCTGATTGGACTCGGGTGACTAGCTAAGCCGGCTGTTGGAGATCTACTGGCGCTTGTCCTTGGTTCAATGACGGGGCCTGATACTGACCTATTACTGGATTTGCTAGCGGTGCAACGGAACCCTCAGAAGGAGGGACATGTAGGGTATCCCTGAAGGATAAGGACACAAGGCAAATAATAAGGGATAAAAATGAAACACATGTCAAGCAACTTTTCAATTCAAGGGAAAAGGGAAGGTGCAGGTTCAGGTGGAGTTCAATCAAAGATAAGTAAATGATTGAGATTATAACAAGATGAGTCCCCCCCACAAGTCTGAAAAATGAGACCTGCAAGGGCCACCACTAAAACCTTGTCACGCCCGACTCCTAGAATACTGGATAAATACGAGGACTGACATGGCCAACCACACCTTGCAGAATACCGAAGTAAGTCGCAATGTGCTAAGACTGTCAAGAAGACAAATGGGTGGACTCTAGCATGCTATGACGTCAGTCCTAAGGCCAATAAATCCTAGTATATTAATCCATCAAAAAAAAATTCAAGAGTATATCATATATGAATTTAAAGGGGCATCCCAAAATATATACCACATATGATCATGAAGCTAGTGAATACAAAATACTGTACTAGTAGAGTATAATTATATATGATCAAATATACCAACCACGGTCTAATATATATATCATGTTGACCATAGTCTCAAAAATATAAGGAGCTAACTCTGCCCCATTGCTAACCCCATAAATCGAGAAATCAAAACGAGGGGTGGAAGAAGAAAAAATACTCGCGAGCTTCGGCCACAGTCCTATGAGTGCGAGCCATCTTGCTGGAAGTACAGGGGATCCTGGTTCTCTTCGGGTAAATTTGGCCAAGCAAAAATAGTGGGTCAGAACCCCAAGCAACAAGTACCACAAAGAAGCTCAAGGTGTTAACCAAAACCACAATCAGCAGAAATAAAAGACAAACGAATAACTAAATAAATTTGGGTCGAGATTTGTACAGTACCAATATACTTATCTCGATAAAATAACTATTAGGACTGGTGTACTGATAATAAACTAACTATAAAGAAAGATAAGGCGATGAGCGACAAAAGGGCATAAGATCTACTCTGGATCAGGACCACAACCCTTAAACCAAACAAGGACCGGGGTTGCAGAACTTCACTGGAGCAGAACTTTGTACTCTAACCATGCGTAGAAGAAATGAACCTAGAAGAACGAGCTATAATTGAAGAAACAAACATTCATTGCATGACTAAATAGCTTTATGGTTTGCTACAATTAACTAGCTAGGGTTATCCCAAACTAGTTGCTAACAAATGCATGTTTTGAAGAATATCGCTACCACCGACATTGTAGTCAATCCGGATGACCAAGGGTACGCTTGTCTAGTACTTGTAGTTCCCATCACAACAATGATGAATAAAGAACTAAAGCAGATAAATGATAGCATAACACAACATAAATTAGGCCTAAACTGGTTTTGGTAAACATAAACTGGTTTTTGTAAACATAACTTATCTGTAAATTATCTTTTAACATAAACTGAAATTGAAACATAACTGGCACATATACTAGAACATAATGTTATGAACCTCGGCTCAATAACAACTTGTAGTGCCGCATTATATCACAGATCTTGTAACCACATTATGCAAAAAATTATATAACTACCACGGTACATCACAAAATCTTGTATGTACCGTGGCATGCGTAAACTTGGTAGGTCATGGGGCTCTTTCCTAGTAGGGTTGGTCCATGCCTGATGAGGCCCTTGGAGATCGGGGTAGTCGGTAGCGCAATATTCTTCCCTCCTAACGATCTAGTCAAATTTTGTCTCATTTAATCATTATTTCAAGTTCTTGAGTCGTGGACACTCGAGAACTTTCTAGAATGATGAGTTACGAGCTATTCACGAGAAATTGAGAAACCAACCAAAACTTTGTTCCTAAGGAAACAAAGAGGGAAGAAAGTGTGCAACCAGACCAGACATAAGAAAAGTGCGCAGACTGACGAAACATAGGGAAAGTGTGCCAGATTGCCAAACATGAAAAAGTACGCTGACTGACTGTGGCGCACATTCTCTTGGTTTTTCAAAGAAAACTTTGATTGAATAAGCACCAAATTATGCCAAGTTGGGTTTCCTCTCGAAAGTGCACCACTAACTCAAAGAGTATGACTGGCGTACTTTTGCTAAAAAATTAAGTGTAGTATGATTAGTACGTACGAAGAGTTGGGACAACACACTAATGCGCTCAAAGTTAAACATACATATTTCTAGGCCAAAGGGGTTCTCTTGCATACTCTTCATAGAGCACTATTCTTCTTTTCCAGTATGCCATTTTGGTATACGTATTGTATCAAGTTTCAGTACTAAACTTAGCTGGACTCGAAATCAATCACGGCTAAAAGCAAAATTGCATAAAATATGATAAACTACACTATGAGCGAATTAGTTTTGTAAAACATAAAGTTTTGGGAGATCAAATCCCAGAAAAATAGAAGTGAACCCATAAATCCAAACTTAGGTCCATGCAATTCCAACCGAGAAAATTAAGAACAAGTATTAAAGATAAATTGGTGCTTGGTCCCAACAAAACAAGGAAATATTACGGACTAAAAGTATGCATAAATCCATGGTTTTCTCTTGTTCAAGATAAAATTGTTGGTAGTTGCTTTTTGCCTCAACCTCTCACGGTCCAAGTCATAGCAACTTCTCCCTTAGGTTAGGTTTTGAGGGAACATAACAAAGGAAGGAGAAAGATGAAAGTAAGTAGAAAGAGTAAAATGAAGAATGAAAGGGAGGAGAGAGAAAATACTCATATATATATATATATATAAGGGGAGAGGGGGATGGTTTAGTCATGGGTTCAACCAAAATGAACCAAACTAGGTATTCAGTCTACATGTGGGTCCTAAACCGGGTTTATGACAATGCCAATGGGTATTCTACCGGTCTCGGATAGTCTATCTCAACAAGAATAAATATAAATGACATGAAGCATCATAAAAATTTAGCAAAAATATATTATCAGGAAAAAAATTTAAATATCAGAAGTTTAAGAAATACCAAATCTGGAAACGGGTGTGACATCTCTACCCTCCTTAGAAAATTTTCGTCCTCAAATTTTACTAAGGCTAGTCGCGCTAGAAAATACGCTAAAAGGCTCAAAAAATCACAAATAACTTATCAGGAAATAAATCACATCAAGCAAATAACTAGAATAAAATAAATAACTGTAGAAAGTAAGTAATTGTACGCAATTACACAAAAAAATGGAGGCATATGGATACATATACCCCTAAGTCTGTCAAAATAGGAATTCATCCTCGCTTTTCTATGTTGACTCACACAAATGGACAAGAGCCAAGCCTTAAGGTAAGTCGGTATCAACGACTATATCGAGATCATGACTCTAATCTAGGACATACCTTCACAGTCGGAACACATGATGGACATCATATACCACGAGATACGGAGGCAGAAGAGCAAGATGAGAAACTTGTCTTTGCTCAATGGAAGAATCGAGACGACTGTTGCACTCTAGCACAACAAAATGCAAGATCGTCCGATAAGAATCCAAGAATAAGATAAACTAAGAGAAACTCAAAAATCTTACCCACAATCATAGCGCCTGTGGCTAACAACTGCTCTAGGTGCCCGAATCCTTCTATACGTGCACGCCTAGGGGTTATGACTCTAAGTTGCTATGGTTTTGCCTTGCTTGCTGGGCTTGCACAAACTGTGCCGGATGTTGCTGCTAGAACTGCTGAGTCTGCGTCGAGAGAGGACGCGGGGCTAATAGTCGAACGACTAATGCTGGTCCCATCGGCCCCCTAATCGCTGCCTGAGGCGGAGCTGGCAAATATCGGATAGAAGAAGCCTCAGGGTACACAAGCGGGCAAGAGCCAATCATATGGTCAGATGCCCCACATCTGAGACACTGGCTATTGGCCCTTCTGTACTAATCTCTAGTGTGACCTGATTTGTCGCAGTAGTTACATCCTGTTGATGCTGACCTCCTGGTGGATTGTACTGAGGTTATAGTTAGGGATGGAGGTACAGGCGGGCGAGGTACTCTGATTGCTGATGCTGGAGGTGACGACTGAATAATGATGTCTCTTATGGATGAGTGGGACCTCTTCTGGCCTCCATTCCTGGCTAATAATCTCTGTCCGGCAAGTTCTTGGGACCTAGCTGCACTGAGTACTATATCGTAGGTGGCATAATCGTGACCCACCATAAACTACTGAATCTCTAAATAAAAATCATGCTCGAATCTTTTGGTTCGATCCTCCCCGGAAGCTACCATATGAGGAGCAAATTGGCTAAGTCGACAAAACTTGGCCGCATACTAATCAACTGATCTCGTCTGCTGACGGAGGTTGATGAACTGCTGCTGGAGCTGGAACCTGGCGGTTGTGTGGAGATACTTCTCCTGGAAGTGCTCCTTATATTCTTGTCAGTCACTGGGCTTCGAAAGCGCCATTTCTTATCCTGCCCACCAATCTCGCGCAAGATCTGTTAGCTATAGCTTTACAACTACTAACTTCTCATCCTCGGGGGTCTTAGTCTCATCCTTGATGGCCTTAAAATCCTGGAGCCAAGAATCTACTGAAACTGCATCCTCAGTGTCAAGAAACTTAGTTGGACGCAAGTGACTGACGTTGGATGCCGAGTTGAGACTATAACGCCCACTAGTCTCGAGCGCTACTTTAACTCCCTGGCAAAGAGTCATGTTGGTTTGTGTCACGTCCCAGTCCCAAAATATATAGGACCAGGAATACGCGACATGCCAGCTACGCATTCGACCAGACTCTGGTCTGACTTGAATACGTATAAGCTGTATAATAAAGGGCACTATCTAAAAATCCTGTAAATGTAAACATCTATGTCTCAATCCACAATGAATATAAATATACAAGAAGAGCTACATATGCTAAAGTCGGCCGTCTAATAATACACCAACTCGAATAGACTCGAGAAGAAATATAAGTCTATCAAAACTAGGCTACAACAGCAGATGAATAATCAATATAGACAAAGTAACCATAATGCCGGTAGAAATAATATGAGTACCTGGTACAATGCCCGTAAGGTATGCCACTCCGTCAGCAACTCCAAATGCTCCATAATCGTCTATGCTGCAAAACTGACAGGGAACCAGGTCCTCAGAGGGACGTAACAAGGTACAAAAATACAGCATGCCAAGGTACAACAGAAAGTAAAAGTGCAACGACGGTGTAGTCTAGCATAACCAACTAAGTGAGACACAGTTTGAAGACAATGTTTGACGCGTGGGCTGTCCAAAATAAAATCGTAGCTCCGGACACGGAGACACACGGGACGTACCACAGCTCTGGGCAAAGAGTCACACGGGTGATACAACTACACTAGATACAGGATCACTACAGAAATAGTATATATACATATATAAGCGCGTGCAGAGGAGCCCAAACGTCTAGTAACTTTCTTTTCCATCCCAAGCGGTCAACGATTGTGCGTTGAATCTGAACCTCTATCTAACAGTCTCGTCACACAAAAATAGCTCAACAGACGCGACCCTAAGGTCGTCCCAGTCTCCGGTCATGATGTCAGTATCAGGATACAGAAAATTTGGCACGATAACTGTGTATGAATGTGTCCTAGTGTGACGATATACTCAGGTACGTACATCGAGGGGTTACGAATATCTAACATTCATTACAAGATGTTACGACGAATGTCTGCACCCGGTTGTAATCCGGACACGAAGTAACGATCTTAATCAAACACGCTCATAATGTATATAATGAAATAATAAATATCTATAACTGAAATACAGGGTGACAAGGTATACTTGCCTGTGTCCTGCTGCTGAAGATGGGAATCCGGTACGACGTCCAAGTCCGCAGGTCCCGTAGTACCTAGAGAAGAGGTACAAGCTAAATCAATAACTAATACAAGACTAAAATAAGATGTGACACAGGTCTAATCATATCTCAAACCCAACTACAACTCACTTGGACACGACGCTAGAGGGTTGACCAAGGTTGACTAATGGTACTTTACATCAAGTCAAATTAATTATCTGCACAATATCCTCAAACTATCCTCAATCCTACTATATTCATCACAGTGTTCATTGGTATTTCATGCATGATTATTCCTCAAATTTTACCTCGGTGTGCACCGACGTTAACATGTACATTTACTGTCATCCTCAAATAACCAATTAATACTTATTAAACCTTCTGTTTTATATCATCATTACCGATTCACAATAAGTACTACTCTTCAATTAAACCCATCATTAATTATCAGTCCCCAATCACCGATTAATGGTTTGATACCACACATCATTTCATAATAAATCACCTGTCCCTCGGTGATAGATTATAGTATTATTTTGCAACAATTTAATCTGCTCATCACAATGATCAAGATGCATATATTAATTTGGTCAACACCTCAAATTTCTCATATGTCACTTAAAACCAAACCTTAATATATATCACATTCCCAACCATCAAGTGTATATATTCCATAACCTCAACCCATGAACATCGATGCATATTTAAACCGTAAATAATCAACTTAGAATATTTAAACCGTAAATAATCAACTTAGAATTTTACCATCAATTGCGTATTAAAACATGCATTAAACCTAAAATCTCACCTGCATATATAACTCCAAAATTCTCGATGCATATATGTAACCCTTAAATAAAACCGTTTCATTCTCAAACCCTAAACTTCAATGTACCTATAATTCCCAAGCCTCGAAGTATATATTCTATAATATCATACCCTAACTCCATGCATATCCATTAATTTTATTTTAATACTTATGAAAAATAAACCTAAAACACACATTATTTCAAATATTAGATCCTTAACACTACAATAAAATTACACAAAACAAATGTATAAAAATATAGAGAGGGGGGAGTCGTTCACCTCGGCGAGGAGGCGATGCTGGCTGGAGGAGGGCTTGGCTGGGGTCTGGTAGTGATGATAAGGTGGCCGTGGTGGTAGGAAGTAGAGACTGGAGGTGGTGGTGGGGATGTGCTCGGCCGGAGAATGGAGGTAGTGGTGACTGGAGATGGTGGTGGTGGCGTTGGTGTGTGGTGGTGGCGGGGTGAAGCTTGCCGGAGGTGATGCAGGTGGTTGCTGGAGTGGTCGGGTGAGGTGGAGAAGAAGAAGTGGCCGGGGTCGGGTTGTCGTGGCTCGTGGCAGCGGCTCATCGTGGGGTGGTGCAGGCTCGCCGTGGGGCGGTGGCTGGAGGTAGCAGTGGAGGAGAGTTGACGTGAATGGTGGTAGTTCAGTCGCCGGTGGGGAGAATGGCCTGCCGGAGAATGGAGCTCGGGCTCGCCGGGGATTCAGCGGGTAGTGGGGAGTGGTCGTGGAGAATCTCGATCGGGGAATGGAGGTTGAGGTGGCGTTAATGGTGTGCGGTGGTGGTTGTGAAGCTGGAGGTGATGGCGGGTGTGGCCGTATGGTGGTCGGGGCAATGACTGCACGGCGGATGGAGAACGGCAGCAGCCGGTTGGCCGGAGGGGGAGGCTCGGCGATCTCGGTCGGCTCGGGGAAGACTGGAGGAAGGTTTCGTGGCAGCGAGCTCGAGGGGCAGTTCCGGCAGGATGGAGGAGCGGCCGGAGCTGCTGGGCCGCTGGCCGGAGTAGGGGTCGGGTGGAAGTGAAGAAGAAGAAGAGATATAGAAGCAGAAGAAAGGAAGAAGAAGAAGAAGAAGAAGAAGGGAAGGAAAAAAAATAGCCTACGGTTGTAATATAGGAAAGGGAGGAGAGAGAGAGGGGATGGGTTTCTCTAGGTATTGGAATTAGGGCCGGCATGGGGTTGTGTGTGGTGATGGAGACATTAAATAGGAAAGTGTGTGGGGGTTGGATGGTGGGGATGAGCCCAATTCAAATGGGTGGTGGAGATTTCATATAAAAAAAATAATTCTTCATCCAAATGAGAGGGAGAGGGATGCTTGACCGGTCAAAGAGTGGGGTGGCTTATTCATTTGGCCTTGACCAATGAGGTTATGCCACATGTTACAACATTTGTAATTTAGCCCCTTAAGTTTGGGTATTTGCACAAACACATGAAATGATGAAAAAATTGTGGGAGAATTGGTGTTTGGTATTTTGTAGGGTGAGGGGGTATTGTGTGTTTTGCATGGGCTTAATTAAATGGGTATTGGAATTAATTTGGGATTAAAATGGGATTAGTCAAAGTTGGTATCCCAATTTAATTAGAATAAATTGTCATGTGCTCTTAAATTAAATGGGGGCACATGTGATCTCAATTGGGAGTGACACAGTGGTCATGAATGGTGTAGGCTTGGTGTCAGTCTTGGACTCTTTTATTGGTCCGGCTCAACGGGTTAAGTTGGTGTCTTAAAATTGATGGCAACGACACAGGTGCGCGATACGGGATTAAATAAGGATTTCGGTTACGAAAAATTGTACAATTAATTTAGAGCACAAGAAAATATGATTTTGAGTGATGGGAAAGTCCAGCGCCTAAATTGGCGTGTCAAGTCAAGAGTGCAACAATCTGTTAGAATTTATGGGCTGATGTTGGGCTCCGAATATTTCAACAAAGGTAGGGCGCGCCAAGGGTTTAATTTAAAATCAGACATCTGCAACCTTACTCTAAACCTCAATCAACTGCTGCTATACCAAAACTTTCTAACCCTTATCAGACTATCTATAGAAATAAATGAGGGAGTTTATAGTTTGTTCATGTCCTTACTAAAACTGTTGGCAAAGCTGGACCACTTGTTGCTGGAGTTGGAGTTGTTGTTATTGCTGTTGTACCATCATTATAGCTTGGATCATCCCTAACATGGCCTACAAGCCTGCCTACCCAGATTGCATAGGAAGAAATGGTGGTATTTTCTGGGTTGACTGGACTGGCTGGGCTGACTGAGCTTGTAAACTCCCTCACCCAAAATTAGGCCTACTTGGCTTAGATAGAGAAACTAGGGCTACTTTGAATCCAATTAGAAATAGAACACGATGTTTTAGATGATTTTTACAATATTTATATCACTAAGTGCACCTTACCGTTGCTTCGATAATTGGAGCACCTCACTAGCCATTGCCTTCCTACAAATTTCACATCCTTGTTCTAGACGTGTCGGTCATCTATTCTGATATTTGTGTAACTTATAATTATGCTCTCTTGTGCTATATTTTAGTCGCACAATATTCGTCACAGACGTTTATATTTAATTCTAAATAAATACGACTTTGTATCCTTGTGCGTTCCAATCAAAATTAGAGACACAATCTTGACCCGTTTCGTGCAACCCAAAATTTGATAATATTCTACCCTGAGTCCTCTATGTCCATGACACTTATGTCCCACCTAATTTTAGTCCCATGTACTTCTAATTAATTTTAGAACACCTTTTGCATTAATTTTAATTAATTTAATCTAATTTCCATCTTTGTACAATTTTCTAATTGTTGGGGCACTTTTATGCAAAAGTGCATTAAAGTGTCCACACCATTGGACACAATACATGAAGAAACCTATTTCTCCTTCGTATGAATTTTCTTCATGATTTTGGAGTGTGTAGCACTCAACATCACCCCCTCACCTAATCCCTAGCCATGCATTTTAAACCAAGCAATCCTAGCCCTCCAAACATCCCTATGTGAAGCCAAGCCCATCACAAGGATGTTGACCGGCCTAACACCCTAGGTCAACCTCAAAACCTACTTTTCTACATGTATAAATATCCTTCTCCCTATATTTTATTCACCATCACAAACCCAAACCAATTCCTAGCTGATTCCCAACTTCCTCGCTACTATTCATCATCCTCCTCCCCTTTCCTGTTCTTTTTCCCGACCTTCCATCTCCGCAGTCACCAACTGATCAGCCCATAAACAGTGCACGACCGCCTCCCTCGACTCACCTGAGCACGGTCTACTCCGTCGCGGCCATCTCCCTTGCCCCCTCTTCTTCTTTCTCCCTTCACCAGCACCTCCCTGCTCGAGACCCCAATCTCCTCTGTCGCACCTCCCTCTACAACGACACCACCGCCCACATTGCCTCCGTCACCTCTCCCTATTCTCTTTTTTCCCTCATTCGCCTGAGCACCGAGCAGCCTCAGTGGAGCACAACCCGACCACCATCCATCACGTTCACCTCTCCCTCTCCTTCACCACGCCAGACCCGACCACCTCCCGTCGAAACCCCAGTCATCTCCACCACGAACACAGTCATGTCCACCACCCATCACCTAAAATACCTCCTCTCCACTCTCCTCCTCCTCGACCATAGCCTCCCCTCGTCGACCTCCGTCCACCTCCTCTCCACTCTCCTCCTCCTCGGCCCACCTGAGTTTCCCCTGGCCGAGTCCGGCCATCCCCTTCCTGTCAACCCGAGTCCACCCTCCTCTCCTCCGTTTCCCACCAGAACCACCACTACTCCCCGTCGGACTCCAGCAGTCTCCGACCATCATATCATCATCACCTAATCATCATCTCATCATCACTTAATCATCATCATAATCATTATCCCTATCATCATTTTTATCACCCTAATCATTAACCTTTATTACCTACATCATCATCATCATAGCCTACATCATCATCACCCTTGTCATCATTATCAACATCGATATCATCGTCGTCATCGTCGTCCCAGTGTGCGCACCCCGAGGTTCAAACCTGTCCCTCTTCTCCGTTTTATGTGTGCTTGTGTGTATGCTATTAGGACATTAGTATTACTTTACGATAGTTAGTTAACATCAGACCCTGAGTCGGTGAACCCAACTCGTATACGTATACGTACACGTATGCGTATATTGTTCAAATTGGTATATATATATATATATATATATATATATATATATATATATATATATATATATATATATATATATATATATATATATATATATATATATATATATATATATATATATTGTGTAGGAATTTAATGTAATACCAGTTATGACTATATATGTATTTATATTGTATGACCCTAGGACACTGTGAATTTTCTCGCATATTTGCATGTGACTTTGAGACATGAATATTAGGGAATTGTCTGCCTTGTGTACACCAACGTACTGTCTTAGACACATGTTAGTTGACTGTCTGATTTTGATACAACATTTAATATAGGACACCCGCGTAATTAGACGCGCCTTTGACCCTGTTAGTCGACCAGTGTCACCCCTAGCGTACCCCCTGAGTCCAGTGTAATTATGGTTGTGTATGTGCTAGTGTAATGGCTGATGTTGTATTTTATTATATTATATGTTTAAAACCCCTAATTTTAAAAATCGTATTAATTATTTAATTAATTATTTAATTTCTTTATAGTATTTATTAGTTAATTAGAAGAAATAGAATTTATTGAATTTTTATTTCTAGGTAATTGTGCATTTAGAGATTTATGGAGCAATTATTATTTTATCTTAATTTATTTCATGTAGGAGACCTTGTAGAAGGATAAAAGATTAGTTTTATGTACAAATATAAATTTCTAGAATATATATATATATATATATATATATATATATAAATAAATAAATAAATAAATAAATAAATAAATAAATAAATAAATAAATAAATAAATAAATATATATATATATATATATATATATATATATATATATTGTTTAATAAGAATAGAGAATGAAAAAAGAAATAGAAAAGAAAAGAGAGAAAAAGGAAAAAGAAAACAATCAAAACCAAAAGCCCATACCATCAACTAAATCCCTACCCTACTGTCATGACCCGCACCCGAAAAATTGGGCATGAGTCGTGGGTACGTCCAGCCTACGCCGCAGCATCGGTGGTAGAACGCTGTCTAGGTCAACTATCTAGATAACAATCTCACGCAATCAATATATAAACCTGTCAAGATCTCAACTCCAAATGGAGGAGTAATATCATAATGATAATCACAATGTACTCAATCACGAATCTAAGCACGATAAGATAACAAAGAAGTCTAACAACTATAAAGCCTAACCAACAATAACTACTACAACAACCACAACATCAATAATAATAATACAACATCCAAAATAATATACAATACAAGGTCTCAGTCCAAAACCAGAGACAAATCCGGTGCTAAAAGCTAATAAAAACAACAACAGGGTCCTAGTGATCCCGGCTACCAAGCCTGAAATCACGCCTAAACTAGAGGGTCCCTGTCTGCACATCGACAGGCTCAGGTCCATAAAACGTTGGACACCAATCCTCCGGATACTTTGGAAAAATATATCCAGTTAGGACTGGAGCAAGTACATCTCTAACAGCATTTCTATTTAAATGATAAAAACTATAAAACAGTTATAGCAAGTAGCAAGGAGAATAAAATAAAGTATAAAACAAGAAATATATATATCACTGGTGCATAAAGGTAAAGATGCATAGATATCAGAAGCAAGATAGTAATAACTGTAAGATACAAGAAATCTAAACTAAGATCAAGTTTGTGCACAAGAACGTGTAGTGAGTCCAGCATGAAATACATGAAATAAGACAAGTCCATAAACTATAAGTGAGACCAGCAAGAAATACAAGAGAGTCCAGACTAGAAAGAATGAACTCGATGTCTTTGAAATACTTGTTTCGACATGTAAACGGCTAGGGATAAGTACGGCTCACCGCGCACTGGGTGCGCGGCTGCTATCATTACAGATTAGACCAGAGGGGATAATTCCTGATAATTTCAGATGGGAATGTTTACATGTCTACTCGAGTATTTTCCCGCCTCGACTAGTACAAGTGAATCCAAGACCCAACACGTAAATCAAGATGAGTCCAGCCTAAAATATGAGTGATGCCTGTAGTGATGCCTGTAGGTGATGCCAGTAGATGATTCCAGAATAGAGGCCAGAAACATGAAATATACGTATCGCAAGTAAATGAATCCAGAAATACCAGTCCGTGTCCCGTGTTATGCCAGAAAAATCAGATGATACTATACTAGAAGCTGAATCATAATAATCATCAGATAATAAAAACTATCAGAGAATGTACTCGCCGGACGTCCTGAGCAACTGGCGATCCGAACTGGTGTCGCAAGGACTTATTACGAAAAGCAAGGTTAAACAGGTTTCTAATGAGTTAAACAGATATAAAATAACTAAAAATAGGCTTCTAGGACCGTTCTAGGTCAAACGGGTCAAACCGATAAAATCTGGGTCAAAAGTCAACTTTGATCCAAAAAGTCAACTCGGGGTCAAATTTAGGTCAAAAGTTGACTTTGGCGGTCAACCGAGTCAACCACGGTCAACTCTAGGTCAAACTAGGGTGCCCCTAAAATTATAGGTCAAAACTAGGTCATTAAGCTAATAAACCCTCAAACTCGCCTCCTTGAGATATCGGGATACCCTCGGTATCCGATACCTCATCCTACGCTATACGCTCCGCCTATACCCTCTAAAACCTATGCTAGCATGCATAAATATATACACATATACATATAAACCCATCTCTAAACTCAAACCTAGGCAACTGCTCAAAAACTCTGCTCGAAACTCAATACCTTGGATATCTCAAGGTATTGAGATACCTTGGTATCTCAAGGTATTGAGATACCTCTCTATCTCAACCCTACTACCCCTCTAGCTAACTATTACGCTTATAGATATATACCTAGCTAATAATATAGGCGAGAAAATATATATCTAATACATATATGCATAAACCTAGGTATCTACATATATATATATCTCACATACACACATATACACATACCTTATATCTATATACCTTACCTTACCTATACATATATATATCTAGCTATATGTATTTATATATCTATACATATAGATATATATCTATCTAACTATCTATCTAAATCTATCCATCTATCTATCTAGCTATCTCTCTAACTATCTAGTATCTATTTATCTATCAATCTATATCTTATCTATCTATCTATCTATCTATCTATCTATCTATCTATCTATCTATGTATCTATCTATGTATATCTATTTATATACCTATCTATCTATCTATCTATCTATCTATCTATCTATCTATCTATCTATCTATATATTTAACTATCAATCTAACTATCTATCTATCTATCTACATAACCCTCACTCCACCTAGCTACTGCTGCTTACCCTGCTGCTGCTGCTGCTTAAAACTGCTGCTGCTGCTGCTGCTGCCTAAATCTGCTGCTGTAAGCCGCGCTGCAGCGAGCTGCTGCGCCCGCGCGCTTTGCTGCGCCCGCACGCTCTGCTGCAGCCTGCTGTGCTGCTGCTGCTGCTGCAGGCCGCGCTGCAGCGAGCTGCTGCCGCGGCGTGCTTCCGCTCGAGCGAGCTGCTGCCGCGGTGCTGCCGCTGCTTAAATCTGCTGCTGCTGCTGCTTTTTACTGCTGCACACTGCCATCCCCCCTCTCGACACACCAGCAAGCACACAGACACACACACACACACACATATATCTATATATATACCAACATACATACACACACACACACACACATATATATATATATATATATATATAACTATAAATATATATATACACACACACTAACATATATACTAACACACACACACAAGCACACGCACACTTATATATATAAACACATATCTATATATATATATATAAACACGCCAATCCATATATGTATATACACACACACACACACACACACACACACACACACACACACACACACACACACATATATATATATACACTCACTCACACACACTCACTCTCACACACCCTCACACACACACTCTCACACACACTAACACACACTCTCACAAACACACAACCACACACACAAATATACATATATATATATATATATGCATACACACACACACACACACACACACACACACACATACATATATATATATATATATATATATATATATATATATATATATATATATATATATATATATATATATATATATATATATATATATATATACACACATACACAAACTCATATATATATATATATATATATAAACACTCACTCACACTCACACTCACACACACACTCACCTACACATACACTAACACCAACACACACTCACACAAACACTCACTAACACACTCACATATACATAAAAACACACATACACAAATATGTATACATACACATATATATATACATATATAGACACACAAATACAAACACAACACTACACACAACCATACACACAACACTCTCCAACGCTCGCCCAACGACCCCTACGCACACTAACACCTATAAATATATAAAATATAACCCAAGAACTCTAGCACACACTCTCCGATGCTAACCCAACGCGCGCACAAGCCCGAAACTAAGAAACTACGCCGAAATGGCCTTTCGGTCATTTCGACGAACACGCGGTGTGCGGTTCGGAAAACCTCCTGAAATGCACACCAAACCAACTCAAAATCGGCCCAAAATTTATCCACGGGTTCTAAACGATGTCTAGATCCAAGAAAAAAATGCTACCCCATCGATTCTAGGCCCGTGGCAAAAACGCGTACGTACTTAGAACCGGCGACGACAAAAACCCTGAAAACGTCCGAAACGTCCGTTTCTCCGCGACACGACTTCACGTTTCTGAACGGAGACACGCACACAACCTCTAGACACTCGACAACGTCTACCTAGGTCCGTCTAACCTAGGGCATCACCAAAAATTAGGCCAATCTCGGATTCCACCCGAAATTGACACAAAACCTAGTGTTAAAGTCTCCAAACACAACCCAACTAGTTCCAACTTTCTCCTACGGATAGCCTAAGGGTCTAGGAAGATTCTAAACTATTAATTACACTATATAAGAGTAATTATAAGGGGAAAAAATTAGGGTTTACCTCTTGGAAGTTGGAATCCCAAGCCAAAGTCTCCAAAAAGCTCCAAATCCACCACAACTAGCTTTCAAGCTCCCAATCCAAGCTCCAACACCAAATCTAAGCTCTACCCACCTAGGTTAGGGAAAATGTAGGGTTAGGGTTAGCAACCATAGAGAATAGAAGAAGAAAGAAGAGAAAAAGGAGTACTTACTTGAAGTGGGAAGTAGAAAGGAAGAAGAAGAAGTAGTGGAGAAGAAGAAGAAGTGAAGAAGAAGAAGGAAATGGGGGTGGCTGTGTTGTGGCTACTGTTTCACAGGAATGGGGTTGTGGGAAGGCCGGCCAAGCAATTAAAAGGGTTCACTAATTCTCCAAATGTCCAAAATGCCCTCCCCTAAATTGGTTTTGGGTTTCGGGTTCCAAAAGCACTCAAACTAACTCCAAATCTCTCCAACTAACCCACTAAAAATATAATAAATATTCTAAAACCCAAAAATAAGTCTCACAAGGGTGTGGGTTGGGTCGGATATGGGTCCACTAGGGTCTGACATGGGTCCAGGCTAGCCAAAACCCTAAAATAATCAATAAAAATATAATACAACCACTAATTAAATATAAATAATATATAATTAAATATAAATAATACACAATTAACCCAAATTAAAAAAAATATCCGGCTCTGGAATTGGGGTGGTGACAAGCCTATCCTCCTTAAAAAATTTTGTCCTCGAAATTTTAAGTCAATCGCACTCCCTCTAGGTCAAACCCCCAACAATCACAGTCAAAAAATTCTACCTAAACAATATACAAGATCATGGTCCTACTGGTCGTGTTATCACAGTCTCAATTAGGGTCACTACACTATCTACCACAGCACAAAGAAAATCTAACAGGTACCAATGAAGCACACAAGGAATGGAAAGGACAGGAAGAAGAACAAAGAGACAGACCTGCTAACCCGACACCCGTAGCATCGGCCTCCTCGACCGTCAACGCATAAGCCCTGCCCTGCTGGGGTTTATCCCTCTGCTGGTGCGGGGCATGATGCTGTGCCACAGGTGGTCTAGCTCCAACTCTCTGATCATGTGCTCCACCCAATGGAGGTGCAGTGGGGCAATCTCGCATCTGGTGAGCAGCAGATCCACAGAACAAACACACTTTCAATCTCCTCCTACAAACATCCCAAGTGTGTCATGCCTTCCTGCAGTAGGCATAAGTGGACACCCTCTGATCCTGACCCTGCTGCGCTGCCTTCTACACATAGGGACGCTTAGCGGTCCTGCACTACCACTCGCACTACCTGAATTATCCCTGTCTCTCTTGGACTTGAGCTCCAAGTCATCCTCTGCTCTCTGAGCATCTCCTACTATCTGCTCGAAGGTCGCATCGCGGTCGCTCCTGGTCAAAGACTTGACTGCCATGACCAAACCCTTGCGAAACTTTCTCGCCTTTGCTGCCTCACTCAAGCCCTCCATAAATCTGCCCAGACGGCAGAACTCCGCTGCGTACTCGTCCACCATCATGCTCTCCTAGACGAGTGCCTCGAACTGGCTCTCCAAAGCACTGAGCGCCACATCTGGGAAAAACTTCTCCTTAGAAAGCCTCCCAAGTAAGCCCTGGCGCCGCGATCCTCGTATCAGTACGATACCATGTCAAAGCGAGGTCGAACATCTGACTGCCCGCTGCCTCTATCAGCATGCTGTCTGGAATCTGTGCTAGCTTGAAGATCCCCTCGATCTGCTCTATCCAGTCATCCGCGTACAGGATCCCTTCTGTACCCCGAAACTCCTTGGGCCGCATCCTCTGAAAGTCAATGATGCTGTCCGGCCTCGGGCGCTGAATCTGATCTGCCTGTGGCTGAATCTGTGCCACTCTATCCACTGCCGTTATGGCCACCTGGTGGGCGTTCTCAATGCCCAGCCTCATCACATCCACCTGACGGTGCTGCGCATCCATCATCTCCCTGAAGAATGCAAACAACTGCGCGGGGTCTACTGGTGCATGAAGTGGTGGAGGAACCACCGGAACGACTGGGGTAATCCTCGGATCGAAAGGTGAAGGAGGATCCCCGAGAGAAGCAGATGCTCCCTCGACCGCAGGAGTGGTGAGTGGAGCGGTAGCAGCTGCCTGAATACGAGCTGGACGAGAGGTAGCAGACCTCTCGGTGGCAACAGCTGGAACGGTACGATAGGATCGTGTCTTCGGAGGCATCCTGAACACAGATCAAAAGAAGTCAATACGGTGCAAGATACGATCTCATCAAAGAAGGACAATAATATTTCAAAATAAGCAATTTCAGAATAATTAGATTGGAATTGTTCCTAGTCGTGATTGAGTACACTCTCATCCTAGATCCTAGATCCTATAACAGGCTCACAGCAGTACAACTAAATTATTGTACCACCACGATATCGCACTAATTACGAATCGAGACCTGCATGGGGCCGCCACCAAAAATGTGTCACGACCCACAACCGAAAAATCGGGCATGAGTCGTGGGTACGTCCAGCCTACGCCGCAGCATCGGCGGTAGAACGCTGTCTAGGTCAACTATCTAGATAACAATCTCACGCAATCAATATACAAACCTGTCAAGATCTCAACTCCAAACGGAGGAGTAATATTATAATGATAATCACAATGTACTCAATTACGAATCTAAGAACGATAAGATAACAAAAAAGTCTAACAACTATAAAGCCTAACCAACAATAACTACTACAACAACCACAACATCAATAATAATAATACAACATCCAAAATAATATACAATACAAGGTCTCAATCCAAAATCGGAGACAAATCCGGTGCTAAAAGCTAATAAAAACAACAACAGGGTCCTAGTGATCCCGGCTACCAACCCTGAAATCATTCCTAAACTAGAGGGTCCCTGTCTGCACCATCGACAGACTCAGGTCCATAAAACGTTGGACACCAATCCTCCGGATACTCTGGAAAAATATGTCCAGTCAAGACTGGAACAAGTACATCTCTAACAGCAGTTCCATTTAAATGATAAAAACTATAAAACAGTTATAGCAAGTAGCAAGAAGAATGAAATAAAGTATGAAACAAGAAATATATATATCACTGGTGCATAAAGGTAAAGATGCATGGATATCAGAAGCAAGATAGTAATAACTGTAAGATATAAGAAATCTAAACTAAGATCAAGTCTGTGCACAAGAACGTGTAGTGAGTCGGGCATAAAATACATGAAATGAGTCAAGTCCAGAAACTATAAGTGAGACCAGCAAGAAATGCAAGAGAGTCCAGACTAGAAAGAATAAACTCGGTGTCTTTGAAATACTTGTTTCGACATGTAAACGGCTAGGGGTAAGTAAGGTTCACCGCGTACTGGGTGCGCGGCTGCTATCATTCCAGATTAGACCAGAGGGGGTGATTCCTGATGATTCCAGATGAGAATGTTTACATGTCTACTCGAGTATTTCCCCACCCCGACTAGTACAAGTGAATCCAAGACCCGACACGTAATCAAGATGAGTCCATCCTGAAACATGAGTGATGCCTGTAGTGATGCCTGTAGGTGATGCCAGTAGATAATTCTAGAATAGAGGCCAGAAACATAAAATATACGTGTCGCAAGTAAATAAATCCAGAAATACCAGTCCATGTCCCGTGTTGTGCCAGAAAAATCAGATGATACTATACTAGAAGTTGAATCATAATAATCATCAGATAATGAAAACTATCAGAGAATGTACTCGCCTGACGTCGTGAGCAACTAGCGATCCAAACTGGTGTCGCAAGGACCTATTACGAAAAGCAAGATTAAACAGGTTTTTAATGAGTTAAACAGATATAAAATAACTAAAAATAGGCTTCTAGGGTCGTTCTAGGTCAAATGGGTCAAACCGGTGAAATCTGGATCAAAAGTCAACTCTGGTCCAAAAAGTCAACTCTGGGTCAAATCTAGGTCAA
>JAYESA010000011.1:166506924-166519424 GCA_036927795.1 Iris macrosiphon | reverse complement strand
CGGTTACGTTACTGTACCTAATAAGCCTGCGTATATGAATAGAGTATAGGATCTCATCCACGCTTGACTAAAACTCATCTTCCCTTTCAACTATCCTATTTAAATGCTTGCATCCTGTTTGATTCCTATACTTCTTCTAATCATTTCGTCCACCACTTGCAGAGAGATGGATATGCGTAGTGGATGTACTGCCGCTAATGGCGACGCACCTTCAGGAGTCAATGGCCAAACTCGGGGGGAGACCTCGACGACTCATAGACTTCCGGGGCCGGATGGACAGAATCACAATCCAGTTCCATTTGACCTTCCCGCATCACCTAATGGGACTTTTCAGCTTCATCAGCACCACAAGATAGCTAGACACAGCTGTTCCAATTCTTCCAAATGATGATACAGGAACAAAGACAACTGGCAGTCGTACTAGCTGTAGAGCAGAGGCAACAAGCGGCAGAGTAGAGGCAAGAATTTCTAGCAGCACTTGAGAGGATGGCTGCACAAATAACTGTACCAGCTCAGACACTAGTTCCAGTACCATGAGCTAGAGTTGGTTCAGTCAAGAACTTTATACAGATAGGTCCCAAGCCATATAAAGACATTGAGAGCCCAGAGAAGACTATAAACTGGATTACCCACACCCGAAGCTGTTAGAAGCATCACAGTTGCCTATCGATCTATGGATGACAGGCGTAAGGACGCTGCTAGATGGTAAAACTCATCACTGGTAGGAATCAATGGAGCGCCAGTTGGGTACGTATCAGACTTGGGAACAATTCTTGGAGTCCTTTGAGAGGAAGTACTTCCCGGACACTGTAAAGGATTCGTTGTATGATCAGTTCCTTCATCTAGAGCAGAAAAATAAGACAGTTGACGAGTATGATGCAGAGTTTAGTCGCCTTAGTAAATATGGCGCTGCACTGCCGAATGACTTAGAGAAGGCTAAAATATTCCACCGTGGGCTGACTCAGGAGCTCCAACATTACACTAGCTCACAGTCCCGGATCTCTTATGTTGAATTATTGACAGAAGCAAGATTACAAGAGTCCATCAGCAAGGGAAGGGGAGGTCAACTGAAGACACAGCAAGGACCAGCAAGGACACAACAAGGAGGGCCTATCAGACGTCCTTTAGCATAGCAGCAACAACAGCACAGAGCAGGACCGTACCAGATTCCGGAGAAGCCCCAATGTAATTATTGTGGGAGACACGGACATATTATGAGAGACTGTCGGAACCACTTAGGACAATGTATGAGGTGTGGTTCCGGACATCGTATGGTGAGAGACTGTCCAGTACCGCAGACATTGGCGCTTCCACCACCAACGCAGAGGCTAGCACTTCCAGCACCGAAGCCAGTTCAGCAGATGACTAGACCAGGAGCACCTCGACCTCCAGCAGCCGAAGGATTTCAGCGAGGACCACCGCTACCTACTCAGGAGGATCAGTTCACGAGGTCCAGTCATGGACTTCCACAGAAGAATGGACAAGCTTTTACACTAGAAGTGGATAACATGGAACAAGAGATTGATGTCATAGCAGGTATTACTCTTGCTTTTACTTTTCCTACTGTGACATTGTTTGATACATGATCCACCCACTCGTTCATATCTTCTAGTTTTATTGCCAAACACAATAATGCCACTACACCTTTACCTAGTTGTGTTAGAATTTTCACCGGAGGAGGAGTTGTACCTGTTAGTCAGATTTGTAGATCGTGTCCTGTAGTGATTCATGGCAGAGAGATGAGTGCCCAACTCTTAGTCCTTCCTATGCCAACTTTTGATATTGTGCTTGGAATGTACTGGCTAAGCAAGTACCATGCTTTCTTTGACTGTTTTGGAGGAAGCATTCTTTCTAAGGTACTAGGCCAGCCGGAACTTAAATTTGCACGAGGATCTGCAGAAGCCATTGATGGTGTCCAGCTTACAATGGACAACATTATTTATCATCCCATTATTTCAGAGTTTCAAGACATTTTTTTGGAGGAATTGCCAGGACTACCACCAAACAGAGACGTAGAATTCTTAATTGAATTGACACCAGGAGCAGCACCCATAGCGTCGCATGTTTATAGATTAGAGAAGAAAGAGATGGATGAGCTAGAGGCACAGTTAAAAGAACTAGAAGAGAAAGGTTTTATCCGACCAAGTGCATCACCCTGGGGAGCACCAGTATTTTTTGTACTAAAGAAGGATGGGTCAGTGCGTATGTGCATTGACTACAAAGCCATGAATGCAGTGACCGTGAAGAATAAATACCCGTTGCCACGCATTGATGACTTATTTGATCAGCTTAGTGGAGCCAAGGTGTTCTCGAAGATAGACTTAAGATCGGGATATCACCAGGTGAAGGTACGAAAGCAGGACATCCCGAAGACCACATTCAGGACAAGATATAGACACTATGAGTTTCTGGTCATGCCATTTGGATTGACCAATGCTCCAGGTATCTTTATGGACTTAATGAATTGAGTATTCCATCAGTATTTGGACTAGTTCGTGGTCATCTTCATAGATGATATACTTGTCTATTCGAAGAGCCACGAGGAGCACGAGAAGCACCTGCGGATTATTCTAGAGACCTTGAGGAGAGAGCAGTTATATGCGAAGCTCAGTAAATATGAGTTTTTCTTGGACAGAGTTTCGTTTCTTTGGCATGTCGTTACGGGAGATGGTATTTCTGTTGATCTAGAAAAAATCTCAGCAGTCGAGACATGGCCCGTCCCTAAATCAGCATCAGAGGTGAGAAATTTCCTTGGACTTACGGGATATTACTGACGGTTCATAGAGAACTTTTCAAGGATAGCAGCACCTATGACTCGGTTGACATGCAAGGATCAAGAGTTCATATGGACCGACGAGTGTCAAGCCACTTTCGAGGAGTTGAAGCAGCGACTGGCCACAACACCAGTATTGACTATTCTATCAGGATCATGAGGTTATGTGATTTACAGTAAAATATCAGGAAAAGGCTTAGGATGCGTGTTGATGCAACATGGCAAGGTGATTGTATATGCATCTAGACAGTTACGGGTACATGAGAAGAATTATCTGACTCATGACTTAGAACTTGCAGCCGTTGTTTTTGCTCTGAAGCTATGGAGACATTACTTATATGGGGAACGAGTGGAGATCTATACTGACCACAAAAGCCTCAAGTATGTCTTCACACAGAAGAAGTTAAATATGAGGCAGCGTCAATGGCTTGAGTTGATGAAGGATTTCGAGATAGAGCTACATTATCACCCAGGCAAGGCTAACATTGTAGCAGACGCGTTAAGCCGAAAACTAGTAGCTTATTTCTTGACGACACAGAGAAAATTATTGGAGGACTTGCAAGAGCTTGGCATAGAAGTGATATTACCTGGAGCAGATGGGATATTAGCCAACTTGCAAGTACAGTAATCACTAGTAGAGAGGATCAAGGCAGCTTTGCCTACGGACGCCAGATTCAAGAGATTGAAAGAAAGGACAAAGGCCGAAGAGCAGACAAGATTGCGCATTTATGATGATGGGGCATTACGATGTGGTGATCGTCTTTATCTTTCCAATGGAGAGATTCAACAGGAGCTGATGGCAGAAGCTCATAGCTCGATATATTCTATTCATCCTGGAGGCACGAAGATGTACCGTGACTTACGACAGCAATTTTGGTGGCATGGGATAAAAAGAGAGAGAGTGTCACGCCCCAGTCCCAAATACGTAGGACTAGGAACACGTAAGCATGCCAGCCGCATGGATATGGCAACTCCAATATATGGAAACCATAACCCATACGTACGCTGTAATATAAACTCACACGTGGTATGTATAATGTCACTAGTCACAGATATGCTAAACTCATCCACACAACAAGTCATAGAAAAGAAATACTAAACTAGAATAAGGAGTCTGAAATATCCAAAATAATAGTCGGGTGGAGACAAATCCACTACCAATGACTATATCCAAAACTAAAATGAGAGAGGAGTGTAAAATCTCCAATATAAAATAATATGAAGACAGAAGTGTATCAGCTAAAAGAATACATCGCCAGATAATCAATGATGCTCAGAAGGTAAGATCTCCTCGACAGAAAATAATGCGTCAGGTCCAGGCCCGTACTCCTGCAATTACTCAAGAGCAGATACACCTGGCAGCGGACCAGGTCCTCAGAGGGACGTAACAAGATACAGAAAATACGAGCCAACTTGAATACAGTAAACATGCATATAATGTGAAAATAAATAAGTACGCTGTACAAGACAATCTATATGAATGCAATGAGGACAACTTTTCGACGTATGGGCAAGGGTAGTCTACTCGATCTAAGCCTCACAACTCACACACCCGTCTAGAACATCAGAAATCGACATACCTCTGGGGTAGCGACCAGCGCGACTCTACAGAAATCGATATACCGCGGGGGTAGCGACCAGCGCGACACACGCCCGTAGTGCGAACTATATATTACGGTTTACCAGAGTGGTTAAAAGCCCATACGCCTAATGATTGTCCTCTCATGATACTAGGTGTCAAGTGTGTGTCAACATATCTAATATATATAGTAATGACTGAACGAACTACACATGCAATGAATAAACAGAAATATAAATAGCATGCAAAGTACTGTAAACAATTTGGCAAGGTATCTTGCCTGGTAAGAAAGCTGCAAGGTGTACTGTCCAGAAGTCAAACGCACAGGATCAAAAGCTATGGCCACAGAACAAATGTCTCCGGATGCTGAAATAAATATCACCAACGTTTCTAGAATGAGCAAAATAGCTAAAAAGCACTTCCCTTTCGTCCAATTTGGACACAGGGGCAAAACGGTAATTTCAAAAAAAAGTGGGGTCCACATGTGGCCTACTTTGCACCGAAAAGCGTGCCAAGGGTAACAGTCTCTAAATGGGACAAACTATAGGTCAACAACTCTAAATGTCAATATGAACTCAACGGTATGTCCAAATTTGGATTCCGATGAGCCGAACAAAATTTGGTCCCAAAAAGTCAACTGTGGGCCCGCCAATTGGCGATCTGGTCAACCGTCTCAGAAATGCGTGAAAATTGGGTCACAGGACCAGCGCGTTACCACGAGTCCAGTGGCGCAAGTTTTGTCGCAATCTGACAAGCGTGCACAAAATACGTGCGAGTTCCACAAAAGTGGCGACACGAAATGTGTCCGCGGATACGGCCTGATTCCGGCGCGCACACGCGTCCGAATCAGTCCCCACGAATTTTCACGTGTTCCGTTATGCTGCGTGCACCATTCGGTACACTTGGCACACGGCGGGGCGGTCCCGATTGGCGGGGCGCGCTCCGATCTCCAACTTTTGGAAAATCGGAAAAAGTGGGTGCGCGCAGTTTTATGACGAATATAATTCTGTCCACAGTGACTAATAGCACAAAGTTATTATACAGAAAATAAACTAGGTCATGTAATCTACAGGTATCAAAAAGAATCATCGAATTCGGATCTCTGTGGTGGGAGATACGAACTCGACAATATGGGTGGTCAATCTGGAATTCTGCGATTGCAGAATTCTGTCTGCTCATCCAACTTTGGACGCTGTTTTTCACCTAGGGGCACACATTTTCCGAGGCTGACTATAAAACAAATACTGGAGAGGGTTGAGGGAATATCATACCTATGAAAACGGAACAGCGTTTGGATGAGCGAGTCAACGGAAAAATACGCCGGAGCGAAGGTGCCTCGAGTGGGAGACTGCAGTTCGCGATGTCGACGTCGACGGGATGGTTGGATGGCTTGGGGAGGCTTCTCTGGCTGCGGTGACGGCTCTAGATGGGAAGAGGAAGTCTGGAGTTTCTAGGTTAGGGTTTTAGAGAGCTTATTATATATATATATATATATATATATATTAAGAGAGAGAGAGAGGGATGTGGTCTGGAAGCCGCTGAAAAAAAAATAAAAAAGAGAAAGGGTCGGCTCTCGGGTCTGCTGAAGGAATAGGTGGCTAAGGGGGTTCCGCAAGGTTGGTTGCCAGGGAAGCAAATTCCTACCAATTTTCAGTATACTAAGTAGTAACTACATTATAACTATTATTATTATATTATTATTATTAGTATTATTATTATACTTATTATATTAATAAATTCTTTTTCTTTCTTTCTTTAAATATATATATACATATATATATTTGTATATATATATATATATATATATATATATATATATATATATATATATATATATATATATTCACACATAAGAAAATTTATAAATTATGGTATTTCACATTATTAGGCTAGCAACAGCTCAAGGGGTCTCCTACATGGAATAAATTCCAAAAATTCCTGAAGGTCCCATAAGTCCTCTAAGTGCCCGAACACCTAACATAAAAATTATTAAAAATCTATTTCTCCTATTTAGCTCTAATTACTATAATTTAATTAATAATTAATAAATAAAAGGGTTTATACGATTTTTTAGGAAGGGGGTTTTACATTCTACCCAACTTATAAAAATTTCGTCCTCGAAATTAAAATTAAGCCACAATAGAATGCAATGATGGTATAAGATTTGCATTGTTTAAAATGCAAGGCTAGGTTTAAAGGGGTGGGCGATGTTGCACGTTGCACTTCCCAAAAAAATCATGGAAAAAATCCATATGAGCGAAGAATAGGTTTCTTCATGTGTCATGTCCAATGGTGTGGACACATAAATGCTCCTTTGCATAAAAGCGTCCAACAATTGGAAAATTGCATAAAGATGAGAATTGGATGATGGGCATGTCTAGGATAAGGGTGTAGAATTTGTAGGAAGGCAGTGGCTAGTGTAGTGCTCCAATTATCGGAGCACGGTAAGGGACACTAAGTGATACAATATTGCAAAATTAAATAAAATACTGTGTTCTACTTCTAACTGGATTCAAGCTAACCTTAGTCTCACTAACTCAGCCAAGTAGGTCAATTTTTTTTTTTTTGGGTGAGGGGTTCGCAATCTACCGAACTTAAAATTTTTCATCTACCACCTAAGGCCATACATCAATTGCTCAAATTATTTAATCATAATTTTTAATCCTCAAAGGTTTAACACCAAACATATCTCCTATGATATGCCCTTAACCAAGTATAAAAGAGAGTCACTAAGTCATGTGTTTAGCCTTATGGGGTATAGCTAGTACTATCAGTGTCAACTTATACCAGCACGAGGTTTCGTCTTTCCGAAATAGGGGAAGACGGATAGGAATAATAAAGAACTCAAGGTGAAGGTGACAGAATACAAGTACGAGGTTCAAAAAGATTAAAGAATCGAAAAGAGAGTTGTCAGGACAGTTGTGGATTGAAATCCTATTTTTGGTAACTTCCTATTTACATGCTCGTATCAGTACAATTATGTAACCGATACGATGTGTCAGACATATCTAGGGGCAAGTATATCTGTCTACTACCCTATATCTCAATCCACGTAAAGTAGTAATGCGAAGAGCGAACCAAGCGCACTAAGGTTAGCTAGACCTTAATACACCGATTCTGATTAGACAATTGTATCATTGTGTGCACCCAATAATACATATGCCATGAGCAAGCTCGATAAAAGAATAAGCTTGCAAAAACTAGGCTATAATAGCAGCATAAATCAAGGTAGTACAACAACATAAATACGCTGGATTATGATGGAAGAAGGTAAAGATTAATTCAAGTTCGCAGAAGCAAAAACAACATAAGCAATAATAATAAAAGACTCTACAATCTCTACAGTTATCATACTAATTCCTTGTCTAGGTCGATATTTGATAAAGCAGGGGTATGGCTTCTAAGCTCTACAGTCTAAAAAAATAATGTCGTCCTAAGCTAGCATACAGTTAAATGTCATTCATTCACACTTCAATAATAATAAGGCAAAAGACTATGTGATACTATGTTGTGAAGTATACTACCCAACTTATAATAATAAACTAGTACTGTAATTGTCTTAAGGATACCGTAGAAAATCTTGTTAAGGCTTACGAGAAGGGTCTTGGTGCTTATTAGGGTATCCTCTATGCTAGGGTCCAATATTATGGTAAAACTTCTAACTAACTCTAGTAGCATCTATACTACTCTCAAGTCTTCATAATACATAAAGGGGTAATGATAAATCAATCTATAGATAAGGAATTCTACGATTCACTTAATTATTCTAAACTTAGTGGAGTGTCTATATTCTCGTTGTATTCTTAATAGGTGTGCTACCATAATCATCATCTTAATAACAGGGGTTCCTATATTCTAGCAGAAGGCTATACTCAAAGAGCTATTAGGGAAGTACAGGAATCAAGCAGGATACAATTATTTAGATAGAATGGATTGGAAGGAAAGCGAATCATAGTCAATTGTGGATGAGATCCTATACTCTAGTCCTAGGTGCAGGCTTGTTCGGTACAATAACGTAACCGAGACAATATGCTCTCGACCTGCATGGGCCACCACAAAAATATGTCACGCCCCAGTCCCAAATACGTAGGACTAGGAACACGTAAGCATGCCAGCCGCATGGATATGGCAACTCCAATATATGGAAACCATAACCCATACGTACGCTGTAATATAAACTCACACGTGGTATGTATAATGTCACTAGTCACAGATATGCTAAACTCATCCACACAACAAGTCATAGAAAAGAAATACTAAACTAGAATAAGGAGTCTAAAATATCCAAAATAATAGTCGGGTGGAGACAAATCCACTACCAATGACTATATCCAAAACTAAAATGAGAGAGGAGTATAAAATCTCCAATATAAAATAATATGAAGACAGAAGTGTATCAGCTAAAAGAATACATCGCCAGATAATCAACGATGCTCAGAAGGTAATATCTCCTCGACAGAAAATAATGCGTCAGGTCCAGGCCCGTACTCCTCAATTACTCAAGAGCAGATACACCTGGCAGCGGACCAGGTCCTCAGAGGGACGTAACAAGATACAGAAAATACGAGCCAACTTAAATACAGTAAACATGCATATAATGTGAAAATAAATAAGTACGCTGTACAAGACAATCTATATGAATGCAATGAGGACAACTTTTTGACGTATGGGCAAGGGTAGTCTACTCGATCTAAGCCTCACAACTCACACACCCGTCTAGAACATCAGAAATCGACATACCTCTGGGGTAGCGACCAGCGCGACTCTACAGAAATCGACATACCGCGGGGGGTAGCGACCAGCGCGACACACGCCCGTAGTGCGAACTATATACTACGGTTTACCAGAGTGGTTAAAAGCCCATACGCCTAATGATTGTCCTCTCATGATACTAGGTGTCAAGTGTGTGTCAACATATCTAATATATATAGTAATGACTGAACGAACTACACATGCAATGAATAAACAGAAATATAAATAGCATGCAAAGTACTGTAAACAATTTGGCAAGGTATCTTGCCTGGTAAGAAAGCTGCAAGGTGTACTGTCCAGAAGTCAAACGCACAGGATCAAAAGCTATGGCCACAGAACAAATGTCTCCGGATGCTGAAATAAATATCACCAACATTTCTAGAATGAGCAAAATAGCTAAAAAGTACTTCCCTTTCGTCCAATTTGGACACAGGAGCAAAACGGTAATTTCGAGAAAAAGTGGGGTCCACATGTGGCCCACTTTGCACCGAAAAGCGTGCCAAGGGTAACAGTCTCTAAATGGGACAAACTATAGGTCAACAACTCTAAATGTCAATACGAACTCAACGGTATGTCCAAATTTGGATTCCGATGAGCCGAACAAAATTTGGTCCCAAAAAGTCAACTGTGGGCCCGCCAATTGGCGATCTGGTCAACCGTCTCAGAAATGCGTGAAAATTGGGTCACAGGACCAGCGCATTACCACGAGTCCAGTGGCGCAAGTTTCGTCGCAATCTGACAAGCGTGCACAAAATACGTGCGAGTTCCACAAAAGTGGCGACACGAAATGTGTCCGCGGATACGGCCTGATTTCGGCGCGCACACGCGTCCAAATCAGTCCCCACAAATTTTCATGTGTTCCGTTATGCTGCGTGCACCATTCAGTACACTTGACACACGGCGGGGCGGTCCCGATTGGCGGGGCGCGCTCCGATCTCCAACTTTTGGAAAACCGGAAAAAGTGGGTGCGTGCAGTTTTGTGACGAATATAATTCTTTCCACAGCGACTAATAGCACAAAGTTATTATACAGAAAATAAACTAGGTCATGTAATCTACAGGTATCAAAAAGAATCATCGAATTCGGATCTCTGTGGTGGGAGATACGAACTCGACAATATGGGTGGTCAATCTGGAATTCTGCGATTGCAGAATTCTGTCTGCTCATCCAACTTTGGACGCTGTTTTTCACCTAGGGACACACTTTTTCCGAGGCTGACTATAAAACAAATACTGGAGAGGGTTGAGGGAAGATCATACCTATGAAAACGGAACAGCGTTTGGATGAGCGAGTCAACGGAAAAATACGCCGGAGCGAAGGTGCCTCGAGTGGGAGACTGCAGTTCGCGATGTCGACGTCGACGGGATGGTTGGATGGCTTGGGGAGGCTTCTCTGGCTGCGGTGACGGCTCTAGATGGGAAGAGGAAGTCTGGAGTTTCTAAGTTAGGGTTTTAGAGAGCTTATTATATATATATATATATATTAAGAGAGAGAGAGAGGGATGTGGTCTGGAAGCCGCTGAAAAAAAATAAAAAAGAGAAAGGGTCGGCTCTCGGGTCTGCTGAAGGAATAGGTGGCTAAGGGGGTTCCGCAAGGTTGGTTGCCAGGGAAGCAAATTCCTACCAATTTTCAGTATACTAAGTAGTAACTACATTATAATTATTATTATTATATTATTATTATTAGTATTATTATTATACTTATTATATTAATAAATTCTTTTTCTTTCTTTCTTTAAATATATATATACATATATATATTTGTATATATACATATATATATATATATATATTCACACATAAGAAAATTTATATATTAGGGTATTTCACATTATTAGGCTAGCAACAGCTCAAGGGGTCTCCTACATGGAATAAATTCCAAAAATTCCTGAAGGTCCCATAAGTCCTCTAAGTGCCCGAACACCTAACATAAAAATTATTAAAAATCTATTTCTCCTATTTAGCTCTAATTACTACAATTTAATTAATAATTAATAAATAAAAGGGTTTATACGATTTTCTAGGAAGGGAGTTTTACAGAGAGAGAGCTCGCTTTGTCGCTAAATGTCTAGTATGTCAGCAGGTAAAGACGGAGCATCAGAGAACAACAGGGTTATTGCAACCACTTCTGATTTCAGAGTGAAAGTGGGAGCACATCACTATGGACTTCGTCACGGGTTTTCCCAAGAGTCCAAGTGGAAGAGATGCAGTATGGGTAATAGTGGATCGAATCACCAAGTCAGCCCATTTCTTGCCTTTTAGAGTTGGCCAGTCTACAGAAGCTTTGGCTGACTTATACATGAGGCAAATCGTGAGATTGTACGGCATACCAGTCAGCATTGTATCAGACAGGGATTCACGTTTTACATCGCACTTTTGGAGAAGCATACAAGAGAGTCTTGGGACTCGTCTGAAGTTCAGTATATCTCGCAGACAGATGGGCAGTCCGAACATACTATTCAGACACTAGAGGATATGTTGAGGGCTTGTATGTTAGACTTTGAAGGATCATGGAATGATCACCTACATCTTGTGGAGTTTTCTAACAACAATAGCTATCAAGCGAGTATTCAGATGGCTCCGTTTGAAGCATTGTATAGAAGAAAGTGTATATCTCCCGTGTGTTGGAGTGACGTGGAAGAACGTTAGATTATGGGACCAGAGTTGGTAGTCAACACCGTTGAGATAGTGAAGAAGCTACCAAAAATGTGTTACGACCCGCACCCGAAAAATCGTGCATGAGTCGTGGGTACGTCCAGCCTATGCCGCAGCATCGGCGGTAGAACGCTGTCTAGGTCTACTATCTAGCTAACAATCTCACGCAATCAATATATAGGTACCTGTCAAGATCTCAACTCTAAACGGAGAAGCAATATCATAATGATAACACAAGTACTCAATCACGAATCTAAGCACGATAAAATAATAAAGAAGTCTAACAACTACAAAGTCTAAACAACTGCAACTAAAACAATAACTACAACAATAATAATAATACAACAATATCCAGAATCATATATAATACAATATCTCAATCCAAAATTGGAGACAAATCCGGTACCAAAAGCTAATAAATACAACAACTGAGGTCCTAGTGATCCCGGCTACCAACCCGAAAATCACTCCTAAACTAAGGGTCCCCGTCTGCACCATCGACAGGCTGAGGTCCATAAAATATTGGAAACCAATCATTTGGATCCTCTAAAAAATATATCCAGTCAGGATTGGAGCAAGTACACCTCTAACAGCAGTTCCAGTTAAATGATAAAAACTATAAAACAGTTGTAGCAAGTAGCAAGGTGAAGAAAATAAAGTATGAACAAGAAATATATACATATCACTGGTGCATAAAGGTAAAGATGCATGAATATCAGAAGCAAGATAGTAATGACTGCAA
>JAYESA010000011.1:166426924-166501924 GCA_036927795.1 Iris macrosiphon | reverse complement strand
TATTTATGATAAATACACAATTAATCAGATTAAAATAAAAAAATATCCTGCTCTGGAAATGGGGTAGTGACAGCACTTGCGAGCAGCACAAGACAGGCAGAAGCAGTGGGCAGACCTTCATCGTCGTCCCTTAGAATTTAAAGAGGGCGATCATGTCTTCTTGAGGATATCACCTACCAGAGGCACTATTTGATTCGGAGGGCAAGGAAAGTTGAGTCCAAGGTATATTGGACCATTTGACGTGCTAGAGAGAGTGGGAGAAGTGGCGTATCGACTTGCGCTACCACCTTCACTCGAGGGAGTACAAGATGTATTCCATGTGTCGCAGCTTAGGCGATATGTGGCATATAGCATTCATGTTCTCGACCATTCTGAGATCACCATTGGGCCGAGCTTGGCATACCAAGAGCAACCCGTGGGAATCCTTGATCGTCGAGAGAAAGTGTTGAGGAACCAGTCTATTCCCTTGGTCCGCGTGGTATGGAAGCATGGCGCGCCAGGAGAATCAACTTGGGAGCGCGAGGACGACATGTGCAAACATTTTTCGTACCTATTCGTAGACCAAGGTATGAATTTACTTTGTTAATTTCTACCTTATACCATCCTTGACTTTTTATCGTGGCTTAGTTTTAATTTCGAGGACAAAATTTTTATAAGTTTGGTAGGATATAAAATCCCTAATTTTAAAAATCGTATTAATTATTTAATTAATTATTTAATTTATTTGTAGTATTTATTAGTTAATTAGAAGAAATAGAATTTATTGAATTTTTATTTCTAGGTGTGCATTTAGAGATTTATGGAGCAATTATTATTTTACCTTAATTTATTTCATGTAGAAGACCTTGTAGAAGGATAAAAGATTAGTTTTATGTACAAATATAAATTTCTAGAATTTATATATATATATATATATATATATTGTTTAATAAGAATAGAGAATAAAAAAAGAAATAGAAAAGAAAGAAAAAGGAAAAAGAAAACAATCAAAACCAAAAACCCATACCATCACCTAAATTCCTACCCTACCCGCCTAAAACCCCAACCCGCTAAGTAAACAACAGCAACAGCGGCAACAACCTAACCCCCCTGTTCCGCGCGGAAGCCCCCCTTCTCACCCTATATATATATATATATATATATATATATATATATATATATATATATATATATATCCTAACCCTAATAAACCCTTACCATCCAACCCCGAGTCGCCACCGACCTCCTGGACCGCCGCCTGGACCCACCGCAGCACCGCCGAAATCCGCAGCGTCCGCGACTGCGAGCACCCCGCGACAGCAGAAATTCACAACAGCGTACCCCTGTTCACGCGTAGATTCCCGTTCTATCGCTCGACCAAATTCGACCCCGTCTTCACCGGTATGTTCACGACCTATCCCTCTCCCAACTCTGTGTACTAGTTTCCTTCGATCAGCGCATAACCCTAGGCAAAAACCGAGACCAAGTTTGAAAAACTGCTGTAACCACCAATGTTTACGGACTCGTATCTCCCACCACAGAGATCTAAACGTAGATTTTCTTCTTGCTATATAAAAACCACCTAACCTAGATTATTTTCTGTCAATTATATTATTTTATTTGATGCTGTATGCAGAATTAAACTGAGTTAAAAATTACAAAAAACCTATTTTTGAAACTTTAAAATTTGTGATACGGAGCGCGCTCCGCCAAATGGGACCGCCCCGTCGCATGCCAATTGCACCGAAAGACGCGTATGGTATGTCCAGACGTGTGATCTTTTACGAAAACTGATTTGGACATGTGTGTGCGTCAGAATCAACCCGTATCCGCGAAAGGTCCCCATATCGCGACTTTTGCAAAATCCTGGGCCATTTATTGTACGCTTATCAGAATATGATAAAACTTGCGCCACTGGACTCGTGGTATCGCCTAGTCCTGTGACCCAATTTTTACATAATTTTGAGACAGTTTACCAAGCCGCCTATTTGCGGGCCCCACTATTGACTTTTTCGGCAAAATTTTGTTCGGCTCACCGGAATCCAAAATTGGACATATCGTTGAGTTCTTAATAACATTTAGAATTTTTTTGACCTATAATTTGTCCCATTTAGAGACTTTTATCCCTGGCACATTTTTTGGTGCAAAGTGGGCCACATGTGGACCCCACTTTGACCCAAAATTACCATTTTGCCCCTGTGTCCAAATTGGACGAAAGTGTAGTATTTTTTAGCTATCTCGCTAATTCCGGAAATGCTGGTGATATTTATTTCAATATCTGGAGACGTTTATTCGGAGGCCTTAGTTCCTGATCCTATATACCTGATATCTGGACGCTTACACTATACAGATTGCTTGTCAGGCAAGTATACCTTGCCGTTGTACTGTAATTTATATTCCATATATTGTATGCATTTTATTTCTGTCATTTAGTTTATATATTTTAACTGCTATATAAATTGCGCGTCCAAGGAAACTTGGGTGCAACGACGGTGTTCTCGTATTCTGTTTTTATTATATATATGTATGTTGACCTAGTTTATGAGACACCCTATTATCATAAGGTATTTATGTTTCATTGGCTATGACACAGTTATTATACGAGTGTGAGTCACATGTAGGACACGGACTTGCGTACTCGGCTGGCCACTGGTACGTATAGGTCATGCGACGGATAGGGATAACTGTCGATAGAAACTTTGCATGCTAGTAGACCTGGCAGTTATTTAGAGGTATCATCATGTCAGGGATGTGACATGCGTAGAGCAAGGGGTGAGGAGAACAACAAGTAAGACATTTGGGCTCCTTTGCACTTTCCTTTCTGTAACTCGTACGCTCCGCCGGAGATACGTGGCAGTGATGACCCCTATATATTACTGGCGGCCTCTGACGTTCAAAAGACGATATGCTTTGTAGGCCCCTGAATCTCCAAGAGAATCATGCCAATCCTATTTTATCCAGATAGCCCACTTGTTGGAAAGTTGTTCTCAAACTACATTCACATAGATGGTTAGGCGACCCATTGGATGTTTATTTTCAGTACTTTATTGGCATGTTTATATGTATCTTGTTATGTCCCTCTGAGGACCTGGTACCTTTTCGGATATAGACGGGCAGGATTATCCACAGGAGTACGGACCTGGACCTGACGCTTTATTCCAGACTGAGGAGGTCTTACCTTTGGAGTACCTTTCATACATCGCAATTGAAGGATATTTTAGTTGCTATTTCTTTCATGGACATTTATCTTATATTAGAGTTTGATCTATTCTCTTTTTTAGTAGTTTTAGTATAGTCAATTTGCAGTGGATTTATTTCCATCCGACTATCATACTTTGATACTTCATCGTTGAGATTCAGTTATTTATTTCCTATTTATTTATTTGTGCTGTGGATAAGATATAGATTGCGTGTGACTTGTTTACAGTATATTACCACTGGTGGATTTGATATTCATGTACAGCGTATGTTTGTGTATGGTTTTCATATATTGGAGTTCGTATACATACGGTTGGCGTGTTACGTATTCCTAGTCCTACATATTTTGGACTGGGGTGTGACAATATGTATATAGGACCTATCGGATTGATCTGCGTGGCTTCAGGAGCAGGTTATTGGTACTATGCAGCTTTTTTGTCAGGCAATTATACCTTGCCATTGTACTGTAATTTATATTTTATATGTTGCATGCATCTTATTTCTACTTATTTAGTTCATATATTTTAACTGCTATATAAACTGCGCATCCAAGGAAACTTGGGTGCAACGACGGTCATGTCGTATTCTATTTTTTTTATTATGTATATGCATGTGACCTAGTTTATAAGACCACCCCATTATCATGTAGAATTCTTAGGTTCATTGGCCGTGACACAGTTGTTACACGAGTGTGAGTCTCATGTAGGACACAGACTGCGTACTGGGTTGGCCTCCTGTACGTATGTGACGTGCGTTAGGGATAACTGCTGATAGAAACTTTGCATGCTAGAAGACTTTGCAGTTATTAGAGGTATTATCGTGTCATGGATATGACATGCTTAGAGCATGGGGTGGGGAGAACAATAAGTAAGGCGTTTGGGCTTCTTTGCACTTTTCTATTTATGTAACCCGCACGCTCCGCCGGAGATACGTGGTCGTGATGACCCCTATATTACCTGGCGGCCTCTGCCGTTCAAAAGACGACATACTTTTTAGGCCCCTGAATCTCCAAGAGAATCATGCCAATCCTATTTTGTCTAGATAGCCCACGTGTTGGAAAGTTGTTCTCAAACTGCATTCACATAGACGGTTAGGCAACCCATTGGATGTTTATTTACAGCACTTATTGGCATGCTTCTATGTATCTTGTTATGTCCCTCTGAGGACCTGGTCCATTTTCGGGTGTAGATGTTCATGAGTATTCGCAGGAGCGCAGATCTGGACTTGCTACTTATATTTCGAGGAGGTCTTCTCTTTGAGCCTCGTGATTACTAGTGATGTACTTATATTGTGTTTGCTTTTATATTCTAGTTTGGTAGTAGATTTATTTCCACATCATCCTTTGATATTTTATATTGAGATTTAGTTACATAGTTATTGGTTATTTATTTATGATTTCTGTGGATGAGATTTAGATTATGTCCTGTGACTTGTGATAATGTTTACCACTTGTGAATTATTGTTCATAATATAGCGTACGCATGTGTTATAGTTTTTATATATTGGAGTTGTCATATACATGCGGCTGTCATGCTTACGTGTTCCTAGTCCTATGTATTTTGGGACTGGGACATGACATATTTTTGTGGTGGCCCATACAGGTCCAGAGCATATTGTCTCGATTACGTTACTGTACCGAGCAAGCCTGCACCTAGGTAGAGTATAGAATCTCATCCATATTTGACTATGACTATTCCTTCTAATCTGTTATATTTAAATAATTGTATCATGCTTGATTCATGTACTTCCCTAATAGTTCCTTGAGTATAGCATTCTCCTAGGGTATAGGAATCCTTGTTGTTAGGATGATAATTAGGGTAACACACCTACTAAGAATACCACTAGAATACCGACACAACACTAAGTTTAGAATACCTAATGAACCATAGCATTCCTTACCTGTAGATTGATTTACCATTACCCCTTGATATATTTATGAAGACTTGAGAGTAGTATAGACGTTACCAGAGTTAGTTAAAAATTTAACCATATTGTTTGACCCTAGTATTGAGGAACCAATAGAAATCTAAGATTTAATAGTAGGACTAAACCTAACTTTCATAGTGAGATAATATTAGAACTATAAATTTAGTTATTGTCTTATTATTAGCAGACAATACCTTAGGAAGCCAAGAGGAATGTAATCAACACTTTTTTCTTGATCATACCTCGAACATAGCAACTAGCATACCACTCCCCCTTAGAAAACCATGATGCTATCTAGAGTCCCTCTATTTTAATTTCATATCTTGTTCCTCTGCAACCTTAACGCTCGCTATTTGTGCAACGACTAATTATGTTTTTCTTTTCTTTATCTTTCAATTCGTACCACCTGACCTTTCTGATTGTAGGCCAAGTGATTTTCTTTTATGATAGGATATATAGTTTGCTAGAATTATAGTTGTAATCTTGAAATTTAAAATTATGTGCTTAGTAGAACTTGATAGTTTGAGTTGTTTCTTTTAGATTGTTACTTGATGATTATCCTTTAGTTTCAAATCACGTAATTATACCCATATCTCCATATAGGTTACATCCTCTTTCACGTGAGAGCCAGTAACTTCTCCATTCTTAGTATTAATATTTTTGTTCTATAAACACAATGATTAAGACTTAAGATGACCATTTTCTATATAATGCAATAGGAGACCCTAATAAATACTAAGATTTTTTCCTCGTGTACCCCAATAAGAATTCTACCTTAGTTACAAGGACAATGTTAATTTATAGGTTTCCCTTAAGGCAGATACAATATTATTTTATTTTTTTAAGTGGATAGTATGCCTCACAACCTAGTATCACATAGTCCTTTTGACCGATTAATGAAGTTTAATTGAATGACCTTAACTATAGGCTTCCATAAGAAGGTAGTGTTTATCCTAGCGACTTAGACAAGGAGTTAGTATGAGAACTGTAGAGGCACAACACTAGATGAGTCTTACCTTCTTGGTAAACTTAAATTATTGTGTACCTTCTCTCATCATAATTCAGCGTACTTATATTTTTGTACTACCTTGACTTATACTGCTATTTTATAGCCTAGTTTTGTAAGCTTATTCTTTTATCGAGCTTGATCATGATATATGTATTATTGGGGACGCCTACTAATGCATTGTCTAAATCAGAATTAGTGTATTATGGTCTAGCTAACCTTAGTATATTTGGTTCACTCTTTGCATGACTACTTATGTGGATTGAGATAAAATTGACTTAGCTTCTTAGACGAATGTACTTGCCCTCTAAACATGTCTGAGCATATCGTATCGGTTACATAACTGTTCTGATATGAACATGCGAATAGAAATTTATCAAAATAGGATTTCAATCCACAACTGCCTTGATAATTCCTTTTGAATTCCATAAACGCCTTGATCCCCATACTTCTATTCTATTACCTCCCCCTTGAACTCTTTATTATTGTTTTCCGTCTTCCCTTATTTCAGAAAGATAAAATCTCGTGCTTGGTATAAGTTGGATACACAGAGAGTACTAGATATACCCCATAGGCAAATCATATTACTTGGCGACTATCTTTCATAATTAATTAAGGGCATATCATAGGTGATATGTTTGGTGTTAAAATTTTTGAGGATTGAATAACATGATTAAATAATTTGAGGAGTATTTTTCTTAAATGTATAGCCTTATGTGATAGATAGGTAAATTCTAAGTTGGGTAGAAGTTGCATTGTTAACTTGAGGTAAATTTTTTTGGATTGTGATCAAGTAAGATTATATTGTGAGAATTAAGTTATTTTAAATGTGGAGAATTTTAAAAGAAGGAGTTAGATGATGAGTATTTACTGAATTTTGAAATCTTGATATTCCGGACCAAATATTTATACTTGGAGCACATGATTTAAATTTTGAATATTGAAGGTTGAATCATCGAATTAACTTTTGAGGATAAATATACAATTTTAGATTCGAACAATTGTTGAATAAGATTTAAAATTTTATAATTTGATGATTTAAATTAAAAAGTTGAACTTTGATTGTTGGAACACCTATTTGAAATATTGAGGATAAAAATTGAAATTTAAAATTGAAAGAGTACAAAATTAATAAGTTGAAAATAGGAATAATATTTGATTAGAATAATTTTCTAAAGGAGATTATGATAGTTGGAGATAGTAGTATAAAATTTGGTATGGATTATTTAAATCTTTAAGATATTGTATGGATTGACTTAAATTTGGATGTTGATAATTTAAAAAATTGAAAAGAGATTACAATATGTTAAATTTGATTTAAACAGTGGTTATTTTAAATTTAAAATAATTGCGATAAATTGAAAAAAAATTGTTATTTAATTTTTTTGGAAGAGATTGTGATTGACTTTCCTTATATGCGAATGTGAAAGAATTAACAAATTATGCCTTACTTTAATTTCGAGGACGAAATTATTTTAAGTTGGGTAGATTGTAAATCCCCTCACCCAAAATTAGGCCTACTTGGCTTAGATAGAGAAACTAGGGCTAGTTTGAATCCAATTAGAAATAGAACACGGTGTTTTAGATAATTTTTACAATATTTATATCACTTAGTGTACCTTACTGTTGCTTCGATAATTGGAGCACCTCGCTAGCCATTGCCTTCCTACAAATTTTACATCCTTGTTCTAGACGTGCCAGTCATCTATTCTGACCTTTATATAACTTATGATTATGCTCTCTTGTGCTATATTTTAGTCGCACAATATTCATCGCAGACGTTTATATTTAATTCTAAATAAATACGACTTTGTATCCTTGTGCGTTCCAATCGAAATTGGAGACACAATCTTGACCCATTTCGTGCAACCTAAATTTTGATAATATTCTACCCTGAGTCCTCTATGTCCATGACATTTGTATCCCACCTAATTTTAGCCCAATGTACTTCTAATTAATTTTAGAACACCATTTGCATTAATTTTAATTAATTTAATCTAATTTCCATCTTTGTGTAATTTTCCTATTGTTGGGGCACTTTATGCAAAAGGGCATTAAGGTGTCCACACCATTGGACACAACACATGAAGAAACCTATTTCTCCTTCATATGATATTTTTCCAAAATTTTGGAGTGTATATCCCTCAACATCACCCCTTCACCTAATCCTTAGCCATGCATTTCAAACCATGCAATTCTAGCCATCCAAACATCCCTATCTGATGCCAAGCCCATCCCAAGGATGTTGACCGGCCCAACACCCTAGGTCAACCTCAAAACCTACTTTTCTACATGTATAAATATCCTCCTGCCTATATTTTATTCACCATCACAAACCCAAACCAATTCCTAGCCGATTCCCAACTTCCCCTCTACTATTCATCATCCTCCTCCCCTTTCCTGTTCTTCTCCCTGACTTCCCGTCTCCGCCGTCACCAACTGCTCAGCCCGCGAGCAGTGCACGACCGCCTTCCTCGACTCGCCTGAGCACGGTCTCCTCCGCCGCGGCCATCTCCCTCACCCCCTCAACACCCTCGAGCATCTCCACGACCGCCCCCTCTTCTTCTTCCTTCCTTCACCAGCACCTCCCTGCTCGAGACCCCGATCTCCTCCGTCGCACCTCCCTCTGCAACGACACAACCGCCCACATCGTCTCCGTCACCTCTCCCTGTTCTCTATCTTCCCTCATTCGCCTGAGCACCGAGCAGCCTCACCGGAGCACAACCCGACCACCTCCCATCGACACCCTAGTCATCTCCACCATGAACACAGCCGGGTCTACCACCTATCACCACTATTAACACCTCCTCTCCACTCTCCTCCTTCTCCTCCTCGACCACAGTCTCCCCTCGTCGACCTTCGTCCACCTCCTCGGCCCACCTGAGTTCCCCCGGCTGAGTCCGGCCACCCCCTTCCTGTCAACCCGAGTCCACCCTCCTCTCCTCTATTTCCTACCAGAACCACCACCACTCCCCACCGGACTCCAGCAGTCTCCGAATATCATATCATCATCACCTAATCATCATCTCATCATCACTTAATCATCATCATAATTATCATCCCTATCATCATTCTTATCACCCTAATCATTAACCTTCATCGCCTACATCATCATCATCATAGCCTATATCATCATCACCCTCGTCATCATCATCAATATCGATATCATCGTCATCATCGTCGTCCCCGTGCACGCACCCCGGGGTTCGAACCGGTCCCTCTTCTCCTTTTTATGTGTGCTTGTGTGTATGCTATTAGGACATTAGTATTGCTTTACGACAGTTAGTTGACATCAGACCCTGAGTCGGTGAACCCAACTCGTATACGTATACGTACGCGTATGCATATATTGTTTAATTTGGTATATAACTATATATATATATATTGTGTAGGAATTTAATATAATACCAGTTATGACTATATATGTATTTATATTGTTTGACCCTAGGACACTGTAGATTTTTCCGCATATTTGCATGTGACTTTGAGTCCTGAATATTAGAAAATTGTCTGCCTTGTGTACACTAACGTACTGGCTTAGACACATGTTAGTTGACTGTCTGATTTTGATACAACATTTAATATAGGACACCCGCGTAATTAGACGCGCCTTTGACCCTGTTAGTCGACCAGTGTCCCCCCTAGCGTACCCCCTGAGTCCAGTGTAATTATGGTTGTGTATATGCTAGTGCAATGGCTGATGTTGTATTTTATTTTATTATATGTATATAGGACCTATCAGATTGATCTGTGCGACTTCAGGAGCATGTTATTGGTACTACGCAGCTTTTTTGCCAGGCAAGTATACCTTGCCATTGTACTGTAATTTATATTCCATATGTTACATGCATCTTATTTCTGCTTATTTAGTTCATATACTTTAACTTCTATATAAACTACGCGTCCAAGGAAACTTGGGTGTAACGACGGTGGCGTCGTATTCTATTTTTTTTATTATGTATATGCATGTGACCTAGTTTATGAGACCACCCCATTATTATGTGGCATTCTTAGGTTCATTGGCTGTGACACAGTTGTTACACGAGTGTGAGTCTCATATAGGACACAGACTGCGTACTGGGTTGGCCTCCTGTACGTATGGGACGTGCGTTAGGGATAACTGCCGATAGAAACTTTACATGCTAGAAGACTTGACAGTTATTAAAGGTATTATCGTGTCATAGATATGACATGATTAGAGCATCGGGTGGGAAGAACAACAAGTAAGGCGTTTGGGCTCCTTTGTACTTTCCTTTTTATGTAATTCGTACGCTCCGCCGGAGATGCGTGGTCGTGATAACCCCTATATTACCTGGCGGCTCAAAAGACGATATGCTTTTTAGGCCCCTGAATCTCCAAGAGAATCATGCCAATCCCATTTTGGCCAGGTAGCCCACGTGTTGGAAAGTTATTCTCAAATTGCATTCACATAGACGGTTAGGCAACCCATTGGATGTTTATTTACAGCACTTATTGGCATGCTTCTACATATCTTGTTATGTCCCTCTGAGGTCATGGTCCCTTTCCAGGTGTAGATGTTCATGAGTATTCGCAGGAGCGCAGATCCGGACTTGCTACTTATTTTTCGAGGAGGTCTTCTCTTCGAGCCTCGTGATTATTAGTGATGTACTTATATTGTGTTTGCTTTTATATTCTAGTTTGGCAGTGGATTTGTTTCCACCGGACTATCATCCTTTGATATTTTATATTTAGATTTAGTTACATAGTTATTGGTTATTTATTTATGATTTCTGTGGATGAGATTTAGATTATGTCCTGTGATTTGAGATAATTTTTACCACTTGTGAATTATTTTTCATAATACAGCGTACGCATGTGTTATGGTTTTTATATATTGGAGTTGCCATATACATACGGCTAGCATGCTTACGTATTCCTAGTCCTACATATTTTGGGACTGGGGCGTGACAGAGCTGGTATGGACGGTGAATCAGACTGGACTGGACTGGCCGTCTCAACAAGATTAGTGAAATAACAGTGATGATTGGAATCGAATGACTGGTGGAGCCTGCTGATGGAGAGCTACTAACGCTTGTCCTTGGTTAAATGACGGGGCCTTATCCTGGCCTATTACTGGATCTGCTAGCGGTGCAACAGAACCCTCAGAAGGAGGGGCATCTGGGATATCCCTGAAGGATAAGGACACAAGAAAAATAATAAGGAACAAAAATGGAACATTTATGTCAAGCAAGTTTTCAATTCAAGGAAAACGGGAAGGTGCAGGTTCAGGTGGAGTTCAATCGAAGATAAGTAAATAATTGAGATTCTAACAAGATGAGTCCCCCCCCCCCAAGTCTGAAAAATGAGACCTGAATGGGCCACTACTAAAATCTTGTCATGCCACACTCCCATAATACTGGGTAAATACGAGGACTGACATGGCCAACCACACATTGCAGAATACTGAAGTAAGCCGTAATGTGCTAAGGTTGTCAAGAAGAAAAATGGGTGGACTCTAGCATACTATGACGTCTTTCCTAAGACCGATAAATCATAGTATCTTAATCCATTAACAAATTTTTTAAGAGTATATCATACATGAATGTAAAGAGGCATCCCAAAATATATACCACATATAATCATGAAGCTAGTGAATACAAAATGTCGCACTAGCAGAGTATAATTATACATAATCAAATATACCAGCCATGGTCTAATATATATATCATGTTGACCATAGTCTCAAAAATATAAGGAGCTAACTCTACCCCCTTGCTAACCCAATAAATTGAGAAATCAAAACTAGGGATGGAAGAAGGAAAAACACTCGTGAGTTTCGACCGCAGTCCTACGAGTGTGAGCCATCTTGTTAGAAGTAGGGGGGATCATGGTTCTCTTCGGATAAATCTGGCAAACCAAAACCAGTGGGGTTAGAACCCCAAGCAATAAGTACCACAAAGAAGCTCAAGGTGTTAACCAAAACCATAATCAGAAGAAATAAGAGACAAATGAATAACTAAATAAATACGGGTCGAGCTTTTTACAGTACCAATATACTTGTCTCGTTAAAATAACTATAAGGATAGGTGCACTGATAATAAACTAACTATAAAGAAAGATAAGGCGACGAGGGGCAAAAGGGTATAAGATCTACTCTGGATCAGGACCAAAACCCTTAAACCAAACAAGAACCGGTGTTACAGACCTTCACCCGAGCAGAACATTGTACTCTAACCACGTGTCAAAAAAATAAAACTAGAAGAACAAGCTATAATTGAATAAACAAACATTCATTGCACGGCCAAACAGCTCTATAACTTGTTACAATTAACTAGCTAGGGTTATCACAACCTAGTTACTAACAAATGTATGTTTTGAAGAATATCGCTACCATCGGCACTACAATCTACCCAGATGGCCAAGGGTACGATTGTCTAGTTCTTGTAGTGCACATCACAACAATGATGAATAAAGAACCAAAGCAGATAACTGATAGCATAACACAACATAACTTAGGCCTAAACTGGTTTTGGTAAACATAAACTAGTTTTTGTAAACATAACTTATCTGTAAATTGTCTTATAATATAAATTAAAACTGAAACATAACTGGCACATATACTGGATAATAATGTTATGAACCTCACTCAATAACAACAACTTGTAGTACCGTAACACATCACATATCTTGTAACCATATTATGCAATAAATCATATAACTACCATGGCATATCACAAAATCTTATATCTACCGTGGCATGCGTAAACTTGGTCGGTCATGGAGACCTTTTATAGTAGGGTAGGTCCATGCCTCATGAGGCCCTTGGAGATCGGGCTAGTTGGTACCGCAATATTCTTTTCTACCAATGATCTAGTCAAATTTATCTCAATTAATCATTATTTCAAGTTCTTGAGTCGTGTACACTCAAGAACTTCCTAGAATGACGAGTTACGAGCTATTCACGAGTTATCACTGGCGAACTTATCATATCTGTGACACGTGATACATTGGGCAATACTCACACTCAATTGTCCGATACCAAATGCAATAGTTTTATCATACATAATAATTTCTACGGTGTCTTGAGGGTCAGATCATGTGTTAAATTGTAAGAGCATAACATCCAACTATATAATACACAAAGAAATATCCCAAGCAAAAATTGAAGAAACATTTAATAAAACCAGAAACAAGGTTGGCCCACAAACTAACAGAAACAAGATTGGCGCATAAACTAATAGAAATATGATTGGCATATTTTTGCAAGAAAGTGCGCAAGCTACAAAGGGGTGGCGCACTTTGTCAAGTTAACCAACACGGCGCACTTAACAAAAGTGCGCGGGCAAGCTAGCTAAAATACAAAAGACACAATCCGAGGTCAAAGATTGACAACCGAAAAACTCGTCAGTCGAGGAACACACAAATCAATAACACAGAAATCGAGAAACCAACCAAAACTCCGTTCCTAAGAAAATAAAAAGGGAAGAAAGTGCGCGAGCAGACCAAACATAAGAAAAGTGCGCCAGATGATGAACCATAAAATACGTGCGCCAGATTGCCAAACGCGAAGAAAGTGCGTTGACTGACTGTGCCGCACTTTCTCTTGGTTTTTCAAAGATAACTTTGATTTAATACGCACCAAAGTACGCTAAGATGGATTTTCTCTCGAAAGTGGGCCACTTACATAAGGAGTGTGACTGACACAATTTTGCTAGAAATTTTAGTACACACGAAAAGTTGGGGCAACACACTAATGCCCCCAAAGTAAAACATACATATTTTTACGCCAAAAGGGGTTCTCTTGCATACTCTTCACAGAGCACTGTTCTTCTTCTCTAGTCAGCCATTTTGGTATACCTATTGTATCAAGTTTCAGCAGTGAACTTAGCTGGACTCGAAATCAAGCATGACCAAAAGAAAAGTTACATAAAATATGGTGCTCTACACTATGAGCTAATTAGTTTTATAAAACACAAAGTTTTGGGAGATCAAACCCCAGAAAATAAAAGTGAACCCATAAACCCAAACTCAGGTCCATGTAATTCCAACCAAGAAAATCAAGAACAACAAGTATGAAAGATAAAGTGGTGCTCGGTCCCAAAAAAATAAGAAAATATTATGAACTAAAAGCATGAATAAATCCATGATTTTCTCTTGTGCAAGATGTACTTGCCTGCAGTAGCTACTTAGCCTCACATAATAACTTCTCCCTAGGATTAGGGTTGGAGGGAACGGAGCAAAGGAAGGAGAAAAAAGAAAGAAAGTGGAAAGAGTAAAATATAGAATGAAAGGGAGGAGAGAGAAAACACTCATATATATATATATATATATATATATATATATATATATATATATATATATGATGGGGATGGTTTAGCCATGGGTTCAGGCAAAATGAATCAAACTAGGTGTCCAGTTTACATGCGGGTCCAAAACCTGGTCTATGGCAATGCCAATGGGTATTCTATGTGTCACTCCCCATTCCCAATATATGTATTTGGAGCGTAATTATTTTATTACTAGCATAATTATATGTTGTAGAGAGAGTAGACCAATTCTTTGGTTTACTTGGCTCTTGGTTTATTTGTTTGGTTTGGTTTTATCATGAGTTGATCCCATGGTCCAAACCTCAAACCCTCCATATATAACCTAACTTCTCTCTCTCTTATCTCATTTTTTTCTCTTCCATTCTCTTTCTTAGGTTTTTCTCACCCCCTCCATAGGCAAATAAATCTTGCAAGAAATTAAGAAACCCTTTAAATTTTTGTTCCATTATGTTCCTTATATGATTCCCATGCATTTAGAAATTAGTATTTTTGGATTTGGCGGATGGATTAGTGTAGATCTAAGTTTTAAGTTTTAGAATTTTCTTTGTGTTCTTGAGTGTTATTGGGTTTTGATCTCTTAAAACTAAATTTTTTTTGAAAACTTGTTACTCTATGTTGATGAGCACTTGATTTTGAGTAGTTTAGATCTTTACTTTGCTGGATTTGGTCATCATTTGGGATTTCTGTGGAAGAAACAAAACTCATTTTTGAGCTTTTGGCCATGGCCAAAAAGCTGCTGTTTGGTGGAGACGACGAAGTGCTATGCGGCCTGGACTTCTCGTCTTGAGTCAACATGTAGCCAACCCTGTTGGGCGCATGACTGAGTTTGAACATGCGCCCTTGGACAAATGCATGAATTTGAACGAATAAAATTTTACTAAGTCCAAAAAGATTTTATGCGGCCAAGTGTGTATGCGGCCAAGGGGAGTATGCGGCCAGGAGCTATGCGTCCCTCTTCTTCTGGACGCATAACTTCTGACTGACTTGGCACAACTTTTCATAATTGTTTCTTTTCTTCTAACACTATTTTATCACTTGTCACATCAGTCATTTTTCTGACTTGACTTGACTTGTACTTATTATTTGTCACATCACACGTTTTTCGAATAGTGGACTTTGGTCTGTCTATGCGTCCTTGACCATATGCGGCATTGACCATATGCGGCCTTAACTTTATGCGACCTTGACCTTATGCGACCTTAACCTTATGCGACCTTGACCCTATACGGCCTCGATGTTATGCAGCACCTTGCTATGCGCCTTTGCTCCTATGTGCCTATCGTTTCTTACACACTTTGGACACTTGCTTGGTTTAGTATTGATATTGATTGAACGATTGTGATACTATGTGTAAACTTAGAAATGACTTGTATAACCCATATTTGACCATGTGCTAAATGACTAAGCACCTAGCATAAGCCCGTAGATATGGCCCTATATGTACTTGTTAATTAGGCTACTTTCCCTATATCACTTTATTATACGTTGGAAAGAATAAGGGACGTAGTTCAACTCGAGGAAGGGTCTGCAATCCCGGTCTTTGTTTGGTTTAAGGATTATGGATCTGATCTCGAGGGGTTCTCGTACTACTCTTACTTTATCTATCGATATAATAAAGTGATAAATTATTGTAACCATCATTTTTTTTGTCCTATTCTTAATACATTGCTACTTGATAACTTGTCCATAACCTTGATACTAGAACTTATCCATGCCCTAATTTTTGTATCCGTGCTGATACACTCGATCGCACCAAGAGTGCTATTGATATATAGTGAGTCGTCATGCCACATACAATTGCTACATGATATATGTAATTATGTTCTTGAACGAATCTGGTAGTTGGACAGTGACTTAGCCATGGCTAGATAGTATTGATTGTTGCATCACACTTGGGTGTATCTAGATTTAACTTTAAGAGACAATATGTATTCGTATCAAGAGTGCCAGTACTTAAAGTACGACATTTATGAAGTAATGTTCATGTGACTACGACCTGAGATTCTAAAGCACCTAAGGTAAACTAGGCAACTTAATTTGTAGAGCATTGGGAGGGAACGGTATCTCAAGATCGTACATGTCGAACCACCCTAAGTTAGCTGGGAGTAAAGCCTGGCCACCATGGATACTGTATATCATCTATACTAGTGTAGTACAGTATCTGACTTATTTATAAGCCGAGCTAGCATATTTCCTATAGAAAGCCTGGAACTGCTACTGATCATTAAATTAGCTCAGGGCCGTTGTAAGGACTGGTGCATCATATATTCTATCTTGTATATCATTAGTTTATCCAGCCCTGCTCGATTATGGTACGATATAAGGATACTTATATATTGCATTACTGGGATAACCCAGAGATCATATATCAAGCCATAACACATGTTTGGCCGTTAAATCTGTTTTAATTAAAGAAGTGGACCATTGCAGCATGAAAGTTCAACTCATGTCCTTGTTTGGTTATTGAGTTGCGCTGTTGTGTTACAACGGGACATGGACCAAAGCTACTTATTATCTCTATGTTATTTTTACTTAATATTGTATCCCTGCTTGTGTATTGTGCCTTCTGTTGATTGGAATTAGAGACATAGACTATTGTGGCATGATAGTTTAACTCATGTCCTTGTTTGGTTGTTGGGTTGCGCTACTGTATTACGATAGCCTGTGGACTGAAACTACGATGCAGAGTTATTCTAGCTTGTCCACAAAATTGGCACTTCCTATCATGCCAATTCTTGTTTGATGTATTCTATTTTGACGTGATGTGGCACTTCCTATCCTTTTTGGTGATGGGGTGTCGTGTCGTGTCATGTATGGGACATATGCCATTGTTTGTTGGTTTAAGCATATCATGCTTTAGAACTGGTTTTGTTTCTTCATTTTGTGCTTCCTTATGGTACTTGCTATTTAGGGTCTGACCACACTGGTTTTGTATGGCCAGGTTTATAGCCAGCACCGGAGGATCAAGCGTATCTCTCCATCACTATGGCACACACCAGAAGGAGGGCTACTGAGGGTCATGAGTGGGTTCCTTCATTCACTGCTCGTCTTTTGTAAACTATAATCTTTTGGTGTTTAGCCAACCGATACCTGTTATCCGAAAAATATGAACACTAGTTCCCTATATGACTGTAATATATTCAGACTGCAACTGACTCACTGTCATGTATACTTTGATTGTGTATCTGGCATATCACTTGTATTTGCTAGATCTCTAAAATATTCTGATGCAGCGTTGGGGACGCCTTACTGCTTATTCAAAAATGTTATATGTTATTGCTACTTATTTGAATGATTGAGATATAGAAGTTTTTGACCCTAGAAGAGTTGATTGTAGTATGCACCCACTTGTCTTTAGACAACCTTAACACATTGCGGGTTACTTCGGTATTCCGGAAGGTGTGGTTGGCTGAGTCATTCCTCCGCTCTCCAGTATTCTGGATCTGGGGTATGACAAGGTTTTAGTAGTGGCCCATGTAGGTCTATTTTTCAGACTTGTGGGGTTGTCTGATTATTTTAAATCTCAATCAAATATGTTCCTCCTTGAAATCCTGAACCTGCCTTCTCGAACTCAACTAGACTTCTATACCATTGATTCCTCGATCCTTTCTTGTCCTGTTCTTGATTCAGCTTGTGTCCTTTTCTTTATGGCTTCTCCAGAATTGGTGGTTAGAGTACCAGTAGTTTCGACAGGACAAGGATCCGTTGGCCCACAACGAGAGCCATCACCTGTTCCTGGAGTGATCAGGGTAGAACCCGTAGAGGAGCACGAAGAACAACATATACCAGAAGTTCCAGTACCCCCGGTCATACCAACAGTGTCAATAGCACTTGATACACTGGAATTGCTAGAGATTATTCGAGGAATAATGACGACTCTACAACATCAGCAGCTTCAGCAGCAGGAGCATAATGTCTTATTGCATCAAGGATTGCAGACACCCTTGTAGAAAAGTATTAGAACAGACTCAGGGGCATCAGTGAGGTTCTGCCGATGCAACCCTAGGTACTTTGATGGCATGGAGGACGCCATTACCATAGATGTTTGGCTGTAGAACATTGAGACAATACTGACAGCAACAAGAGTTCCAGCTGAGGAACAAGTTGATCAGGTCCAATTGCAACTCCAGGACCTCACCAGAGATTGGTGGGCAGCAGAAGAGGTTGGTTTAAGACAACCTGTCTCATGGGATAACTTCAGAACCCGATTAAGGGTCAAGTATTTTGGAGTAGTAGCGCAGTGTGAGCTACAACAAAGGTTTATCAATCTTAACCAGTCTAGGAGGACGATAGTTGGCTACGCAGTAGAGTTCTGTAGGATTAGCCGGTTTTCCTCAATAATGGTAGTAACCGAACCAGAGTGGGCGATGAGGTTTCAGTATAGAATTCATCTGGAAATTCAGTAACTGGTAGAGGGCCAAAACTACCAGACCTTTGACAAAGTATTAATCAAATACAGGCGACATGAGCTGACAATACAGAGGTTAGCTTCAAGGACCGGAGGCCAAAAGAGGTCTCATACACAGAGCGGAGAAGGAGGACCAACACAACGAACGTCAGCACCATCTTCTGGCGTTCATATTCATGAAACAATGCCGAGGAGGCCAGTGGCATCGGCAACAACAGTAACAGCTCGGCCATATCAGCTGAGGCAACAACAATAACAACGATTGGGAGCCCTAATAGGACGTAAGTATTTTGGCAAGGGAGGCCATACACCAAGTAAAATCCTTAATCATTTTCGCACACTCACTAGCATATTCACCAAGTCTATCCTTAGAATTCCTGCACGATACCTAAGCATCGCCAGATAAATCTTAGTCTCGTATATATCTTTGTTGATAGTCATCCAAGCAAACCATATTTGATTTGTATATTCCAGATATGAAATACCGTCCGAGCTATCTCTCAAAATTCAAGCATGATCTCTATATTCGCCTTAGCGATAATCTGATAATATTTCTATCAATTTTCATTCTAAGTCTTACTTTTTCTTATCTGAACGATATCCCAAATCTAGCATGCAAACTAGCTCGTACCAAAAGGTCTTGGCACGTGATACTCAACATAACTTAGCCGAAAGGCTGTGTGCATAGCTAACCATCCGAACGATATTTGATTTCGCACACTAACCAGCTGGGTAATCACGTATAGGTGCTCGGGTTTGCACATAACTTGCAAATTCTGGCACGAGTCTATTCCCATAAAGTCTAACACAGGTTGGAACAAGGGTCATCGTATAACTATCCAGTTCAAGCAATCATATCAATAACATGCATTTTTTAAAATTATTTAGAGTCATTGTATGGAACATTCTGTTGGGACACTGGGAGAGATTGTATGCACATAACCAAAGAATGAGCTTTTGAAACTGAGAAAATCGATACAAAGTCCAAAGGCTTAAAGCCATGCTCTGATACAATTATGTCATACCCCGATCTCCCGCAGGTAATCGTCCGTCCCCGCTAGGCACGAATCACCGCACCAGTGCTCCCGCGGGACGATCTTTCCCATCTGGACGTGATGTCGCATGAGCACAAGCTGCGCCCGTGCAAGGCCATGATGCAAACAGGCGGTAAAATATCTAAGCCACAAAGTCGTACAGATAGTCCGAATACAGCGGAATAAGAAACGAACAGGCAATTGGTAACAAGTTCACAGAGTCGTCAATAGCAAAAGCATTGAATAACACAAGTATAGAAGTAAAACAAGCACTTTATTGATATTGAACAAGGATTAAAAGCGGCGCTAGGCCGAGATTATAAGTCGCTCAAGTCCTCTCTCTCGAAACAATAAAAGCGTACCAAGTGGCTACAATTATGGAATGATGCATAAGAGATGTTCTAATATTATGTCTTGTATATGTGCTTCATTTCCAGATGCAACGCTCCAAGGCTCTAGAGCGAACTCCATGCCTTAGCTCGTACGGAGGGATTTTTGCACCGAACGAGGTTCTCCCGCACATTGCAAGCAATCTGGTGGGTTATTAGTACAAGAATGCACTGGTGAGGAGGCTTCTCGCCCGCTCGACAAATCCAAATATGTTATATAAGTTTCGTGTACCATCTATTAAGTTATCTTTCTAGTCTTGCCTTAGGATCAATTTTATGGCATAAATAAAAAAGCCTAAATTGTGTGGCAGTGCACCGTACGATCTATTAGTAACACGGCGAGACTTACCAACTTGCCATTCTTCCTTCCCTGTTCAAGGCAACCAAGTTAAATCAAGCATGAATGTATATATATTTAAAATCTAAGTCAAATTATATAAGCAAACACGAGTGTCGTGAGCAGAGTTCTGTTTTAGGTGCACTATTTACATAGATTATTCAGAAGTGTTGCAACAGATGTTCAAGTGTTCAATTATGTATAAGTGTGTTATACTCATATCCGTTCAGGTGATTCAGATTACTAGATATGATACAATGAGTCACTAGCATAGAGGATTGCTTCTAAGCAAGGATGACTTATCTATATGAACATGAGTCACTGGCATAGCCATAAAGGACGGGTTATAGTCTTTAATGAGGATAGTATGCAATAAAAGTATACGGTGCGCTATAATCCATCCCGTCCAGTACACGAGACTATCAGCCTTTTGAGCAAGGATGGCGCGGCATGAGCAGAGACGCCATCCTGCTCGCACACAAAAGGCTGTACGAGTTCCATCCGGATTGGATCGGCCCCGGTGCTCCGGAGACCATCCGTGGAACGAGATCCAAAAATCTTCCTTGTTCAACAAGTTGTCCGTGACATGCATGTCTTGGGTCTTCGAGATTCACGAGATTCAGGACATGCTCAATCTTGATTCTTACTTTATTTGACACGATTCTTGTTCATAGTTAAACTTGACTTGATGCATTCCCCTGATTCGGGAACTGCCTTGGTGACCAAACGGTCCTGTATACTTGCAGGTTCATATTGCACAGAATTACTATTTGATAGTCTTCTGGCTAACTAGATGCATGCATGATACAGATAGTGTTACTTGATTATGGCATAAATTCATGTGACAAGCATTGAAACGAGGCAAACGAGTACAAGTTATAATATAAGAAGGAAAGCATGCATTTATGTTAAACATAAGCATAAGGAAACATACTGTATAGTCTACCTTATAACATAAGCCTTTACGTTAGCGCGGGTCTAAGGGGTAGTGCGAGGAGTAAAATCGTACATGGGCATATCGAGCGACATAATCTATGGGCGTGCAATATAAACAAGTGAAGCAGTGCACTACGAAAAGTATATGATGATCTACTCAAGGCATAGCGGGGTCTACTTTCACAAAGCAAATGTAGCATGCAAGGATCTGATTATAAGCCAAGTTTCATTTTCATCTTCTAACACAAGCAATACAAGATGGAATTATTCTCTTAGTTAGGTGCATTGTATTCTTTATTAGCATGCAAGGGGTGATTCACCTAGCGACTAGCATGTATTGTCATGCCCCGATCTCCTGCAGGCTATTTCGACCGTCCCCGCTAGGCGGGAATCACCCTCGCTAGTGCTCCCGCGGGACGATCGCTTTGACCCATCCGGGTGTGATATCGCACGAGCGTGAGCCGCGCCCGTGCAAGACCGTGGTTCATTGGCTGGCGGTAAGAGTTATAAGCCACAGAGTCGCACAGATTGTCCGAGTGCAGCGGAGTCATGAACGCATAGGCGATCGGTAACAAGTTCACCGAGTCGACAATATAGCGGAAGCATTGAATAACACAAGTTGAAGTAAAGAAACTCTTTATTGATATAAACAAGTGTTACAGGCGGCGTATAGACGAGATTACAAGTCGCTCAAGCCTCTCTCTATAAAACAGTAAAAGCGTGCCAGTAAAAGCGTGCCAAGTGGCTACAATTATGGAATGATTGTATAGGCGATGATCAGGCGATGTTCACAACATTATATCTTGTATATGTGCTTCAGTTCCGGACGCACCGCTGCTTTGGAGTGATCTCTACGCCTTAGCACGCACGTAGGAGCATCCGCACCAAACGAGGTTCTTCCGTACCCTGCATACAAACTGGTGGATTATTAGTACATTGAATGCACTGGTGGGGAAGCTACTCGCCCGCTCAACAAATCCAAACATGTTTTATAGGTTCCGTGCACCAACTATTAAGTTGTCTTTCTAGTTGCCTTAGGATCAGTTTCATGCAAGATTTGAATAGCCTAACCCATGTGGCAGAGCGCCGTGCAACATGAGAGAAAACACGGCGAGACTTACCAACTTACCATTTGTCCTTCCCTGTCCAAGGCAAATATTAACAATTCAAGCATGAACAAGTATAAACATTCAAAAGGCATAGCATATGCAAACACGAGGGTTGTTATATCAAGATCGTTCAGGTGTTCAGTTGTTCCTTGATGCGATGAAATAACTCGCACGCGGATAGCCGCTAAGCGAGGATGACTTATTTATCTTTCATTTTTACAAGCAAGCAAGCAACAGGTTAAATACACACGATAAATATACGATGCATTGCAAGCCATATTCACACGATAAACATACGAGGCGTTGCAAGCATATACACATGAGGATCACTGGCTTGATGCCATAATGGACTAGTCAAGGACAAGGATACCATGCAACGAGAACACGAGGAGCTCATAATAAAATACGATGCATTGCAAGCCATCCAGTCCGCACACGATTTGACTACACACGAAGTCCCGCCCGGATCGGATCGGTGCCAGTGCTCCAGCGACCGTCCGCAGAACTTATATCCTTGTGCACAAGTTGTCCATGATCGAACACGATTATTAATTCATACTTTATGCAGTTGAGGCAACACGAGCACACGACAAGCAGTATTGCATGATTCACTTAGCTATTAGATATGCACAGTCTCCTGGACCGAGATGAGTCCGCTCGAGGGAGACTTGCAGAGATCCGAATACCTGAATGAGTCTTGCCACAGGAGTATGATTCTTTTACTTGACATGATGCAGTCCCCTGGATCGGGAACTGCCTTGGCGACCTAACGGTCCCGGATACTTGCAGGTTCATTCAGGCACGGAACGACCACGTAGTAGTCTTTCGGGGTTTGGATGAAAACAAGGCAACATACAAGCAGACAAGCATGCATTTATATAAACACAAATATTCACGTTGGCTCGGGCCCAAAGGTAGGCCGAGAGGTGAAACTGTTAGGGGGCTTCCCGAGCGACACGTCCTAAGGTAGCATGCGAGGGTCTGAACATATATAAAAGCAATATTTTATTTCCATATTCTAGCATAAGCAATACAAGTTAGGATTATTCCCTTAGCTAGGTGCGTTAGATTCTTATTAGCATGCAGGGGGTGAATCACCTAGCAACTAGCATGAAATATTACACATTTTATGTGTGCTGGCTAAGCAAAGACAAGTTCACCGTAGCCACCCACCTTAGCGATGATTCACCTCGATAGAGCGATACGTCAAGCGAGCCTCTGAAAGCCTAAGCCGGATTCCTGTAGGGACAAGTCTTGATATCCTTTGCTTCTCGGTTGAGGCAAAGTGGGTCGGGACAGTTGCACTTTTGCCGTTTGAGTCGGCAGTCCGCTGGAACGGAACGGGGTGTTACATGTATCATCCATATTTAAGTGTGCTAGATAAGAAAAGATAAGTTCATCGTAGCCACCCACCTTAACGATGATTCGCCTCAGTCGAGCGATACTCCGATTGAGCCTTTGAAAGTCTAAGTCTGAACTCCTGAAGGGACAAGTTTGGAATCTTTTGCCTCAAACGAGTCTTCTCGCTGAGCAAAGTGGGTCGGGTCATTGCACTTGCGCTGTTTGAATTAGATGTCCGCTTGAACATTACGGGTTATTATATTATACACCACTCAGAAAAAGTCTCTTCTTCGATACTTTCTGAGCGCAAACCTTTCTATCGCACTATTAAATCTATCTCAAGTATAACAATCGGTGCGCATATATGCTGGGTCGGTCTTATTGAATGACTCTATTATTCAATCAAAGCTCTGACTCGATCTCAACTGCGCCTTAGCGCGAAATATATATCGCTTAACGCAGGGTACAATATGATCCATCTTGAATGACGCTCTAGGGCAGAGACAAACTTATCCAAGTATTTATACTCGGTCATACGAATCTAGCATATTCACTTGTACTAGCATTCGAGATCAGCATATCGCGAATCTGGATCGTACATATATTCAAAGCATCCCTCAAACATATGCATGTCAACCAACTTAGCGATAGCGAAGTTTTTGCACTCGAGTTCAACATATTATTGAGTCTTGGATCGTGCACACGTTTAAGGCGTCCCTCAAATATATGCATTCAACCAAACTTAGAGATAGTAAATTCGGACAAGCTACTTACGAAAATCTCAAGGCTTCTCGTCTTATAAATCATGATGATACCTCCAATAGGGTCAATAAAATTCTATGTCATTTCAATCCCACTCCAATCAAGCATTACACTACCATTAAGCACGATCTATCCGATCAACCGACTAGGGTCCATGTCCATTCATGTCAAACATAGCACACACTTACCGTTCTAAGTCTAACTCTAAGTCTTGCTACCCTAGTTCTATGGCTTGTTCAAGCAATATGCTAAAATTGGTTACACAAGTTCTTTCACTCGGCACAGGGTCGTCTGCCTAATTACTAGGTCAGCTCACATGGTCATAGGTACAAATTCAAGCACAAGATTTATTGTACAAATTTGTCGCACGATGCTCGCCCCAATTCCTAAGGCAGACCATTGTTCATTTGCACAAAATATTCTACCCAAGCTCTTTTTACTCAGATTTCTAAACATCGAGCATGGATGATCCTACCAACATTAACCTATTCGTTTGTACAGGGTTCGAGTCTATTCCATCAAATCTATGTTATATCCAAGTCGTATAACAAGCCTAGCAATTCACATAGTCTATCTCCTTAAGCATGTTTGATAGAACCAATATATACATTCTAAGCCTAGACCACCAAGCCGGGATTCAATTCCAATCACCGATCTCAATCATAAATTCTAAGTCATCCAACCAGATTCATGTATCCGTTCATGAAACCATCAAGCGTGTCTTACTCCAGGTTCTAGACTAACTCATCCTTGAAATACTTTTGATTCACTTGCATTCCTAAACTCGTCTTATCGTGTCGAACCATTAGTCAAGACGATCCATCAGTTGTCACGTTCCGGTCTCCCGCAAGTTCGATCATCCTCGCTGGACATGAGATCACCACACCAATGCTCCCGCTGGATAATCGTCCTAATCCGGACATGAGGCATGTACGAGCATAGAGTTACGCTCTCACAAGACAAGAACCTCGAACGTTATGGTTATCATCGAAATGATCGAGATACCTTATTATTACTCTTTGCTCTATCCAAGTTATATATATTAATCCACCAAGTCTTATCCGTTCATGTCGTGATTATAATTTGTCTAAAAAAATCATCTAACTTCAATGTTACCATTTGATAAATTCATAGTCTACTTCTAGCATTCCTCAAACAACTAAGTTCAAATATTCAAGCCAAAGTCTATCCACTTTTGATATGTTCCATTCATCTTGTTCGTTTGGAATAATCACCGAGCATATTTTCGTGAGTTTGATCATCCTCGTCTGACGTGGAATCACCACGTCGGCGCTCCCACATGATAATTGTTCTCGGCCGGGACAGATTATCGAGAGTTATATTTCGACTAGATTCAAGATCGTTCTTCCAAACTCCAGATTAAATCCTTTATCGCTTACCTCTTTCATCGAACCATAATATTCATTCTCGGGCTAACTTCTATTCGAGCGATATTCTTCTCAAGTTCAATCCATTTGATTTAATTTGAAATTGCTCGTACGATCCACCAAGTTTCCACTAAGTTTCTTTGTCCAAGATATTCATTTTATTACCTTAAATCCCTATTCGATATAAGTCTTATCACTTGTTCAATATATTCTTAATCGTTCAAACCAACTATCATATGAGACCTATGAATTCGCTTAAACATTTCCAAAATAATCTATACACCACTCAGGAATCTAGTCACCCAATCAAATTCTCAATCGTGTTCGCATCACTCGCTAGCATATTCACCAAGTCGTTCCTTAGAATTCATGCACGATACCTAAGCATCACCTGAAAAATCTTAGTCTCGTATATATCCTTGTTGATAGTCATCCAAGAAAGCCATATTTGATTTGTATCTTCCAGATATGAAATACCGTCCGATCTATATCTCAAAATTCAAGCACGATCTATATATTCTCCTAAGTAATAATATGATAATGTTTCTATCGATTTTCATTCTAAGTCTGACTTGTCCTTATCTGAATAATATCCTAAATCTCGCTTGCAAACTAGCTTGCACCAAAAGGACTTGGCGCGCGATACTCAAAATAGCTTAGCTGAAAGGTTGTGCGCATAGCTAACCGTTCGAATGATATTCCATTTCGTATACTAACCAACTGGATAATCACGTATAAATACTCGGGTTCGCACATAACTTACAAATTCTAGTATGAGTCTTTTCTCACCAAGTCTAAAACAGGTCGGAACAAGGGTCATCGTATAACTATCCAGTTCAAGCAATCATTTCAATCATATGCGCTTTTTTTAAAATTATTTAGACTCATTGTATGGAATATTCCGTTGGGACATTGAGAGAGATTGTATGCACATAACCCACGAACGAGCTTTCGAAACTAAAAAAATTGATACGAAGTCCAAAGGCGTAATACCATGCTATGATACCAATATGTCACGTCCCGATCTTCTACAGGTAATTGGCCATCCCTGTTAGGCACGAATTATCGTCCTAGCGCTCTTGCAGGATGATCTTTTCCATCTGGACGTGATGCCGCACGAGCACAAGTTGTGCCCGTGCAAGTCCATGATCCGAACAGGCGGTAAAATGTCTAAGCCACAGAGTCGCACAGATAGTCCGAATGCATCAGAATAAGAAACGAACAGGCGATTGGTAATAAGTTTACAGAGTCATCAATAGCGAAAGCATTGAATAACACAAGTATAGAAGTAAAAAGGTACTTTATTGATATTGAACAAGTATTACAAGCGGCGCTAGGCTGAGATTACAAGTCGCTCAAGTCCTCTCTCTCAAAACAATAAAAGCGTGCCAAGTGGCTACAATTATGGAATGATGCATAAGCGATATTCTAACATTATATCTTGTATATGTGCTCCAGTTCCGGATGCAATGCTCCAAGGCTCCAGAGCGAACTCCATGCCTTAGCTCGCACGAAGGGGTTTCTACACCGAACGAGGTTCTTCCGTACTTTGCAAGCAATCTGGTGATTTATCAGTACATGAATGCATTGGTGGGGAGGCTTCTCGCCCGCTTGATAAATCCAAATATGTTATATAAATTTTGTGCACCATCTATTAAGTTATCTTTCTAGTTTTGCCTTAGGATCAGTTTTATGGCATAAATAAAAAGCCTAAATCGTGTGGCAGTGTGTCGTACGATATATGAGTAACATGGCAAGACTTACCAACTTACCATTCTTCCTTCCCTATCCAAGGCAACCAAGTTAAACCAAGCACGAATGTATATATATAAAATCCAAGTCAAATTGTATAAGCAAACACCAGTGTCATGAGCAAAATTCTGTTTCAGGAACACTAGTTACACGAATTATTCGGAAGTATTGCAGTGGATGTTCAAGTGTTTAATTATGTATAAGTGTGTTATACTCATATCCATTTAGATAATTCAGATTACTCGATGCGATGCAATAACTCGCTCGCAGATTACTGCTAAACGAGGATGACTTATTTATATGAACATGAGTCGCTGGCATAGCCATAAATAACGGATTATAGTCTTTTATGAGGATGGTATGCAACAAAAGTACACGGTGCGCTATAAGCCATCCCGTCCAGTACATGAGACTATCAGCCTTTTGAGGAAGGATAATGCAACGAGAGCGGAGACGCCATCCTGCTCACACACAAAAAGCTGCACGAGTTCCATCCGGATCGGATCGGTCCCGGTTCCCCGGAGATCGTCCGTGGAACGAGATCCGAAAATCTTCCTTGTTCAATAAGTTGTCCGCGACATGCAAGTCTTGGGTCTTCCAGATTCACAACATGCTCAATCTTTATTCTTGCTTTAAAATGAGGCAAATGTGTACAAGTTACAATGTAAGCAGGAAAGCATGCATTTATGTTAAACCTAAGCATGAGAAAATAAACTGTATAGTCTACCTTATAACATAAGCCTTTACGTTAGCACGGGTTAAGGGGTAGTGCGAGGAGTAAAACCGTACATGGGCATATTGAGCGACATAATCTATGGCGTACAGTATAAACAAGTGAAGCAGTGCACTACAAAGAGTATACGATGATCTACTCGAGGCATAGCGGGGTCTACTTGCACGAAGTAAAGGTAGCATGCGAGGTTCTAATTAGAAGCCAAGTTTCATTTCCATCTTCTAACACAAGAAATACAAGATGGGATTATTCCCTTAGCTAGTGCATTATATTCTTTATTAGCATGCAATGGGTGATTCACCTAGTGACTAGCATGTATCGTCCATATTTTAATTTTGCTAGCTAAGCAAAGACAAGTTCATCGTGGCCACCCACCTTAGCAATGATTCACCTCGGTCGAGCGATACTCTGAGCGAGTCTTTGAAAGTCTAAGTCTGAACTTCTGAAGGGCCAAGTCTGGAATCTTTTGCCTCAAACGAGTCTTCTCGCTATACAAAGTGGTCGGGTCATTGCACTTACGCTGTTTGAATCGGCTGTTCGCTTGAACGGAATGGGTTGTTACAGGTAGTCAGGCCTTATGATTAGCTTCTATTATCGATGCAAACTCAGATGTACAACCAATAGAGGAATCAGAAGTATGGGCAGCAGAGACCACAACTGTGTATCCAATGGAGGAGCAACAAAGAGAACAATGAGGCCAAGGGCAAACTTTTACCCTATCTCTGGAGGAGGCTTTGGCATCAGATAACGTGGTGGCAGGTAACATTCTCGTTACATCTTTTCCTGTCATATCTTTATTTGATTCGAGAGTATCACATTTATTTGTATGTGCATGATTTATGACACGTATTGGATTGGAGTTCAAGGCATTGCCAGAGAGGTTGAATATACTCACGGATAATTATCTCGTAGGAGTTGATAGAGTATGTCTAGCATGTCCAATCGTAGTATGTGGACATTTATTACCTGCAAGGTTGATCGAGTTCCCTATGGGTAATTTCGACGTTATTCTTGGCATGTACTAGTTGAGAGACAGTCATGCAACGATAGATTGCCGTAAGGATAGAGTGTTGTTTAACATCCCGGGCAAGGAAGAGTTTATCTTCAACAGAACGGTGAGAGACCAACATGATGGTGGCATAGCAGTAGTAGCGGGAATTAGAGATCAACTTCCCAAAATAGTTGAATAATTTCTTGATGTATTTGTGGAAGATCTTCCAGGATTACCCCCTATAAGAGAAGTGGAGTTCTGTATAGAATTGAGGCCAGAACAGAACCAATTTCCAACAGAGTCAATCAGATGTCACCGATGGAACTCAACCAACTATATCAACATGTGGAAGAACTGAAGGCAAAAAAAGTTCATTTTGGCTAGTAGATCACCATGATGAGCACCAACGCTTATAGTAAAGAGGAAATATGGGGTAACACAGTTGTGTATCGACTACAGGCAGCTGAATGCAGTAACAGTGAAGAACAAGTATCCATTTCCTAGGATTGATGACTTATTTGACCAATTGAGAGAAGCAAAAGTATATTCCAAGATAGACCTTCGATAAGGATATTATCAAGTAAGGGTCCGGGAGCAAGATATACCCAAGATATCATATCTATCTCGATATGGGCATTATGAATTTTTAGTTATGCTATTCATATTGACTAATGCGCCAGCAATATTCATGGATTTGATGAATTATATCTTCAAGACATACCTTGATCAATTTGTAGTGGTATTCATAGATGACATTCTTGTCTACTACAACAGTGAAGAAGAGCATAAAGAACATCTTCGGAGAGTGTTGCAAGTTTTAAGGGAGCACCAGTTGTATGCCAAGCTAAGTAAGTGTGAATTCTGGTTAGGTTATGTGTCATTCTTGAGGCACATCATCTCAGGAGCAGGAGTATCAGTAGACCCCAAGAAGGTCGAAGCAGTAGAGAATTGGCCAGTCCCAAAGACAATAGCATATTTGCGAAGTTTCTTGGGGTTAACGGGATATTACCCGAGGTTCGTGGCAGATTTTGCACGGATTTTATACCCGCAAGGAGGTAAAGTTTGTTTGGATGGCAGAGTGCCAAGCAGCATTCGAGAAGTTGAAAGAGAAACTAATATCAGCACCGATCCTTACACTTCCAGTAGGATCATGAGGGTTCACAGTGTCAAGCCCCGATCTTCCGCAGGTAATCGGCCGTCCCCGTTAGACGCGAATCACCGAACCAGTGCTCCTGTAGGATCATCTTTTCCATCTGTACATGATGCCGTACGAGCATAAGCTGCATCCTTGCAAGGCCATGATCCGAACATGCGGTAAGATGTCTAAGCCATTGAGTTGCACAGATAGTCCGAGTGCAGCAAAATTAGAAACAAACAGGCAATTTGGTAACAAGTTCACAGAGTCGTCAATAGCGAAAGCATTGAATAACACAAGTATGAAAGTAAAATAAGCTCTTTATTGATATTGCACAAGTATTACGAGCGACGCTAGGTCGAGATTACAAGTCGCTCAAGTCCTCTCTCTCTCGAAACAATAAAAGCGTGCCAAGTGGCTATATTTGTAGAATAATACATAGGCGATGTTCCAACATTATGTCTTGTATATGTGCTTCAGTTCGGGACGCAACTCTCCAAGGCTCCAGAGAGAACTCTACGCCTTAGCTCGCACGAAGGGATTTCCGCATCGAACGAGGTTCTCTCGCACCTTGCAAACAATATGGTGGATTATCAGTACATGAATGCACTGGTAGGGAGGTTTTTTGCCCGCTCGACAAATCCAAACACGTCATAAAGGTTACGTGCACCATCAATTAAGTTATCTTTCTAGTCTTGCCTTAGGATCAGTTTTATGGCAATGATATAAAGCCTAACTCGTATCGCAGTGCACCGTACAATATAAGAGTAATACGGCAAGACTTACCAACTTACCATTCGTCCTTCCCTGTCGAATGAAAAAACTAAGTTAAACCAAGTATGAATGTATATATATAAAATCCAAGTCAAATTGCATAAGCAAACACAGTATCATGAGTGAGATTCTATTTCGGGTGCACGAGTTACACGAATTATTCGGAAGTGTTACAGAAGAAGTTCAAGTATTCAATTATGTACAAGTGTGCTATACTCATGTCCGTTTAGGTACAAGTTACTCGATACGATGCAATGACTTGTACGCGGATTGCCGCTAAGCAAGGATGACTTATCTATATGAACATGAGTTGTTGGCATAGCCATAAAGGACAAGTTTTAGTCATTGACGAGGATGGAATGCAACGAAAGTACATGGTGCTCTACAAGCCATCACATCTAGCACATGAGACTATTAGCCTTTGAGCAAGAATGACGTGGCATGAGAGGAGACGCCATCATGCCCGCACATAAAAGGCTATTGCGTAAGTTTTATCCGAATTGGCCCCGGTGCCCCGAAGACTGTCCGTGGAACAAGATTCAAGAATTTCCTTTGTTCAACAAGTTATCCGCAACATGCAAGTCTTGGGTCTTCCAGATTCACAATATGACATGATAATCCTTGATTCTTGTTCTGAACGAGTATGCTAAACGGGATATGATTCTTGCTTTACTTGACATGATTCTCGTTCAGAGTTTAACTTGACTTGATGTATTCTCTTGGTTTGGGAATGTCTTGGAGACCTTATGGTTCCGAATACATGCAGGTTTATATTGCACAGAAGGACTATTTGATAGTCTTCTGGCTAACTAGATGCATGTACGGTATGTATAGTATTACTGGATCGTGGCAAAAAATTATGTGACAAGAGTTGAAATGAGGCAAATGAGTACAAGTTACAATATAAGCAGGCAAGCATACATTTATATGAAATATAAGCATTTGTGTTAGCACGGTTCTAAGGGGTCATGCGAGGAGTAAAACCGTACAGGAACATATCGAGTGGCATAATTAATAAGGCGAGTAGTATAAACAAGTGAAGCAGTGCACTACGAAGAGTATATATGAGCTACTCGAAGCATTAGTGGAGTCTACTAGAACAAAGCTAAGGTAGCATGCGAGGGTCCATGTTATAAGCCAAGTTTTATTTCTATGTTCTAACACAAGCAATACAAGATGGGATTATTCCCTTAGCTAGGTGCATTTATTCTTTATTAGCATGCAATGGGTGATTCACCTAGCGACTAGCATGTATCGTCCATATTTTAAGTGTGCAGGCTAAGCAAAGACAGGTTCATCGTAGTCACCCACCTTAGCGATGATTCACCTCGGTTGAGTGATACTCCGAACGAGCCTTTGAAAGTCTAAGTCTGAACTCCAGAAGGGCCAAGTCTGGAATCCTTTTCCTCAAACGAGTCTTCTCGCTGAGAAAAGCTGGTCGGGTCATTAAACTTGTGCCGTTTAAATTGGCTATCCGCTTGAACGAAATGGGTCGTTACATTATGCACCCTTAGAAAAAGTCTCGTCCTCGAGACTTCCTGAGCATAAACTGTTTGATCGTATATTATCGAATCTATCCCAAGCATAACAATATGTGTCGCGTGTATGTTGGTTTTGTCTCATTGAATGACTCTATCATTCAATCCAAGCTCTGACTCGGCCTTTACTGCGCCTTAGCGCAAAACATATATCGCTTAACGCGGGGTACATTACAATCCATCTTGAATGATGATCTAAGGCTGAGGCAAACTTATCCAAGTCGTTATACTCGTCCATGCAAATCTAACATATTTACTTGTACAAGCATTCGACATCAGCATATCGCGAGTCTGGATCGTGCATATATTTAAAGTGTCCCTCAAACATATGCATGTTAACCAACTTAGCGATAACAAAGTCTTTGCACTTGAGTTCAATATATCATTAAGTCTTGGATGATGCACACGTTCAAGGCGTCCCTCAAATATATGCATTCAACCAAACTTAGTGATAGTGAATTCGGACAAGCTGCTTGCAAAAATCTCAAGGGTTCTCGTTTTACATATCACGATGATACCTCCAACAGGGTCAATAAAATTCTATGTCATTCCAATCCCACTCAAATCAAGTATTGCATTGTCATCAAGTACGATCTATCCGATTTACCGTCTAGCGTCCATGTCCTATAGTGTCAAACATAGCACACACTTACCGTTCCAAGTCTAATTCTATGTCTTGTTGTCCCAGTTCTATGGCTTGATCAAGCAATACTCTAAAGTCGGTTACACAAGTTTTTTTTACTCGGTACAGGGTCGTCTGCCTAATTACTAGGTCAGCTCACAAGGTCATAGATACAGTTCAAGCATACGACTCATCGTACAAATTTGTCGCACGATGTTCGCCCCAATTCCTAAGGTTAAACCATTATTCATTTGCACGAGATATTCTACCCAAGTTTGTTTCACTCAGATTTTTAAACATCGAGCACAGATCATCCTACTCATATTAATACGTTCGTTTGTACAGGGTCCGAGTCTGTTCAATCAAATCCATGATATATCCATGTCGCATGTCAAGCCTAGCAATTCGTATAGTCTATCTCTTCAAACATGTTTTGATATAACCCAACTATCCATTATAAGTCTAGACCACCAATCCATGATTCAATCCTAAATCTTTGTTCATAACTCCAAGTCGTCCAACAAGATTTACGTATCTGTTCATGAAACCATCAAGCGTGTCTTACTCCAGGTTCTAGACTAACTCATCCATGAAAAACTTCCGATTTACTTGTATTCCGAAACTCGTTTTATCGTGTCGAACCACAAGTCAAGACGATCCTTTGATTATCACGCTCTGGTCTCCCATAAGTTCAAACATCCTCGCTGAATGTGAGATCTCCACGCCAACGCTCCCGTTGGATAATCGTCCTAATCCGGGCATGACGCATGTATGAGCATGGAGTTACGCTCGCACAAGATAAGAACGTCGAACGTTATGGTTATCATCGAAGTGATCGAGATACCTTATTATTTTACTTTTATTTCATCCATGTTATATATATATATCCACCAAGTTATGTCCGTTCATGCCGTGATCATAATTTGTCTAGCCAATTCGTCCAACTTCAATGTTACCATTTGATCAAACTATAGTCTACTTCTAGCACTCCTCAAGGAACTAAGTTTAAATCCTCAACCAAAGTCTATCCACCTTCGATACGTTCCATTTATCCAGTTTGTTTGAATAATCATCGAGCTTGTTGCCGTGAGTTCGATCATCCTTGCTGGACATGAAATTACCATATCAGCGATCCCTCAGGATAATCGTTCTCGACCGGGACTGATTTCGAAGGTTATCTTTCGAACTATATTCAAGATCGTTCTTCCAAACTCTAGATCGAATCCGTTATCGCTTACCTCTTTCATTGAACCATAATATTTCTTCTCGGGTTAACTTCTATCGAGCGATATCCTACTCAAGTTTTAATCCGTTTGATTCAATTTGAAATCGCTCACATGATCCACCATATTTTTACCAAGTTTTTTTTGGCCAAGATATTGATTCCGTTATCTTGAATCCCTATTCGATATAAGACTTATCACTTGTTCAAGACATTCTCGATCGTTTAAACAAACTATCGCACGAGACCTATGAATTCGCTTAAATATTTTCAAAATGATCTATACACCACTCAGGAATTGAGTCACCCAATTGAATCATCAATCGTGTTCGCATCACTCGCTAGCATATTCACCAAGTCGTTTCTTAGATTTCCTGTGCGATACCTAAGCGTCGCCTGATAAATCTTAGTCTTGTGTATATTCCTGTTGATAGTCATCCAAGTAAACCATATTTGATTTGTATCTTCCAGATACGAAATATCGTCCGAGCTATTTTTCAAAATCCAAGTACGATTCTCTATATTCGCCTTAGCGATAAACTAATAATATTTCTATCGGTTGATATTCTAAGTATGACTTGTCCTTATCTGGACGATATCACAATCTCGCTTGCAAACTTGCTATCACCAAAGGGTCTTGGCGCGCGATACTGAACACAACTTAGCCGAAAGGCTGTGTGCATAGCTAACCGTCTGAACGATAATCCATCTCACATACTAACCAGCTGATAAATCACGTATAGGTATTCGGATTTGCACATAACTTGCCAATTCTAGCACAAGTCTATCCCACAAAGACTAACACAGGTCGGAAGAAGGGTCTTCGCATAACTATCCAATTCAAAAAATTATACCATTCACTTGCACTTTTAAAATTATGTAGACTTATTGTATGGAATATTCTATTAGGATATTGAGATAGAGCGTATGTACATAACCTATAAATAAGCTTTCAAAACTGAGAAAATTGATAAGAAGTCCAAAGACGTAAAGCCAATGCTCTGATAACAATATGTCATACCCCGATCTCCCGTAGGTAATCGACCATCCCCGTTAGGCACGAATCACCATGCCAGCGCTCCTGCGGGACGATCATTTCCATCTGGACTTGATGCAGCACCAGCACAAGCTGCGCCCATGATCCGAACAGGCGGTAAGATGTCTAAGCCACAGAGTCGCACAGATAGTCCGAGTGCAGCAGAATAAGAAACGAACAGGCAATTTGGTAACAAGTTCACAGAGTCATCAATAGCGAAAGCATTAAATAACACAAGTATGGAAGTAAAACAAGATCTTTATTGATATTAAGTAAGTATTACGAGCGGCGTTAGACCGAGATTACAAGTCGATCAAGTCCCCTCTCTCAAAATAATAAAAGCGTGCCTAGTGGCTAAATTTGTGGAATGATACATAGGTGATGTTCCAATATTATGTCATGTATATGTGCTTCAGCTTCGGACGCAATGATCCAAGGTTCCAGAGCGAACTTCATGCCTTAGCTCACAACGAAGGGGTTTTCACATCGAACGAGGTTCTTCCGCACCCTGCAAGCAATCTGGTGGGTTATCAGTACATGAATGCACTGGTGGGGAGGCTTCTCGCCCGCTCGACAAATTCAAATATGTTATAAAGGTTACGTGCACCATCAATTAAGTTATCTTTCTAGTCTAGTCTTAGAATCAGTTTTATGGCAATGATGTAAAGCCTAACTCGTGTGGCAGTGCGTCGTGCGATATAAGAATAATACGGCGAGACTTACCAAATTACCAACATACCATTCGTTCTTCCCTGTCCAATGATAAAACCAAGTTAAACCAAGCACGAATGTATATATATGAAATCCAAGTCAAATTGCATAAGCAAATATGAGTGACATGAGCGAGGTTCTATTTCAGGTGCACGAGTTACACGAATTATTCAGAAGTATTGCAGAAGAAATTCAAGTGTTCAATTATGTACACGTGTGTTATACTTATGTCCGTTCATGTGTTATGAGTTACTCGATGCGAACAATGACTTGCACGTGGATTGCCGCTAATTGAGGATAACTTATCTTTATGAACATGAGTCGCTAGCATAGCCATAAAGAACGAGTTATAGTCATTGACGAGAATGGAATACAATAAAAGTATATGGTATGCTATAAGCTATCCCATCCAGCACATGAGACTATCAGCCTTTGAGCGAGAATGACGCGGCATGACCAGAGACTCCATCCTTCCCGCACATAAAAGGCTGTTGCGTGAGTTCCATCTGAATCAGCCCCGGTGCCCCGGAGACCGTCCGTGGAACAAGATTCAAGAATCTTCCTTGTTCAATAAGTTTTCTGCGACATGCAAGTCTTGGGTCTTCCAGATTCACAATATGACATGATAATCCTTGATTCTTGTTCTGAACGAGTATGCTCCACGAGCTGTGATTCTTGCTTTACTAGACAAGATTCTCGTTCAGAGCTCAACTTGACTTGATGCATTCCCTGGTTCGGGAACTGTCTTGGCGACCTTATGGTCCTGAATACTTGCAGGTTCATATTGCACAGAAGGACTATTTGATAGTCTTCTGGATAATTAGATGCATTCACGGTATGGATAGTGTTACTGGATCATGGCAAAACATTATGTGACAAGCGTTAAAATAAAGCAAACGAGTACAAGTTACAATATAAGCAGGCAATCATGTATTTATTTGAAACATAAGCATTTGTGTTAGCACAGGTCTAAAGGGTCATGCGAAGAGTAAAACCATACAAGAACATATCGAGCAATATAATCCATAAGGCGAGCAGTGTAAACAAGTGAAGCAGTGCACTACTAAGAGTATATATGAGCTACTCGAAGCATTAGCGGAGTCTTCTAGCATGAATCTAAGGTAGCATGCGAGGGTCCATGTTATAAGCTAAGTATTATTTTCATGTTCTAACACAAGCAATACAAGATAAGATTATTCCCTTAGCTAGGTGCATTTATTTTTTATTAGCATGCAAGGGGTGATTCACCTAGAGACTAGCATGTATCGTCCATATTTTAAGTGTGCAGGCAAAGCAAAGACAGGTTCATCATAGCCACCCACCTTAGCGATGATTCGCCTCGGTCGAGCGATACTCCGAACGAGCATTTGAAAGTCTAAGTCTGAACTCTTGAAGGGCAAAGTTTGGAATCCTTTACCTCAAACGAGTCATCTCTCTGAGAAAAGCGGGTCGGGTCGTTAAACTTGTGCCGTTTGAATCGGCTATCCGCTGGAACGGAATGGGTCGTTACATTATACACCACTCAGAAAAAGTCTCGTCCTCGAGACTTCCTGAGCGCAAACTATTTTATCGTATATTATCGAATATATCCCAAGCATAATAATTTGTGCCGCGTGTATGTTGGGTTTGTCTCATTGAATGACTCTATCATTCAATCCAAGCTCTGACTCGGTCTCTACTGCGCCTTAGCTCGGAACATATATCGCTTAACACGGGGTACGTTATAATTCATCTTGAATGATGATCTAAGGCTGAGGCAAACTTATCCAATTCGTTATACTCGTCCATGCAAATCTAACATATTCACTTGCACAAGCATTCGACATCATCATATCGCGAGTTCGGATCGTGCACATATTCAAACCATCTCTCAAACATATGCATGTCAACCAACTTAGCGATAGCGAATTCTTTGCACTCGATTTCAACATATCATTGAGTCTTTGATCGTGCACACGTTCAAGGCATCCCTCAAACATAAGCATTCAACCAAACTTAGCGATAGTGAATTCGGACAAGCTACTTGGAAAAATCTCAAGGCTTCTCGTCTTACAAATTACGATGATACCTCCTACAGGGTCAATAAAATTCCAAGTCATTCCAATCCCTCTCAAATCAAGCATTGCACTACCGTCAAGCACGATCTATCCGATTTACCGACTAGCGTCCATGTCCTATCGTGTCAAATATAGCACACACTTACCGTTCCAAGCCTAATTATTGTCTTGCTGTCCCAGTTCTATGGCTTGATCAAGCAATACTCTAAAGTCGGTTACACAAGTTCTTTCACTCAGTACAGGGTTGTCTGCATAATTAATATGTCAGCTCACATGGTCATAGGTACAGTTCAAGCATACGACTCATCGTACAAATTTTTCGTACAATGTTCGTCCCAATTCCTAAGGTTAAACCATTATTCATTTGGACGAGATCTTCTACCCAAGCTCGCTTCACTCAAATTTTTAAACATCGAGCACAGATCATCCTACTCACATTAATACGTTCGTTTGTACAAGGTCCGAGTCTGTTCTGTCAAATCCATGATATATCCATTTAAGTGGTTAAGAAGATTAGAAAGCAGCTTCGGGTTGCACAAGATCGTCATCGTTATTGGGCAGATCAATATCGTAGGCCATTAGAGTTTTCTATCAGGGACCATATATTTTTACGGATTTTGCCTACCAGTGTAGTCATTAGGTTCGGGGTTCGCGGGAAACTTAGTCCGCGGTACGTTGGACCGTTCGATATTCTCGAGAGGGTAGGGGATGTTGCTTATCGTCTTACCCTTCCGCCTTCGCTGTGTGAGGTGCACGATGTCTTTCATATATCTCAGTTCCGTAGGTATATCCCGGATCTGAGTCATGTCCTCGATCACTCTGAGTTAGTCGTTGGTACCGACTTGACTTATGAGGAATGGCCCTTATCCATTTTGGATCAGAGAGAGAATATACTCAAGAACCAGACTATCCGTCTTGTTCATATTGCTTGGGGGCACCACACTTTTGGAGAGTCGATATGGGAGCGTGATGACGATATTTAATCTCGGTACCCGGACCTATTCGACTTATAAGATGTATTTTCTTCGTATGCCTTTGCATCTTTCATTTCTGGATTGGCAAGCAATCATAAATAATGATGTTGCTTCGCTTCATTATAAGTATTATTGTTATACTTGCTTGTTTGTATGTGTAGATTGCTTGTGGATAGTTGTTGCTTTTTTTTGACATTTTAAGCTAGGCTTGAGATTGAATTTCGAGGATGGAATTTTTCTTAGGTGGGTAGAGATCTCACTCCCTATTTCCAATATATATATTTGGAGCATAATTATTTTCTTGCTGGCGTAGTTATATGTTGTAGAGAGACTAGACACATTCTTTGGTTCAATTGACTCTTGGTTTATTTGTTTGGTTTGGTTTTATCATGAGTTGAACCCATGGTCCAAACCTCAAACCCTCCATATATAACCCAACTTCTCTCTCTCTCCTCTCATTTTTTCTCTTCTATTCTCTTTCTTAGGTTTTCCTCACCCTCTCCATAGGCAAGTACATCTTACAAAAAATGGAGAAATCCTTTATATTTTTGTTCTATTATGTTCCTTATATGATTTTCCATGCATTTAGAACTTGGTATTTTTGGATTTGTATGGATTAGTGTAGATCTAAGTTTTAAGTTTTAGGATTTTCTTTGTGTTCTTGAGTGTTCTTGGGTTTTGATCTCATTAAACTAAATATTTTTGAAAACTTGTTACTCAATGTTGATGAGCACTTGATTTTGAGTAGTTTAGATCTTTACTTTGTTAGATTTGGTCATCATTTGTGGTTTTTGTGGAAGAAACAAAATCTCATTTTTGAGCTTTTGGCCATGGCCGAAAAGCTGTTGTTTGGTGGAAACGACGAAGTGCTATGCAGCCTAGACTTCTTGTCTCGAGTCAGCATGCAACCAACCTTGTTGGGCGCATGACTGAGTTTGTACATGCGCCCTTGCCAAATGCATGAACTTGAACGAATACAATTTCACTAAGTCCAAAAATATTTTATGCGGCCAAGTGTGTATGCGACCAAGAGGTGCATGCAGCCTCGTTGCCTATGCGGCCATGATCTATGCATCCTTCTCCTTCTAGACGCAGAACTTCTGACTGACTTGGCATAACTTTTCATAATTTTGTCTTTTCTTTTGACACCCTTTTATCACATGTCACATCAGTCACTTTTTGACTTGACCTGACTTGCATTTATTGTTTATCATATCACACGTTGCCCAAAGAGTGGACTTTTCTCTGTCTATGCAGCTTTGACCTTATGCGGCCTTAACCTTATGCGATCTTGACCCTATGCAGCCTCGACATTATGCGACACCTTGCTATGCGCCTTTGCTCCTATGCGCCTATTATTTCTTACACAATTTGGACACTTTCTTGGTTTAGTGTTGATATTGATTGAACGATTGTGATATTATGTTTTAACTTTGAAATGACTTGTACAACCCAGATGTAATCATGTGCTAAATGACTAAGTACCTGGCATGAGCCTGTAGATATGGCCCTACATGTACTTACTTGTTAATTAGGCTACTTTTCCTAGATCAATTTATTATACGTTGGACAGAATAAGGGGTGTAGTTCAAATCGAGGGAGGATTTGCAATCCTGGACCTTGTTTGGTTAAGGATTGTGGATCTAATCTCGAGGGGTTCTCGCACTACTCTTATTTTATCTATCGATATAATAAAGTGACAAATTATTGTGACCATTATTTGCTTGTCCGATCCTAAATACATTGCTACTTGATAACTTGTCCACAACCTTGATACTAAAACTTGTTCCTACACTGACTATTGTATCCGTGTTGATACACTTGATCGCACCATGAGTACTACTTGATATATAGTGAGCCGTCGTTCCACACACTTGCTACGTGATATATGTAATTATTTTCTTGTACGGATCTGGTAGTTGGACAGTGACTTAGCCGTGGCTAGATAGTATTGATTGCTGTATCACACTTGGGTGAATCCAGATTTAACTTTAAGAGACAATGTGTATTCGTATCAAGAGTGTCCGTACTTAAGGTATGACATTTAGGAAGGAATGTTCCTGTGACCATGGAATGAGATTCTAAATCACCTAGGGTTAACTAGAAAACTTAATTTGTAGAGCATTGGAAGGGAACGGTATCTCGAGATCGTGCATGTCGAACCACCCTAAGTTAGCTGGGAGTAAAGGTTGGCCACCACGGATACTGTATATCATCTGTACTAGTGGAGTGCAGTATCTGACTTATTTATAAGCCGAGCCATCACCTTTTCTATATAAAGCCTGGAACTGCTATTGATAATTAAATTAGCTCAGGGCTCTTGTAAGGGACTGGTGCATTATATATTCTTGCTTGTATCAATGGTTCAGCTAGCCCTAATCTGAGGATACTTATATATTGCATTATTGGGATAACCTAAAGATCACATATCAAGCCGTAACACATGTTTGGCCGTTAAATCTGTTTTAGTTATAGAAGTGGACCGTTGCAGCATGAAAGTTCAACTCATGTCCTTGTTTGGTTGTTGAGTTACGCTGTTATGTTACAACGGGACATGGACCGAAGCTACTTGTTATCTCTATGTTATTCTTAATTAATATTTTATCCCTTCTTGTGTATTGTGCCTTATGTTGAGTGGAATTAGGGACATAGACTGTCGTGGCATGATAGTTTAATTCATGTCCTTGTTTGGTTGTTGGGTTGCGCTACTGTGTTATGATAGCCTGTGGACTAAAACTACGACGTAGAGTTATTCTAGCTTGACCATAATCAAGGGACGTATTCTATCTTGATGTGATGTGACACTTCCTGTCCTTGTTTGGTGAAATGGTGTCATATCATGTCATGGATGAGACATATGCCATTGATTGTTGGTTTAAGCATCACATTCTATAGAACTGGTTTTGTTTCTTTATTTCGTGCTTCCTTGTAGTACTTGCTATTTTGGGTCTAAACCCACTGGTTTTTCATGGCCAAGTGTAGAGCCAGCACCGGAGGATCAATTGTATCTCTCCCTCACTGATGGCATGCACCAGAAGGATGACTGTTGAGGGTCACGAGTGGGTTCCTTCATTCACTACTCATCTTTTGTAAACTATAATCTTTTGGGCGTTTAGCCAACCAACATTTGTTAGCCAAAAAATTTGGACACTAGTTCCCTACATTACTGTAATATATTCAGACTGTAGCTGACTCACTGTCATATATAGTTTTGATTGTGTATCTGGCATATTACTTGTATTTTCTAGATCTCTAGAATATTCTGATGCGGCGATGGGGACACCTTACTACTTATTCGAAAATATTCTATGTTATTACTACTTGTTTGAATGATTGAGATATATAAGTTTTTGACCCTAGAAGACTTGATTGTAGTATGCACCACCTTATCTCTAGACAACCTTAACACATTGCGGGTTGCTTCGGTATTCCGCAATGTGTGGTTGACTGAGTCATTCCCCCGCTCTCCAGTATTATGGATCTGGGGCGTGACACTACGGGTCTCGGGTAGTCTCTCTCAACAGTAATAAATATAAATGACTGGAAGCATCATGCAAATACATCAGAAATACATTATCAGAAAAATAAATCCGAATATCAGAATTCAAGAAATATCAAATCTGAAAACGGGTGTGACAATGTTACGATGATCAATAACAGCAAGGGCCAAGGACGGAACAAATAATTCAAGCTCGGATGAGCAGGAGTGGGCTATATATGGTGGACTTGGTGCGAGTTGATTCGTAAAAAAACAAAAAAAATAAATATAATTAGAAAAAAAACCAAAATAAAATTTTCCTTTTTGTTCTTTTATTTTGTTCTTTTTTGTTTTTTGAGAAAATTTGAGTTGCACCCCACTTTATTTATCCGTATTAAAGGTGCACCCCATACGATTACCATAATATTTGACATCTTCAACTTTTGACCGAAATCGTCTCCAACTAATGGTCAACTCATTTGACCAAAAAATTTGGACAAAAATATCCCCCTTCGTACACAGTAGAGGAGGAGGAGCTAGGAAGAGAAAAATGATATTTCGGTCAAAAATTAACAGTTAAAGAAGTTGACTGTTAGTTTTCGTTAAAAATAGAAAGTGTCATACATTATGGTAATCGTGTGGGTGCACCTTAAATACGGATAAATAAAATGACTTGCAACTCAAATTTTTCTTATTTTTTTTATACAAATTAGTCCACTCCAGTCTACTTAAACTCGAATTTCTGATTCTACTTTTGGATAATAGTTATAACATAATTAATGAACTGTTTTTCTCCCAAGCATCCGAATGTTGCGGCACTCTTGTGCCCTTTTCTACACAAATTAATTAATACAAAAACAATGACCTATGCTTGCTTTATGTGCGAAAGACAAGATTGGAAGTTTTACATGCCATGACAAGGAAGATATGTCACGACGTGGTGGCTTTGAAACATTTGGCATATATTTACGTCATACAAAAACCTCCATTTTCATTAGAGGTTGCTTTCTAGTGACCTACACTCCCATTGGAGTAAAACTTTGATACAATTTTGATACAGCCATGACAAGTGAGCCACTTCTCTCTTTTCGTAAAACATTCAAGTGTATATATATATATATATCTTTGAAGTTGGACCCACTTGATATATAGTGTCTGGATCAAAATTTTGTTATAGTCATATTTAGGGGTAAGCATTATTCGATTTTGGACCAAAAATCGAACCGGATCGAACTGAATAAGAGGTTCGGTTTAAAAAAATTCGGTTCGATTTTAATTTTAAAAATATTAAATTTTCTTATTCGATTTCGGTTTTGATTTTGGGTTTCAGTTTCGATCCAAAACCGAATAAGAAAATTTAGTTAATATATATTGTCAAGTCCCAGTAACGAAATACGGAGACCGACATGGTCAGCTACCGCGTACAAGATATAGAACGTCATACGACAGTCACGATTGTAACTAGACAAGGGGGTACATTCTACAAACAAGTCACTTAGAGTCACATAGAACACATAATGTCTCAATCAGTCAAACGAATATAGTAAACATAGAATATATGTGACAAGGAAGTAAGGCATCCCAAACGCCATGCCAAAGCATTCTAGAAACCAGCTGTATAAAATAAGAAGCTGACGGAGTAGCAAAAGTACATGATCATGATCATCTGCAGTCTGATTAAGTACAATCATTTAAGGAAACTAAGAATAGTTCTACCCAATGCATTACTTCTGTCCTAGTTCCGACCCGCACGAAAGGCGTAACGATCTGGGCACTGTCCAGATTTACGGCTAACAAGTGTCGGTGGCTAAACGTCCAAAAGAGAAAAAAAATATACAATAACGAGCAGTGACTAAGAAACCCACTCGTGTCCCTCAGCGGCCATCCGCCTGCTGCGCACCATTGTTCAGGAAAAAGTAAACCGGATCTTCGGGTGCTGGCTCTAAACCTGGCTATGCAAAACCAGAGGGGTTAGACCACAAATAGCAAGTACCAGAAAGGAAGCACGAATGAAGGAATAGAACCAGTGAGAAATAAACACATATCTATATAGTTCTGTCTCGTAGTTTCGGTCCATAGCCTACCGTGATACAACACTTGTAAAACCCATAATCCTAAAAACCGTATAAATTTTTTTTAATTAATTATTAATTTAATTATAGTAATTATGAGCTAAAGAGAAAAAATAGATTTTATTTTATTTTTAATTTAGGTGTTGTGCATTTAGGGGATTTATGGAGCCATTATAAATTTTTTCAAATTTATTTCATGTAGGAGACCCTTTGGACAGTTGCTAGCTTAATGGTCTGCATTAATACAAATTCTAGATTTTTCTATGTGTGTGTGTATATATATATATATATATATTTTATAAGAAAAATAAATGAAAAAGGAAAAGATATTGACTTCTGGTGCTCTGACTCTGGAAGGCGGTTGCGGACCATGAACTCCGACGAAGTCTATTCTTCCACAGTATAATATGACTTCCTTGCTTCAGCTGGAGCAATTTGTTGTACAGAAAAAAAAATCAAAACCTCCTTATTGGATCTACCCACCTACCCAACCCTTTAGTCCCTGACCCGTTAACCATCTACCCCATTGAAACCCACAGCAACTAGCGGCAATTTCCCCCGACCCGCGAACATGCGACCCGCCTCTCTCTCCCTTTGCTATATATATAACCCATCCGCCAACCAAAACCCTAACCCTAAGATCTCCATCTGACCTACGACCGCCGCCCAACCTCGACGTCACTGCCACATCGCCGGAGCCGCCTTCAGCCGCCGCCCACCGCTCGTCGCGCGAGACCCGCGACCGCGTGACAACAGGAAATCACAGCAGTGAACCCCTCCCCACGTCGTTTCCCGTCACCTCGCTGAACGAAACGCCACCCCGTCTTTACCAGTACGCTCACCCCTTAACCCTCTTCAATATCTGTATGATAGTAGATCTCGAACAACGCGTAACCATAGGCGAAAATAGCGTCCAAGTTGACAGAAAAAGACCACTTTTTGGTATCGCAGAAAACTGCGGTGACCACCTATGTTCCCGGGTTCGTATCTTCCACCAAAGAGATACGAATCCGATTTTTCTTTTTGGTATGCGTAGACCACCTGACCTAGTTTAATTTCTTTCAATTAACATTATATTATTAACTGCTGTAGGTAGAATTAAATTTGTTGGAAAATTCCAAAAATACACTTTTTCCAGATTTCTAAAAGTTGTGAAACGGAGCTCGCCCCGCCAAACGGGACCGCTCCGCCATGTACCAAGTGTACCAAACGGTGCGCGCAGTGTACCCGGATACGTGAGAGTTCGCAGAAACTGATTCGGACGCGTCTGAGCGTCGAAATCAGCCCGTATCCGCGGACAATCCCCGTGTCATAACTTTTGCGAAAGCCGCTCGCATTTTGTGCACGCTCATCAGATTGCGACAAAACTTACACTACTAGACTCGTGATAATGCGCTGGTCCTGTGACCCAATTTTCACGTAATTCTGAGATAGTTGACCAAGTCGCCAATTAGCGGGCCCCACGGTTGACTTTTTTGGCGAATTTGTGTTCGGCTCACCGGAATCCAAAATTGGATGTACCGTTGAGTTCGTATTGATATTTAGAATTGGTTTGACCTATAATTTGTCCCATTTAGAGACCTTTACCCTTGGCACACTTTTCAGTGCAAAGTGGGCCACACGTGGACCCCACTTTGACCCGAAATTATTGTTTTGCCCCTGTGTCCAAATTGGACGAAAGGGCAGTGCTTTCTAGCTATTTTTCTTATTCTGGGAACGTTTGTGATATTTATTTCAGCATCCGGAGACATTTGTTCTGAGGCCATAGCTTCTGATCCTGTGTGTGGACTTCTGGACGTTACACTTTGCAGCTTTCTTTCCAGGCAAGATACCTTGCCAAATTGCTTACAGTATTTTGCATGCTTAGTATATTTCTATATATTTATTGTATTTTTATTTATTTATTGCATGTATAGTTCTTTTCAGTCATTACTATATATTAGATATGTTGACACACACTTTACACTTAGTATCATGAGAGGATAATCATTAGGCGTATGGGCTTTTAACTACTCTGGTAAACCATAGTATATAGCTCGCACTACGGGCGTGTTTCACGCTGGTCGCTACCCCCGCGGTATGTCAATTTTTGGAGTCTCATTGGTCGCTATTCCCGCGGTATATCGATTTCTGATGTCCACTGACAAGTGTGTGAGTTGTGAGATAGATCGAGTAGCCTACCCTTGCCCATACATCAAAAAGTTGTCCTCACTGCATTCATATAGATTGTCTTATACAGCGTACTAATATATTTTCAAACATTATGCATGTTTACTGTATTCAAATTGGCTTGCTTCTATGTATCTTGTTACGTCCCTCTGAGGACCTGGTCCCTTTCCAGGCGTATCTGTTCTTGAGTATTTGCAGGAGCGCATATTCGGATGGTTATATATGTTTCAAGGATGTCTTCTCTTCGAGCCCGTGGTCGTTAGCTGGTATTCTTATATTGTGTTTATTGTGTTGTACTTTTCCATGCGAGTTGGTAGTGGATTTGTTTCCATCCAACTATCATCTTTAGATACTTCTTATATTGAGATATAGTTTCGTAGATGCTGGTTATTTATTTATATTGATTTTTGTGAATGAGATTTAGATTGTACCTTGTGACTTGTGATACATTTTATACCACTTGTGGATTTGATATTCATATTACAGCGTACGTATGGGTTATGGTTTCCATATATTGGAGTTGTCATATCCATGCGGCTGACATGCTTACGTATCCTAGTCCTATGTATTTTGGGACTGGAGCGTGACATATTTTTGTGGTGGCCCATGCAGGTCGAGAGCATATTGTCTCGATTACGTTATTGTACCGAACAAGCCTGCACCTAGAAATAGAGTATAGGATCTCATCCACAATTGACTATGATTCGCTCTTCTTTCAGTCCATTCTATTCGAATAATTGTATCCTGCTTGATTCATGTGCTTCCCTGATAATTCCTTGAGTATAGCCCCCTCCTAGAATATATAAGTCCTTGTTGTTAGATGATAAGTAAGGTAACCTTCCTATTAAGAGTACCACTAGAGTGTTGACACGCCACTAAGTTTAGAATATCTAGTGAACCCTAGAATTCCTTATCTATAGATTGGTTTACCATTACCCCTTGATGTATTATGAAGACTTGAGAGTAGTATAAATACTACTAGAGTTAGTTAGAGATTTTACCATAATGTTTGACCCTAGTATTGAGGAACCAATAGAAAACCAAAATTTATAATTTTGACTAAACCTAACCTTCATAGTTAGATAGTATTGGAGAACTATAAACTTAGATCATTGTCTTATTATTAGTAGACAACACCTTAGGAAGCCTAGAGGAATGTAATCAAATACTTTTTCCTTGATCGAACATAGCAACTAGCATACCACTCCCCTTTAGAGAACCATGATGCTATCTAGAGCCCTCTATTTTAATTTTATATGTTGTTCCTTGGCGACCTTAACGTTCGCTAATTGTGCGACGACTAAATTTTGTTCTTCTACTCTTCATCTTTCAAACCGTGCCATCTGACACTTTTGATTGTAGGCCAGGTGATTTATTCTGTATTAGGGACATATAGTTGCTGGGATTATAGTTGTTAATGTTAAATTTTGAAATTGTGTGCTTAGTAGTTAGAACTTGATGGTTTAAGCTATTCTTGTAGATTGAGACCTGATGATTATCCCTTAGTTTTTAAATTGCGTAACATGTACCCCCACCTCGATACGAGTTATATTCCCTTTCCCTTGAGGCCAGTAACTATTCCATTCTTACTATTGACACTTGCTCTATAAGCGCTAAGACTAAGACTTAGGACGACCATGACCTATGTAATGTAAGAGGATACCCTAATAAGTACCAAGATCTTTCCTTAACAATGGTTTATACTTTAATTACAAGGACCAGGTTATTCTGAAGAATTTTTTCAAGGCAATTACAATATTAGTTATTGTTATAAGTTGGGTAGTATACCTCACAACCTAGTATCACATAGTCTTTTGACCTATTATGGAAGTATAGCTGAATGACATTAACTGTCTGCTAGCATAAGAAGATAATGTTTCATCAGACTGTAGAACTTAGAAGCCCATACCCCTATTTGGTCGACTATCGACTTAGACAAGGAGTTAGTATGACAACTGTAGAGATTGTAAGAGTCTTGTCTTCTTTGAGAACTTGGATTATTTTGTAACTTCTCTCATCATAATCTAGCATATTTATATTTTCTGTACTACCTTGACTTATGCTGCTATTATAGCCTATTTTTTGTAAGCTTATTCTTTAATCGAGCTTGCCCATGACATATGTATTATTGGGTGCTCACAATGATACAATTGTCTAATCAGAATCGGTGTATTAAGGTCTAGCTAACCTTAGTGCGCTTGGTTCGCTCTTCGTATGACTACTTTACGTGGATTGAGATATATGGTAGTAGACAAATATACTTGCCCCTAGACATGTCTGACACATCGTATCGGTTACATAACTGTACTGATATGAGCATGTAAATAGGAAATTACCAAAAAATAGGATTTTAATCCACAACTGCCTTGATAATTCCCATTTGAATTCCTTAAACGCCTTGATCCCCATACTTCTACTTCTATTACCCTTCCCTTGAACTCTTCATCATTGTTTTCTGTCTTCCCTTATTTCGGAAAGACGAAACCTTGTGCTTGGTATAAGTTTGATATACAAATAATACTAGATATACCCCATAAGGCTAATCACATGACTTAGTGACTCTCTTTTATAATTGATTAAGGACATATCATAGGTGATATATTTGGTGTTAAAATCTTGAGGATTGAATAACATGATTAAATAAATTGAGGAATAGTTTTCCTAGATGTATAGCCTTGGGTGATAGATGGATAAATTTTAAGTTGGGTAGATTGTAAAACTCTCACCCAAAATTAGACCTACTTGGCTGAGATAGTGAGACTAAGGCTAGATTGATTCCAGTTAGAAATAGAACACAGTATTTTTATTTAATTTTGCAATAATTATATCGCTTAGCGCACCTTACCATTGATTCGATAACTGGAGCCCTACACTAGCCACTGCCTTCCTACAAATTTCACACCCTTATCCTAGACATGCCCATCTTCCACTCTGACCTCTGTGCAACTTATAATTAAGCTCCCTTGTACTACACTTTGGTCGCGCAACATCGCCCACTCCTTTAAACATAGCCTTGCATTTTAAACAATACAAATCTTATACCATCATTGACTTTCTACCGTGGCTTAGTTTTAATTTCGAGGACAAATTTTTTATAAGTTGGGTAGAATGTAAATCCCTAATCCTTAAAACCGTATAAATCTTTTTTTAATTAATTATTAATTTAATTATAGTAATTATGAGCTAAATAGGAAAAATATATTTTATTTTATTTTTATTTTAGGTGTTATGCATTTAGGAAATTTATGGAGCCATTATAATTTTTTTTGAATTTATTTTATGTAGGAGACCCTTTGGACATTTGCTAGCTTAATGGTATGCATTAATACAATATCCATGGAGGCAAGCTTGCACACCCCAGACAATTGTTTGGGGTGGCTAGTTAAACACGATCTCGGAATTCCGTCCCTCCCAATGTTGTACATGTTTTAGTTGCCTAGTTAACTCTATTGTTACTGAAATCTCATGGCGTGGTCACATGCTATTTTTCTTATATGTCACACCGTAGTTCGAACACGCTAGATACGAATTCACTTTGTCACTTGGCAGTCCAATTTGGATTCACCCCACCATGATGCAACAATCAAACAAGTCGTAGCCGCGCTTGAAAATTGACTAAACCATTTTGTCCATGCTTGAAGGAATCATATTATATCACATGTCGCGTAGCACGTAGGTACCCCTCAGTGTAAACATATAAAATAATCACGTAGGAACACTTAGCACGTAGAAACTTATAGTATATAGTAAGTGTATCATCACGGATACAAGTGGTCGAGTCAAGTCACCAATCACAGTAAATCACATGAGTTCTATAACATTGCAACACATAAGTCAAGTCTTGCACATAGGTGGTGTAGTCACTTGGCGTATGGTCGAACTATACACATGGTCAGGTTTGGTGTATAGACGGGTCAAGCGAACAAGTGGGTCTAATACTCTCACAGTCATCAAGATTACACATATGAATCAAAAGTCCAATGGAACATTCAAACCAAATCAATTCAATAAAAATGTGAAAGAGCCGCATGCGCATGAAGATCAAGACCGCATGGTCGATCATGGCGAATAAGAATTAGGGGCGCATGGAATATGAGGCGCATAGACATAAAAAGTTCACTCATCGGAGTAAGTGCTAAGCAACGGACAATAAATACAAGTCAGAGAAGTGACTGATGTGACTTGATGTGACAAACTAAAAAATGTCAGGGAGATAAGACAAAAGCATGAAAGCTGTGCAGAGTCACAAAAGTTGTGCAGAGGCATACGCCCAAAAGAAGAGATGCATGGATCGTGGCCGCATAGTCTCCTGGCCGCATGGAGTCCGGCCTTAGTAAATTTCCATGCGTTCAGGGTACTATGCGTTTGACTTTAGAACGCATGCACAGAGCAAACATGCCTCCAACAAGATGGACGCATGCTGGAGGGACGCATTTTGGTGGGACGCATGGTACTCCATCGTCCCAGAACAACAAGTTTTGCCATAAAAAAGCTCCAAAAATTCGAAAACTTGTTCCCTTCATAAATTTTTTATTTCAACTCCAAATCAAGTAAACCAAAAGCCAAAATGCCTGAAATGGAATGCTCTATCACCTAGAAAAATTAGTTTTTTCCTAAAATACCATATTTTAATAGATAAAAAATAATAATTATTGAACCCATAAAAATTCTAAACTAAAAAAAATTATAGATTTACCCACATCCACCCATCAAAACAGAAAACTTGAAACATTAAAAGTGTTTAGGATCATATTGTATATATATTAGACTAATAAAATGCCAAAAAAAGATCAAGGATTAAAATATAAGGGTTCTTCCATATCATGCAATGTGTACTTGCCTAAAATGAAAGAAGGAGGAGAAATGAGAGAATAAGGAAAGAAAGAGAAAGAAGCTGGGTTATATAGCTAGGGTTTGAGGTTTAGACCATTGGTTCTCTCATAACTTGAACCAACCCACAAAATAAACCATGAACCACACTAAACCAAAGAATGGGTCTAGTCTCTATGCAACATAATAAACATACAAGCAAGAAATAATACGTTCCAAATACGTATATCGGAAACGGGGAGTGACACACACACACACACACACACACACACACACATATATATATATATATATATATATATATATATATATATATATATATATATATATATATATAGTTACTATATATATTAAAAAAATGCAAATAAACCGAAAATCGAATAAACCGAATAAACTGATGACCGATAACCGAATCAATTTAATTTGGTTCGATTTTGTTCGGTTATGTGCCATTTCGGTCCGGTTTCGATTTTGCTTATTCAATTTTTGGTTCAATTCGATTTTTGGTTATTCGGTTCGGTTGGAACCGAATTAATCCAATGCTCACCTCTAGTCATATGTATCAAAGTTTTACTTCATTCGACCATTCTTATTAGAGTTAATTATCCAAATGGTACCTGAAGAATGTAGTGGTTGTCGTTTTGGTGGTCGATTTTTTTTTTTTTTTTGGTTAATTTGGTACCTAAGTTTTGAATTTTGGTTTAAAGAGTGCCTGAACTATAGCCGTTGGTATTTTTGGATGAAAATCGATAAAAATGGAGATGAGATAGTCACATGCCTTACTTTTTATAGTTATTTTGTCATGTTTTATTTTTCAACTAAGAACATTGGTGTTCAAAGAAATTCTACATAAACAAATAGCTCTTGTCGAGTACAAAATGACGGTTCTATAATCAATTATAGCCGACGTATCGGCTGGTCATGACAAAAATAATCCTAAAAATAAGGTATGTGAATATCACGTATTTATTTTTAACGATTTTTATTCAAAATATCAACGAAATCTAATTCATGTACTCTTTGGACCAAAATATAAAACTTAAATATTAAATTAACCAAAAAAAAAGAGTTCGATCACCGAAATAATGATAAATAATGATCAAGACATTTCTTCGACAATTAATTTTTCTTATTATTTGTATGACTTCAATGTGACAGGAATATCCAACACAGATTGGGGAAATATTCCACCACCTTTTACCCTTACTTAAATATCCTTGTATTGTTTGGTTCGGAGTAGGTGCAGCTCTACTAAAAGGCCGACAGTGGAAAGAAAATATTACTACTACACAGAATTGACGTGAGAGAGAATCTATGCACCATCATTTTATAGAATATATATTCCTAATAAGTTTTTGTTGTTCATTGAGATGAGAGGACTCTCATGGCTAGGAATGTACCACAGAAACTGCACAACAAGTGCATAACGTTGCATTGGATGAACCACAGAAATTGCACATCTGCTATTTCTCTTAGCCAAGGCTAGGTTATGATCGATATATGTGGAAAGCACTAAATCACTAATATAAACAATTGTTTCTCGCTGTCTATTACATGACAAATTCAAAGATCACACTCAAAACACATCTGAAAGAAGCCAACTAGCCATATACACCACCTGGTGTTCACATACTCCATTCCTTTAACTTGGTAAATCCCTATCATCCCCAATATCCCAAAGCCACCGCCACGTGTCTCCTGCATCATCTCCCAACTGGATGAACGGATGTTCGAATCACGATCCTTCGTGGATCTTTTTGGCTGCTGCTGATTCTTCTTTAGTAAGATAATATTTTCTCAACTCTTCATATATATATATATATATATATATATATATATATATATATATATATATATATATATATATATATAGAGAGAGAGAGAGAAAGAAGTCAATTATAACAGCCACCAACCTTTTAATTCGGAATGAATCTTCACGGATAAGAAACCGTTACAATTCATTATCCTTCAATTCCTAGAGACGGTTACAACAGATGTTACATTCAAACATGTTAATTACGAGAGCAGTCTTTGAGCAGAAATCAAGTGCTCGCATGCATGTCTATTGTGCTCGTGCGGAAACGAGTGCGGAAACGAATGCGTCCGCACTGACGTCCGATATATACATGCGAAGTGCTAAGTGCGACATTAAATTGCCAATTTGTGCCATTTATTCACGTCCTCGTCCGAGTCGTTGTTGCGTCATCAAATCAACGTTGCGTCCTTCGTCCACGCCTTCATCCGAGTCGATGCACCATCAAAACGTCACTTTGTGCAGTTTGTCAATGCCCTCGTCCGAGTCGCTAGGCCCCTAAGAGTCCTAGCTCCTAAAATATTTTTTTTTCTAAAAAATGATCGTGACAAAAAATATAAATATATATTAACACTAAAATTAAATTAATATTAATATTAATATTGAAATAAATATCTATATTTTTCAAATCGTTTAATTTCTATTGGTTCATTTGTGAGTCCACGTGGCATGACTCATTTAAGAATATGAGCTTATATGACTCATATCCCATCTCCCAATTTCTACAAATAAGAGGTAATTACAACAGATGATCCATTCAAACAGCCTACATACAATTTTCGTTCGAGCACCCTCCGCGCTGAAATGTCAACTTTTGGGGAGCAGTATCTTAGCAGAAATCTAGTGCTCGCATGCACGTCTGGTGCACTCGCACCGGAACGAGCGCAGAACAGTTACGTTCGCACTCGCGCCTAATACGTACGTACGAAGTGAACCATCAAAGCGCCACTTTGTCCCCTTCGTCCACGTCCTCGTCTGAGTCGTTAGGAACCTGGCTCCTTGATCTTGGCAGAAAAAAAATATAAATATTTGTTTGAGGTGTTAATCCTTGTCCTGTAGAAAAATACGATCCACCATACCGACCACATGGATTATCACTTTTTATGTGCACAAATCAATAAATAAAATTTATATTAAAGTACACACTTAGATTTATCACACCGATGTCTCTCTCTCTCTCTCTCTCTCTCTCATGACAAATTCAAACATCACACTCAAAAAACATCTGAAAGAAGCCAACTAGCCATATACTCCACCTGCCGTTCACATGATCCTTCCTCCATTCCCTGAACTTGCAACTGATCCCTGTCATCCTCACTATCCCAAAGAGACCGCCACCACTCGTCTTCTCCGTCATCCCCCAACTTGGCCTCCATTTCCCAGTCCCACATCTCGACGTTTTTCTCGGCACGAGCCGCTCTATCATCAGCGGCGTCGGCATTCATTGCAAGGGCCCCGTCCCCTCTCTCCCCATCGACACGATCATAAATCTCAATCTGAGGCCCAGTGCTATCGAACGCGTGGACCGCGCTCGTGTTGCCATCAGCTGGTCCCGGAGCTGCCGCTTTATCGTTACTGCTCCGAAACAAGTCTGGATCGAGGTCATCGAGCGTTATGCTGCCGATTCCATGGGTGGGGTCTAGGCCCAACAACGACGAGTCGCCGTCATTAACGTTGCTTCTTCCCTCGTTGTTTTGTTTCAAACCCGGGCCATGGCTAGTAGAACCCTTGTCGTGCTTCGCCCTTCGGCTGCACGCGAGATTCCTCTTCATCGCCCTCCGGCTGGTCTTCCCGCCCCGTCGCCTGCCCGCGCTGTGGATCTTGTCGATGACGACAGTTGTGGTCTCTCCGTCGCTGCCCACCTTGCGATAGCTGAGCACCCTCCTGCTGAGGTGGGAGTTCCAGTAGTTCTTGATCTCGTTGTCCGTTCTCCCGGGCAGATGCCCGGCAATTAGAGACCACCTGCAGCGAGTCATTCAACTTTATTAACACGGGTTACCCTACAAGAGATGTGCAATCCAGAAAGAAAAGAAAAAAAATGATATTTGTACCGCGGTCTGTGCCCGCGGACCACGTATCACGATCCCGTTGGCCCTCTCCGATTCGCCTGGGTCCGTCACCAAAATTTCGGTCAATGGGACGTTGACACGTAGCCCGCGGTCACGGACTACGGACAACGTAATAATGTCGAATCTAGAACTAGAACAACTTTTCTTGGAAGTCAGCAGTGTGTGGCGTACTTAGGGCATCTTTGGTTCACTGTAATGTAATCGTAATGGAATCGAATTAAATTTTTTTTTTTTTTTTCATTCGATTCCATTACGATTACATTACAGTGAATCAAACGGATCCTTAGGGGACTTATGGTACGCGAAATGGTATATAGCTGAAAATTCTATATTTTAGGAAATCAAATTCCAAGTAATTAAATTTTCTGGAAAACTATATTTCCATATTCGACGGCTATAAAAATATTTCTAGAAAAAAAAATAAAAAAGAAAAAAAAATTAAGACAAAAAACGAAAAGAAAAAAAACAAGAAAAAAAATGAAGATAACAAAAATAAAGATAACAAAAAAAATGACAAAGAAAAAAACAAAGACCAAAAAAGAAAAAGAACCAAAAATGAAAAAACGACTAAAAATTGACAAAAATCGAAAAAAAATCAAAAACAAAAAAAAGACAAAAAAAAATTGCTAAAAACGACCTAAAACAAAAAATTAACCAAAAAGACCAAAATTTAACAAAAACGATCAAAATGGAAAAAACAAAAAAAACAAAAAAAAAATCAAAAACAATAAAAATAATATAATAAAAAACGATTAAAAACGACTAAAAAACGAGCGAAAACGACCAAAAGCGATAAAAAATCGTTTAATTTCTATTTGGTCTATGAGAGAGTCCACATGAAATAGCTCATTTAAGAATATGAGCTTATATGGTTCATATTCCATTTTTCATATATATATAGATATATATAATGTTAAGTTTACTACCAAATGCTTACAACCTTCTTACAATCCTCTCACTCCTGCTATGTGGGCCATCCCCGGCTCCACCTCTTTCCTAATGAACGACCGGCACATGGCGTTCCGGTCACGTAGCGACCATCCGGGCAGCCACAGGGTCCCACCACTCCCTCCTCCAATGAGCGGCCGCCATGTGAGTGCCACATGGCCGCCATGTGGCGGTTGTAAGAGGGTTGTAGGCATTTGGTTATAGTCATAGCATAGCACGCATATATATATATATATATATATATATATATATATATATATATATATATATATATATATAAATTTACTAATTCGAAGTAAATTTTCATGGATAAGAAAAATGATATTTGTACCGGGGCTGTGACCGCGAACCATGTGTAACGATCCTATTGGCCCTCTCCTATTCGCCTGGACCCGTCACCAAAATCTCAGCCAATGAGACGTTGACATGTGGCCCGCAGTCACAGACTGTGGTCACGGACAACATAGCACTGTCGAATCTAGAACTAGAACCACTTTCCTTGTAAGTCAGCAGTGTGTGACATACTTAATGTTTTCCTTACACTTCCATTTGTATGGCACATAAGCTTTCTGAAGTCTCCTACAAGTTATATTTATAGACACTTAAGGGCTTACAAAAATGTTCTAGTATTTTATAAGAAGTTTATGGATCCGAAATATTATATGGAAGATTTCATAAGTTTATAACTTCATAAAAAAAAAAAGTAAAAGAATTTCAAAAAGATTTCATCACACTGAAAACTTTTAGAAGCTTCCTGCTAAACCTATATCGGAAATGCTAAGTTGTCCGTAGTTCTGATCCGAGAGTTTGGACTGCAAGTCATATGGTGGAATCCCATTGACACTTCTATTTGTTTGGATCCACCATCAAATTCTCTTGTCAATGGAACAGAGACAAGTGACGGACCAAAATAGTGGTTCAAAATAGTGGTGTCCAACCTATATACGGTGTGGGTTATATAGAATTTGGTGGGATGAAAAAGTCTGTACGTGGCTCATAATTTTTCTTCATGCATTGTACAACCTCTAGCTCTTTAGTCCCCTATATTGCTTTCTAGGTTCATTTATCATCTCTTCATGCATGGTATAACCTCTCCTTGGTTTCCTATATATTGCTTTCTTGGTTCATCATCTCGGTCCTCATAACTCAACAAATTTAAGTTGGCCATCATGAGCTGACAGTAGAGTTATATGTCAACATTCAAGTAGGTAGGTTGGTTAAAACATCAAGGTGCATGTGGGGTGTCTATAAAATCTATACATCGAACTCAGATCTGGGCATCCAAGTAGTAGGTACCCAAGCATCTCCAACGCTACTGTGAGTTTGAAAAAAATGATTGCGGGAATCACAACTTTTTTTTTAATACAAATATAAAATTAATTGTGAATATAACATGACAATGATATGACAAGGATAATATGAAATTAGTTGTCTAGATCTAGACAAAGAAATTCATAATGACTATATTCCATCATCAATTATGAATAAAAATATTTATAAAAAAAGGAAGAAGTAAAAAAATTGTCTTTTCTAATTTATTAAAAAATTAGAAAACAATTAAAATTATATTAAAATAGTTTAAATATTATATATTTTAATTAACAAAATTTATAGATGTGTTTTTAGAACTATGGGTATATGTTTAGATAATATCATGTAATTAGTTTAAACATAATTTGAATATTAAATATATTTAATTTAGATTTGATATAGATATGTTTATATGATTTTGGATAAATAATTTTAGAAAATTTTCTATGTGATAGATATACATACAGTGACAATTAGAAAACTTTTACAATTTTTCTGAAAGAATATTAGACGACTTATTTTGAACTCTTTTAAACCTCTTTATAATAACTAATAAATTCACATACATTACATGTAAAATAATTTTTTTATAATATTATTAATAAATAGTTCAAATATATAAAAATATTTAAATTAAGATTTTTTTTAAATAATTTAAATATTTCTGATTTTTTTCTTTTCTTTTAAATTTAATTTTTAAACAATTTTAAGTTTAGTTTTTTAAATATTTTAACATTTTTAAATATAGTTTTTAAATATATATTTGTGCAGAAGAAAAGAAAGAAAGTTAGTTTTATTGTGGTAATTCTTTTTTTTTTCAATAGATGGTGGAGGATTTACAAACGGTTCAATTTTGAACCATTTTCAAGCTTCATCATAAGAGTAGATATAAAGACATGAATATACACATTAGACTTACAGCTGTTTTTAAACTTCTTTATAATAACAAAAATGCTACTTGTCATCCAAATTTTTTGGATGATGCCATCTCCCATTATGTGCAGCTGATATGACAAATTTAAAATTTAAATTTAAATTAACATTAAAATTAAAATTAGCCTTAAGATTAAAATTAATATTAACATTAATATTAAAATAACATTAATATTAAAATTAACATTAACATTAACATTAATATTATCAATAACATTATCATAAAAAAATTTGGTAATTAATTTTTTGGGTTAAAAATTATCATGTCAGCTGCCACATCGGATGCCACAGAATGAGAGATGTCATCACCCATAACTATTTGGAAGACAAATAGTAAAATTATTATAATAATTCTTTAATAATAATAAAGATACAGATGTATACAACACCAAATTAAGAATACATATATAACCACCATGCATCCTTGGCAATGTTTTGAAAATCGGACCGATGATTGAACTGAAAATTTTGATACAGATCGAATCGGGATTCAATCGGGGATCAAATATATCCATTACGAGAACCAAATCATATAAGATATCTACATTTATTTGGTTTAGTTTTACAACTATAAGGTCTCTTAAAACAAAACAAAGTACCAAATAGTCCAAATCTCGCGTGATAAATTTTTTTGAATTAAATTTTTTTTTCAAATTGGCCGGTTCAATTGTGAACCAGTTCAGCCAGTTCACCGTTTTAACCCTAGTTTAGAAAGAAAAAAAATCGTCGGTTCTTTGAAAAATTCGATTCAGATCAGACCGGATCAATTTTTTGGTCAGATTCGATCTGATCCGTTCAACTGCCTGTCTGATCCGATTTTGACAACACTGATCCTAAGAATCCTACCCGTTCTGTACGTATTGGGCTCCACCGATGATTTTGCGCCCCTCACTCCAGGACCGTTACCATAAGGGTCAACTACCCCTCTTATGGTGCCTTGTGACTTTTGGATCCAAACCAGAAAGACAAAACATTAATTCAAGAAGAGAGGGAGAGAGACCTCACAGAAAAACTTTCATTCAAGAAGAAGAGGGAGAGAGACCTCACAAAAGACAAACGACTGTTTGCTGGTCCCAGTTGGAAAAGTTATAGGGTTATTTAGTAATAGAGTAATATATATATATATATATATATATATATATATATATATATATATATATATATTTGAAAATTTAAGTTTAGATTTTCAAAATATTTACATTAGACTTTGAATTTCGAAATCACTGTTCACGTAGGTTTCACTAGCCTGCGTGAACACTGAAGATTTTGAGACAAAAAGTCTAATATTAGATACTTTAAAGATCCAAATCCATATTTTAATTAGAGGTTTTTTATATTACCCTTCTGTTAGATGGATGATATTGATATTACCTCTGTTAGTTGAAAACACCTTCTGTAAGTGTCGTTAATAAGTTTTTAATGACACTTACAGAAGGTAATTTTAACTTTTAATCTAATATGAGGATAATATCAATATCCTCTATCTAATTGGAGAATAATATCAAAAAATTTTTTTTACCAAAGGTCCTTCACACATGCAAACGCCAAAAAGAGGGAGAGTGAATACGTGACCCACAGTAGAAAATTCAACCACTTTTTCCAAGTCCATGACAATTAGAAAGATGAGGAATTGAAGAATAAGACAAAGAATTAGTCCTTATGTTTGTGGAATTAGAAGCTGCAATTATATTTCATTCAAGAACTGTTTGTGGAATAAAATATGTCTAAAATGTATGCATGTATATATAATTATATATACATATAATTATATATACATGCATGCACGTACGTGCAGAATCAATGTAATCACCTGTTTTGAAGAGTAGAATGTAGCTTGACGATAATCTCCTCCTCCTCCTGAGAGATGTTACCCCTCTTGAGGTCTGCTCTCAAGTAGTTTATCCATCTCAGCCTGCAGCTCTTCCCGCACCTCAACAAACCTACCATTCAAAAACCAATATATATAAAATATATATCTCTACTAATATATAAGTTGGCTCAAAACGAATCAAAATTGTGCCATTTAAGTTGTTTATAAATACTCTATTAATTATTTAAAAAAATTAACTAATTGTTTAACTACCAAATATGATTTATTTATAACTAAGTAATTGTAACTCAAATGGTTAAGATGAGAGATATTTTTCTTGTTTGTCTAAGTTCAATTCCTATAAACGATAGTATTTATATTAAAAAAGTGAACAATTTTTTTTTCTACGCATGGACAATGCTCGTACACATTACTAATATATATAATATATACACGATCATAGACGGCTACCTGAGTTATATATATGGATTCCACTTACGTAGTTAACTTGCGTGAGTCTCAGCATAAAACAAAATAACTTTTATCGTCCATTTTTTGGGGTGATATCATCACTCATGACATAACACCACTAACGTAACAACGACGTGACAACAATATTAAGTATTACATATAATATTTTTTTTTATTTTCAATTATCTTATTTTTGATATTCTAATTTAATGTTTGAAATCTATTATAAAATTTCTCATTTGTGACCGATTCTCTAATACTAAAATGTGATACGGACGTGGCGTAAACGTAACAACGATTTTACTATTACAGATAATATTATTTATTTATTTATTTATTTGTTTGTGATACTCTAATTTTAATTTTAAAATCTTAACGTGAAATCTCTCGTTTGCGATCAAAATTTTCTGACACTAAAATTCCGACACAAATGATGCCATTTGGGGTGCAAATGTTCGTGTCGCCCACGTCGACTAAGTTACCTGCATTCTTGGGCAGAGATCTCCAAGAGCCTTCGCCATGGGCCATAATGTACTTGGCCAGCTTCTCGTCCTCCTCCGCTGTCCACCTACCTTTGTTCAGCCCAACCTTTTCACAGCAAGGAGCTCTTCCCATTTAAGCACAAGAAGAAGAAGAAGAAGAAGAAGAAGAGGAGGAGGAGAGGAGGAGTTAATTCTGGCTAGTGGTGAATAGTATGTTAGGACTAAGGAGTCACGGCCAAAGAGAGCGAGAGGAGAGTGAAGCTTTATAGGTATATATATAGATAGAGAGAGAGAGAGAGAGAGAGAGAGAGGGGGAGGGGATAGTAAAGTGTAGGCGTACGTGTTCGGTGTTGAGGTGGAACACGTTAGGGGGTGACGTGGCCGCCGGTAGACTAGGTGAGTAGAGTAAGAGCACGACGTACGGGGTTTGCAAGTGTTTGAGAAGATGGCGTGGCCGGTAGACCAGTGAGTACAATTATGACGGGCTTGCAAGTTACCACGTCCGTGCTGATATGTGCAAGTCACGGAGGATGTTTTCTTAGGACCGAAAAGTTAAGAAAGACTACTGGCACTAAGGATTAGGTCCTTCTACTAGATTCGATTCCATAAGGGGTCATCTGTCCTCCAGCCTAGGTTATCATATACAATAATGCTAAGTTTACTACAGAATGCTTACAACCCTCTCACCTCCTGCTAGGTAGGCCACTCCAATCTCACCTCTCTCCCAATAAACGCCATCCGAACAACCAACGGCTTCCATCTCTCTTCTCTTCTCCAATGGACGGCCGCCACATGGCCTCCACGTGACGGTTGTAAGAAGGTTGTAGGCATTTGGTTGTAGTCATACCATAGTTCTATCATATAGCTCGTTCATCTCATCCGTCGGCTGTTTGATTGCCAATCATTTCACGGAACTCGAATGACCCTTGTGGTTATCGAGAAGATGTATAAGATTTCGACCGAGTAACGAAAGATTAGCGAATTGAACCACGAGAGCGTATTAATTTTTCTATTTATAAAGGATGGAAGATGAAAAATTATTGAGTACAAAAAACATATAATACAACATGGACCATATCAAAAAAAAGAAATTTTATTTTCCATCCAATCATTTCCTCCTCCAAATTCGTCATTTCTAGAACTCTTCCTTAACACAGGCACATTAACTACTTTGATTCGTAGGGTCTATTGCTCATTATTCTGTCTAGCGAACAAAGTGAGGTCAAATTGGTAGATGAGTAGTTTTTAGCCAACTGTAAGTGGAAATTACGAATGAGTCGTGAAACAGATTAATAATATTGTTTTTATTAATAGATCATATGAAAAATTATATAACTATAAATATATCTAAATGGAGAATTGTTCCATATTCGTATAGAAAAAAAATTTCTATCTTTATAGGAGAAGGAATTCGTATATGTATAAAAAATACATAAAAATAGACTTGAATCTAATCCAGGGACAACGCTAGTCCGGAATATACTAGGCGACGGCCCAGGACCCAAAGCTAGACTAAAGGGACACAAACATAATTCTATCAAAAAGTAGAACTAATATGTACCATGACCACTCTTAAGCACAAAGTAGTTGTGTTGTAGTGGTTATCATGTTAGATTTGTTTACTAGAGGTCCTTAATTCAATTCTTAGTTGCAACAATACTTTTTTTACATTTATTTTATTTTAGTTTCTTATTTTTTTTACATTATGTATATGGAGCCATATTTTGGAAGTTCGTCTGGGGTGCCCATGATCTCATGGTCGGCCCTTCCTAAATCTAATCATATCTTAACACCCCCCCCCCCCCCCCCATTCAAACTCATGATGGGTCAACCAATATGAGTTTACCCAATAGAAACAGAAACCACAATGTGGGATATGATTTTGTAAGAAAATCTATCAGTTAATCAACAAATGTCACATGTTGTAGAGAAATAGTGCGTGCAAAAAAAACACATGGATGAAATGACAATCAATCTCAATGTGCTTTGTCCATTCATAAAAAATCTGATTGATTGCAATATGTATAGCACTCATGTTGTCACAGTGAAGCGGCGTAGGTCCTGTAGGAGCAATGTCTATATTAGAGACAGTCTTTGTACATGAATGATCTCCCTGTTGGTGGAAATCATAGCTCTGTACTATGCCCTACTAGAAGAACATGAAACAACGACTTATTTCTTACTTCACCATTAAATCAATGAAACAACGACTTATATATATATATATATATATATATATATATATATATATATATATATATATATATATATATATATATATATATATATATATATATATATATATATATATATATATAACCTGTCATTAGTAACTCAACTCCAAAAGGAGGACAAAATGAATATATATAACATCAATACTCAATCACAAAAAACTAGAGGCAGATAATGGTACGATGTCATAAAGATAAGGGAAATCATAAGTCATCACAATATCTAAGTCTAGAGTCTAGCAAATAACACAAATGGTCTCAATATAAATAACATGCCAAGGTCTAAGCTGAAGACATATCCAGTACAAATAAAAGATACTAGCTACGGGTCTGCTATAGCTAGGTGTGTCTCCTTTACAGCTGGAATCAGATCATCTTGGACTAAAAGAGCTACCTCAGCTGGCTCTTCGTCCTGCGGACTGTAGTAGATAGGACACCAGTCCTCTAAATAGTCGTTTGGAATAATATATCCAGTCAGGATTGGAGCGAAGTACAATACTCTGAAAGCAGTTTCATATATATGGTAGAGAATATATAACAACAATAGAAAAGTATACAAGATGAACAGGTACTATGAAATGGAAAATATAGTTGACTAGGCATATAAACAAGGATAACTGGAATAAATAGATACAAAAAATATGGTATGTACTGTAACAAGAGAACTGGTGATACTATCTAAGTAATTTAGAGTATAAGTTTATTATGTGATCGGATTGGGTTGCACAAGTCTATACTACGGTAACTCAATTATACATGTATCATATAATTGGTATGCACACGAAAATACTAAATGTTTAATCACATAACCAACTCCTACTCCCCCGTCCCGACTAATATTCATGGATCAAATCACGACACATTACGCACATGAATATAATATGAGCAGACGGAGCACACAAATATAGTATGAGCACACGGGACCCACAAATGGATACGAGCACAAGGAGCACACGATCTACATGATGAGATACACGTACAAAGAATATTCGATGTACACATTCAATAAATAACATCTCCGGACTCGATCCATAAAATACCATCCCATGTAACAACGTGTCAGAATAAAGTAAAACAGATCTACAACATGCGATATATATACACTATCAAGTACTAAAATCTAACAGAGAGATGTACTCGCCTGAGGTCCTGAGCAAATAAAATTACACGATGTCCGAACTGGTGTCACACAAACCTATATATGAATTTACAGGTTACTAGATGCAATAAAAAAAATAAGTTTAAATAAATGAAATTGGTGATTTCTAGGTCAACTAGGTCACTATAGTCAAATTGGGTCAAACTATGTCAAATATTGACTTTTGGAGTCAAACTAGTCAACATTGGGTAATACTAGATTGCACCAAGCTATTCCTAAGTTTTTAGGTCAATGCCTTACATATTAGCTATACTAGCTAGTATATACCATATATTATCTAGATATATATGCTTATACTTCATTACCTAGGGATACCTTGGCCTATAGCTTTGTATCTTACACAATACCTCAATATCTAGTTCTAACTTCTTACCTACTGCCACTACCTTGATATCTTTCCTAACTTCACCCATACCTAGCCTTTATACTCAATTTCTAATATCTCAACATATATAACCAACTACTTATTCCATGATTTTTGAGTATCATTACAACCAAGTCTATTCTTTGAAAGCAACCTAGGATACTAGTGTACTCCCACTAGAACCCTCACTCTCTTCTCTGATCTGAATCTGCATTTCTCCCTACAGACCCCTCACTTTCAAGTACTGTACACTTGCTTAAAGCTCTCCCTCTGTAAAACCCCCTTCCTAGAAAATCGTATATACATTTTTATTTATTAATTATTAATTAAATTGTAGTAATTAGGTCCAAATAGGAGAAATAGATTTTTAATAATTTTTATGTTAGGTGTTCGGGCACTTAGAGGACTTGTGGGACCATCAGGAATTTTTTAGAATTTATTCCATGTAGGAGACCCCTTGAGCAGTTGCTAGCCTAACGATATGCAATACCCTATTCTATAAATTTTCTTATGAGTATATATATATATATATATATATATATATATATATATATATATATATATATATATATGTATATACAAATATATATATATATATATATATATATATATATATATATATGTATATATATTTTATAAAGAAAGAAAGGAAAGAAAAAGAAAGTTAATAGTAATAATATAATAATAATAATAAGTAACTAAGTAATATAATAATAATGTTAACTATAACAATCTAATAACCTTATGCTTTAGCAACTTGCTTGCGGCTGTAGCATACTTGCTGTGAAACCCTCCTTAGCGATTTACTTGCAAAAGTCGACCCACAACCTTTTAAGCCTTCAGCCTATGCATTCACCGCGGACCCATCCATAACCCTCTCTCTCTTCCCAATAATATATATATATATATATATATATATTTATATATATATATATATATATATATATATATATATATATATATATTAGCTCTCAAATCCTAACCTAATATTCCCAGACCTCCTCTTCCCATCTAGAGCCGTCACCGCAGCCAGAGAAGCCCCACCAAGCCATCCAACCATCCCGTCGACGCCGACCTCGCGAACTGCAGTTTCCCATTCGAGGCACCTTCGCTCCGGCGTAATTTCCCGTCGACTCGCTCGACCAAACGTTGTTCCGTTTTCATAGGTATGATCTTCCCTTAACCCTCTCCAATATTTGTTTTATAGTCAACCTCGGAAAACGTGTGCCCCTAGGTGAAAAATAGCGCCCAAGTCAGCGCGAGCAGACAGAATTCTGAAATCGCAGAAACTTGCGATGACCACCCATATTGTCGAGTTCGTATCTCCCACCACAGAGATCCGAATTCGATGATTCTTTTTGATACCTGTAGATTACATGACCTAGTTTATTTTCTGTATAATAACTTTGTGCTATTAGTCGTTGTGGACAGAATTATATTCGTCACAAAACTGCGCGCACCCACTTTTTTCGGTTTTCCAAAAGTTGGAGATCGGAGCGCGCCCCGCCAAACGGGACCGCCCCGCCGTGTGCCAAGTGTACCGAAGGGTGCACACAGCATAATCGGACACGTGAAAATTTGTGGGGACTGATTCGGACGCGTGTGAGCGCCGGAATCAGGCCGTATCCGCGGACACATTTCATGTCGCCACTTTTGTGGAACTCACGAGTATTTTGTGCACGCTTGTCAGATTGTGACGAAACTTACGCCACTGGACTCGTGGTAACGCGCTGGTCCTGTGACCCAATTTTCACGCATTTCTGAGACGGTTGACCAGATCGCCAATTGGCGGGCCCCACAGTTGACTTTTTGGACCAAATTCTGTTCGGCCCATCGGAATCCACATTTGGACATATCGTTGGGTTCGTATTGACCTTTAGAGTTGTTTGACCCATAGTTTGTCCCATTTAGAGACTGTTACCCTCGGCACGCTCTTCGGTGCAAAGTGGGCCCACCTATGGAATCCGCTTTGGCCCGGAATTGACCTTTTTGCCCCTGTGTCCAAATTGGACGTAAGGACAGGCATTTTCAGCTATTTGACATCTTCTGAGACTGTTGGTGATATTTATTACAGCTTTCGGAGTAGTACCTACCGGATCCACCGATACCAGGACGACAGTTGATATTCAAACATCAGGCAAGTGTACCTTGCCAAACTCTGCAGCTTAGTTATTTATTTTCCTTGCTTTATATATAGTGATGTGCATGCTCAACCTAGGGCCGTGTGACGTACTTAGCGTCCGATTATCAGTTGGGTGCCGACACTGTAAGCAGTGTTGGGTACGGTCATCTAGAGATGGACATTCGTGACACTTTATATTCTCGTACTTGTCTCATCAAGTACCCTATGACCCAGGACACTTGACACTATTTATGAGACAGGATTTTCCTGAGATATTCGTGGTGATTCTGTATAGGATACAGGACTTGACATAGATTTTATATTCTATATACATTATGACTTGTTGCATTTAGCTATGATCGCGCTTGACATGGACATGAGACGTTATGGACATGATATGCGTGGTTACATTGGGTGGGGAGAGACACACAGGCTACATGCTGATTATATATATATAAAACATAGTAAACACATAGTAAACACATAGTTATTGCTGCTACCGGCTCCCAGACACAGAGCTTGTAGTGGTCTCAGCCTGAGTATTCGTGTTGCTCTCACTTGTATTTCACTTAGATGGTTACATATTTACCCCATTGTTTCATTTAGTTATTTATTTGCTGCACTGCTTATTTATTTATTGGCATGAGCTTTCTTGTACCTTGCTATGTCCCCTGAGGACCTGGATCCGGGAGGACCTGGATCCGGATTTTGTCCCCAGATGTTGCAGACGAGGTTTATCCCGAGGTTTACGGGACCGGAGCAGGAACTGATCCAGGAGCTGTACCACCATCCGAGGACGAGGTCTTAGCTGAAGATTTCTCTTGAGCATCCATGTTCATGCTCAGTTTTTATTATTTATTTCAGTCATTTACTTTCTGGTCTGTTGAACCATTGTACTAGATATTTATCGGGTTATTCCCCGAAGTACTTTGTGAGACTTGCTGATGATTTACATTCCTTATTTATTATGTGGATCATATTTTATATCTTGTGTGGATGAGATTAGTTGTGCCATGATTATCGTAGACTTGTTTTACAGCTTAAGTATGCCCTGATGGATCCATTATATTGAGTTGGTCCATCGGTGCGTACTGCTGGCCATTGCCACGTGTCTAGTCCCACGGTATTTTAGGACTGGGGCGTGACACCCTCACTGCTTGTATTAACACTCAATCCCCTTTAGTCACATAGTTCTCACTGTACCTCACCTTAGCTTTAGCAACTAACACCAACACCAACATTAAAAAACTAACATCAACACCAACATTAAAACTGATACTAGTTCTAGCACACACTCACACACAATACTAACCCAACACTCACACCATATTGCAACCTAGTGTAACGTCCCACAATCGCACGGTGCGTTATGTTGAGTCAGATTGAATGAAGCAATAGCTGGTTATTTTTAATTTGTTGGATTTTGGAACAAGTATTGATTGAGTTGGTTTCATGTGCAGATGGCTAGCGGAGTTCGATGAAAATCAGGTGTTCGTTTAGAGCAGTAATGAGATAGCTGGATTGGAGCGATAATGTCGTCTTTCTTAGTCCGATCGGTCAGATGATTTGGAGAGCACAACATGCTCGCACGGTCATACCAGTTGAGTAGATCATGCTTTGCATCGGACCATGAGTTCAAAGGATCGGCCGTATAGGCAGGACATGATGCTTAACGGAATCAAACTTGGTGAGTGGGCTCTGTCCATTTTCCTCTACTCCTTCATGCCTAATAATATGGAACACTCGTAAAGGCTTGAACACTCGGACTAGAACTTCGAAATCACTACACTGCGGCGTGCATAGAGTGTACGTTGTTTGCTTGGATTGCTTTGTGGCTTGAATTGATTTGCGCATATGGATAGTTGGAGCTAGAGTTGGATTACATTTGGGGCAGCTGGAGAAACAATTGGAATTATACATCTTGGTTGGAACACCGGGTAATGCGAGCGAGCGAGCGTGCATCCGTGCACGAGTATCACTTGGGCGTGTAGTTGTGATTCAAAACCGAACAACTGCATCGGCGAGGGCATTGTGCCACTGTTGGGGCATTGTGCCACGAGATTGTTTGAGCAAGGGTGTTACACCAATTGGAATACTGTATTGAGAAGCGGCATAGTGCCTATGGGGATAACTTAAGATTTGTGCCTTGGGCTATATGTTGGAAGAATGGTTAAGGATATTTGGTTGAATGACTCTAGGATCATTTGGTGGGGCGAGAATGCTTGATCCTCTCGTCATACCTACTTGGTGTTTGCATGTCACAGACAACCTGTCTTGCACAGGATTTTGTTTCCTCGAACGGGATAGGCTCCGGGACACCGGGACCGTTCGACCATGGAGGAGACAATGGTAACGCGTCTTGGATACGGTGTCGGTAGTTCGATACGACCAGATGGGTTAGCTACCAGGCCTGGATCAAGTAGAACTGCCTATTGATTAGTCCAATCAATATCCTTTATGGCTTGGCAGTGACTTCATATAGATAAGAGTTGGTTTACTTTACTTTGGTTGGTTTGTGCTTCGTGTAGGCGCGACCACCTTGCCTCGGCAAGAGTGTGCACATTATGATTGGATTGTAAGGTTTGGTTTGAGGATGGATATTGAGGCTTGATTGTTGGTTCGATAGTCGCGTTGCTTGGGCTTTGAGTAGGATGGTTTGCATGTTAGAATCCTTCGGATTGGTTATATATTGCTTGTCGATTGGCTTGAATTGAATGCTTGTATTGCTTAACTTGATTTACAGCTTTCCTTAACATGTCACCCCTATGCCATGAAATAAATCTAGGATTCAACTAGAAAGATCACCATATAATTGTTTGCATTCACTATTTTACTTAGTGTCGGCTTAGACGAATGGGTTACCCCGCTCATTAGTACGGCTGTGTACTGACCCACGTTTGTGAGCATTATTTCAGGTACGCAGGTATAGTGGCGCTGCTTGGATATACGGGACATGATGTATAAATTGTAAGTACCTTCGTGGGCTAGAGAAAGAGCAAGAGTATTGCATCACCTTTGTGGCATTTTATTTGGACCCTATCGAGAGCTTCGCTACGTATACTCTGATGTGTGCTTGTCACACAATACTTGACTTCCACTGTAACTTGGTCATTTCGATGATAACTTTGATGTTTGATAACATCGCCTTGTACGAGCGCAACTTCAGGCTCGTACGACATTACGTCCCGATGAGAACGATTGTCCTGCGGGAGCGCTGCAACATGGTGATTCACGTTCAGCGGAGACTATTGAGCTTGCAGGAGATTGGGGCATGACATATTGGTATCAGAGCGCCTGGTTCATTTTCTTTGGACTTGGTCCTTCGCTTCATCATAAACTCTAAATAGCTTTCGCGTGTCGTTTAGCTCTTGGCTCTACTCAGTGTCGTATTGGATATTTTATGCAATAAGTCTATATATTGCTGGTTGTGGCTGCATGTTGTGCTTCGTTGCGTTGCTTTTGTTGGTTTTTGTTAGATCGCTTAGCATCGTTAGGCGTTGTTGCATTTGTGCAGCAAGTTAAGAGGGTGTCGTTGTTTGGCTTGGCTTGTTGTTCGGGGAGTTTCTGATTGCATCAGTGGATCTGTTGGTTGGCAGACGAGATTGGTGATACGACATATTGTGAGTAGAAGCATTGGATTGAGAATGGATCATTGCACGAGTTGCTCGTGTAGCAAAATTTTTGGACGGAGTTTGAATTTTGGATGGGTATATCACAGAGAGCGTTGCACGAGTTGCTCGTATGGCGTATTGGTTGAATATGTTTGAGTTTGGCTTGGAAATATCAGGATGGCATTGCACGAGTTACTCATACAACAAATATAAGGAACAGTTGGGTATTGGGTTGGATTACCATGGAAGAGATCGTTGCACGGGTTGCTCGTGTTGCGAAAGTATCAGACTGTGTTGAGAATAACTGAAAGCATTGAGAATGGAACATAGCACAAGTTGCATAGCGAGATCGATGGAAAGAGTTGGATGGTTCGTGCATTGGCTGAGTTTCGTGTCAGGCTTAAGTTGGGAATGATAGGATCACGCATAAGGGATGGTTCAAACGGATCTTGGATCAGTACAAATAAATTATAATGCGAGTAGCAACTTTACTCGGAGTGGTATATGTGATACCACATAGTGAGCAAGACATTGAAAGTATTTTGGATAGACATCAATGGAAATTGCCTCAACGGACTTGGGTAGCAGGAATATAAGTTGGTTGGTGCACATCGGCTGAGTTGGGAAGAATAAAAAAATGGAGCAAGCGAATATTGAGTTGAGCAATCGAGAACAGACTTGTGCAAATAAAAGTATCGTTGGACTTGGGTGATGGGCAAGATCGGAACAAGCATTGGAATAAGTGTTTGGAAGTTTGAGGGATTAAGGCATACCAAGTATTTAAAACAAGTGGAGATCGATCGGATGGAAAGTTGAATATCAGAGTTCGCTTGCTCGATTTGGAATTTAGTGAAACATTCGTTGGACGCAAAGAGAGAGTTGAGCATAAGGAACGAACAGTTGGGATACGCTTGAGCGAAGCGATGGGTTAATTGAAGGATAGCGAGCACGAGCTACGAATTTTGGAAACACATTGAAGCTGTTGGTTGAGTAATAAAACACAAGCTGGTTTGGAGGGGCAATATGATGGATACGTACGTACTTGAAGGATTTTGGATATCGGTGCTCAGGAAGTTTGACTCAGATTTTGCGAAAGTAAAAATTTGGCAAAATAGTGCAACGATGGTAGACGAATTCTTCGAAAAAAATAAATGAGCATAAGGCAAGTCTAGTTGATGTTAAGTCAGATTGGAAGTTAACACTTGCAGTACTGAGGCGGAATGAGGCAACAAGTGAAGGCAATACGGACTTGAGATTATGTTGGAACCGATACACGGATTATTGAGAGTATATTGGACTAATCAGAAATAGAGAAATCAAGACTGGCTAAGGATTTGAAACGAGAGCAGATTTGTGGCAGACAGACTTTTGAAGATAGCAAAACGAGGGAGCAACGTCGGAACAAATTACTATGCTACTTGAGGAAGTTGGACGTGCACTGTGAAACATGGCAAACAAATAAGAATTTGGGAGCAAGTCTTTAGTTTCGGAAAATCATTGCAAGTGGTAGTGCGAGAAGTCAAACTTGAGCAGTTCGGGAATTTGATGGATTCAGGAAAAAATGATGGATTGATGGAAGACGGTTTCAACAATCACAGTTCTCGGTTTGTGGTATCGATAGATAGCAAGACTCTAGGTAGTTAAGCAACGTTGGTTGACAGATCGGCAGAGGTAGTGCATGAAGTGCTCGAATTCGAAAGTTTGTTCTGATGGAATGGTTGGATTATGGCTCGGATTTACAGAGGAGATATAACATGGTTCATAGTAACTGTCCATCGTGATGACTTACAATTATCGAGCATAGCTTCGGGACAGCTGACCCTAGCGACTTGACCGCCAAATCAGAGATGAATATGGTAGACCCATAGAACGAACCTTGCGGTAGCGTATTTGGGAATGCGTCGATGGTGGATATGAGCGATGAGATATTTGGAGATATGTCTGAGTGTTGGATTTGAGAGATCCTTGGGATAGCCTTCAGCTGAAGAAGCAGTCGGAAGACCAAAGCGGTGGTGGAGATTGGCCTAAGTCAACTAATGAGATTCGGAGTCCCAGATTTTTGTAGATGGCATCGTCTCTGACTCTTCGTGCCCCGGAAGGGAATAACATTCATATGAATTGATGACTGTGAAACTAGCTTGTGAAGTTAAAGCAGCGGCTCGTTCAGATCAAATCTTTACAAATACTGGAAGGAACAAATGTGCCTCAGATTTACAAGATGCATCAGAACTTAGTCTGGGATGCGTGCTCGTACAGAAGGCAAAGGTAATATCATGTGCTTCGAGGCAGTGGAAACAGTACGGAGAACTATTCCATGCGCAACACAGGAATTGTGGCGAGTGTGTCCACGATGAAATCGTGGCGACACTATCCCTTTGACGTGGAGATAAAATCTTCGTGGATCACACGAACCTCAATATAGATGTTCACCCAGTGAGGTATTGAGATTGCGAAAAAAGGAGTTTGGCTGAGCTGATCTAAGAGCAAGTTTGATATTTGGGTAGTCGCCTAGCTGGGGTAGTATCAGTTGAGATGATCGTTCGGTGCATGAGATACATTTGGAGATGGTGCTAGTGTGGATTCAGAAATAGTTGGATAGATTAAGTTGGAACACGAACTGATTCGAGTCAGGTGGGAAGATCTTCGGTGGGAAATCATCATATTTGAGAATAGTGCTTGTAGAATATGCTGGAATAAAAAATCAGGATTGGTTCAATTGGAAGTAAAGCAAATGGATGCCTCGGACACAAAGATACCCTTGTAACTTGTCCAAATTTGCTATCGCAAAGCTCGGCTGAAATACATGTATTTTAGGGACGTCTTAAATATGTGTAAGATCCAAAACTAAGCGATACGAGAAATTCGTATTGAGCTGCAAGGAGGATGTAGGAATATGGAATTTGTACGAGCGTTCAGCGCAAGCGAGATGCTGAGTCAGGATCAAGAGAATATGAGTTGCGTGGAGTAAAGTTATAAATTTGGAATTGGACAAACGACATGTGACAAGGAATGAGTACCAGTACGGTTTATGGACGAACCTAATTTCTAAGTGGTATATTATGTAGCGTCCCACAACCGCACGGTGCGTTACGCTGAGTCAGATTGAATGAAGCAATAACTGATTATTTTTAATTTTTTGGATTTTGGAACAAGTATTGATTGAGTTGGTTTTATGTGCAGATCGCTAGCAGAGTTCGATGGGAATTAGGTGTTCGTTCAGAGCAGTACTGAGATAGCTGAATTGGAGCGATAATGCCGTCTTCCTTAGACCGATCGGTCGGATGATTTGGAGAGCACGACATGCTCGCACGGTCATACCAGTTGAGTAGATCTTGCTTTGCATCGGACCACGGGTTCAAGGGATCGGCCGTATCGGCAGGACATGATGCTTAACAGAATCAAACTTGGTGAGTGGGCTCTGTCCCTTCTCCTCTACTCCTTCATGCCTAATAATATGGAACACACATAAAGGCTTGAACAC
>JAYESA010000011.1:166416924-166421924 GCA_036927795.1 Iris macrosiphon | reverse complement strand
TACTTCACTCCAGTCTTAACTGGGCATATTTTTTCCATAGGATCCTGAGGATTATTGCCCGACATTCTACGGGCCGGGCGTCGAGGAGTGTTTTGACCCCGAGACTGAGGAGGAGCCCTACGAGGAGACGCCATTAGCGCCCTAGTTAGCTAGGTGGGTTTCCTGGGTTATTCTCAGTTGCTATTTTGGATGATTGTACTTATTATTTTGCTGATGTTGTAGATATTATAGACTTGGACTGTATATTTGGATATTGTATTGCTCTCCTTGGTTCTTGTTTCTTTGTGCTATCATATCCTACTTTTATTCTTCCCCTAGTTATTATGATTGAGAGTTCATATATATATTGCGTGGTTGCCCTCCTTTTGGAGAGGATATTGATAGGTTTTTGTGAGATAGATATTGTGACCTAGAACGGACCTTTACAGCGTTCTACCGCCGATTCTGCGGCGTAGGCTGGACGTACCCACGACTCATGCCCGATTTTCGGGTGCGTATCGTGACACGTTTTTGGTGGTGGCCTATGCAGGTCTAGTTTTTAGGTTTACCTGCAATAGGATATAGGATATAGGCTGAGAGAGAGTGTGCTTAATCACAACTAGGACCCTTCCTGATTTCTTTTACTATCTTTAATTTTTCTAAAATTGTTTTCTTTTGCAATATTACTGTCCTTCTTTGATGATATCGTATCTTGCACCGTATTGACTTTTTTGGTCTGTGTTCAGGATGCCTCCGAAGACACGGTCTCAGCGCACCGTTCCAGCAGCTGCCACCGAGAGGTCTGCTACCTCTCGTCCTGCTCGACTTCCGACAGCCGCTACCGCTCCACTCGCCACTCCTGCGGTTGGAGATCCTCTCACTCCTATCGATCCGAGAGTTACCCCAGTTGTTCCGATGGTACCTCCTCCACCATCGCCTGTACCAGTTGATGCCACGCAGTTGTTCGCATTCTTCAGAGAGATGATGGACGCGCATCACCGCCAGGTGGACATTATGAGGATGGGCATTAAGAATGCTCATCAGGTGGCTATGACAGCGGTGGACAGAGTGGCTCAGATCCAGCCACAAGCAGAGCAGGCTCAGCATCCGAGGCTGGGCACCATTATCGACTTTCAGAGGATGCGGCCCAAGAAGTTTCGGGGTACAGAGGGGATCCTATACGCGGACGACCGGATCGAGCACATCGAGGGCATCTTTAGGCTGGCGCTGATCCCAGCCAGCATATAGATCAAGGCAGTGGGCAGCCAGATGTTCGACCTTGTCCTTACTTGGTACCGCACGGATACGCGGATAGCAGTACCGGGACTGACTTGGGAGGCTTTCAAGAAGCTTTTCAAGGAGAAATTCTTCCAGGATGTGGCTCTTAGTGCTTTGGAGAGCCAGTTTGAGGCGCTCGTCCAGGGGAGCATGCTAGTGGATGAGTATACAGCAGAGTTCTACCGTCTGGGCAAATTTGTAGAGGGTTTGACTGAGGCAGCGAAGGCGCGGAAGTTCTGTAAGGGTTTGGTCATGGCGGTCAAGTCCTTGACTAGGAGTGACTGCGAGACGACCTTCGAGCAGATTATGAGCGACGCTCAGAGGGCTGAGGACGACTTGGAGCTGAAGACCAAGAGGAGCAGAGATGCTTCTGGAGTAGGCAGTAGTGCAGGCCCAGCCAAGAGGCCGTTTCAGCAGACTCAGCAGCAACAGGGTCAGGGTCGTGCGCCCTTCCGGCAGGCGCCCCAGCAGCAAAGGCAGGGACAACAACAGGGCCAGAGGCAGCCCATCATTTGCCCTTTCTGTAGGAAGCCAGGGCACGGATGGGACATATGCAGAAAGAGGCTGGACAGATATTTATTGTGTGGCGTAGCAGATCACCAACTGAATGATTGTCCTTCAGCACTTGCTCGTACAGCTCAGGGCGGAGGAGTCGCTCAGAGGGGACCAGCCAGAGTACCTGCAGTACAGCAGAGAGGACAGCCTTTGCAGACTCAGCAGCAGAGGTTTGCCCAGCACCAGCAGCAGCACCGAGGAGGACAGCAAGGGCGAGCTTTTGCCCTGACCATAGACGAGGCCGAGCCCGTTGGTGATGTGATCTCTGGTTCTGTTCTTCTTGATTCCATTCCAGCACTTGCTTTATTTGATTCTGGTGCTTCCTATAGCTTTGTGTCTGTATCTTTTGCTGTTAGATACCATCTTGTTGTTGAACCTTTAGCTAGACTCTGCAAGATCACGACCGGGGGTGGTATCATCCTAGTCAGTGATGTCTGCAGAGACCGGAGAGTTATCTTGGGAGGCCGAGAGTTGAGTGTGTGCCTACTCGTAATACCACTTTTGAGCTACGATATTGTACTCAGGATGGATTGGTTGAGTGTGCATTGTGCTAGTATAGATTGTCATGGAGGCAGAGTGTTGTTTAGTCCGCCGGGTGAGCCAGAATTTCAGTTTGCCAGAGGAACATCGGAGCAGAGCGAGGGAGTCTTCTACGAAGCCCTGGTGGTAGAGCCGAGGTTGCTACATCCACTGATAGAGTGAGCTGATAGAGTTGAAGAAGCAGGTGGATGAGCTTCAGGATAAGGGATTTATCAGATCTAGTTCTTCTCCGTGGGGTGCTCCGGTACTTTTTGTGTCAAAGAAGGATGGGTCAATACGGATGTGTATCGACTACAGGGCTCTGAACAACCTCACAATCAAGAACAAAAATCTGCTGCCGCATATTGATGATCTTTTTGACCAGTTGAGCGGAGCGAAGTTATTTTCCAGGATTGATCTGAGGACAGGCTACCATCAGGTGAAGGTCAGGCGGGAGGATATTCCGAAGTCAGCTTTTTGGACCAGGTATGGACAGTATGAGTTCATGGTGATGCCGTTTGGGTTGACTAATGCTCCGACAGTGTTCATGAATCTGATGATCAAGGTGTTCTATCAGCATCTGGACAGGTTTGTGGTGGTGTTTATAGATGATATCTTGGTGTATTCGAAGACCCCAGAGGAGCATGAGGAGCATTTGAGGATAGTGCTGGAGACTCTCAGGAAGGAGAAGCTTTATGGAAAGCTTTCAAAGTACGAGTTCTTCCTTGACAAGGTTAAATTCCTTGGTCATGTAGTGACTGAAGAGGGGATCTCTGTTGATCCAAGAAACATCATGGCAGTTGAGGCATGGAGTGCTCCGAGTTCAGTAGCCGAGGTTAGGAGTTTCCTGGGACTGGCAGGTTACTACAGGAGATTTGTTCAGGATTTTTCCCGAATTGCAGAGCCGTTGTCCAGGCTGACCCGGAAGGACGTGGAGTTTGTTTGGTCAGAGGAGTGCCAGATCGCCTTTGATGAGATAAAGAGGAGAATGACGACAGCTCCAGTGTTGACGTTGCCATCAGGTTCTGGAGGTTTCACTATCTATAGTGACGCATCGGAGAAGGGACTGGGTTGTGTGTTGTAGCAGAATGGGAGGGTGATTGCCTATGCTTCCAGGCAATTACGTCCTCATAAGAAGAACTACCCTACCCACGATTTAGAGTTGGAAGCGGTCATCTTTGCTCTGAAGTTATGGAAACACTATTTATACGGAGAGCGTGTGGAGATCTTCACAGACCACAAGAGTTTGAAGTATGTATTTACCCAAAAAGAGCTGAACATGAGGTAGAGGAGATGGTTGGAGTTGATGAAAGACTTCGACAAATTATTGCAGTACCATCCAGGGAAGGTGAACGTAGTTGCGGATGCATTGAGCAGGTATCCGGTAGCTATGTGCCTGACTACAGATCATTATCTTCTGGGAGATCTAGAGAGCTTGGGCATTGAGGTGATAGTGCCTGGAGTTGAGATACAGATGTGGGGACTGCAAATTCAGTCAGAGTTGGTAGACCAGATCAGGGCTACACAGTTTGAGGATGAGTCCCTGAGGAGCATCAGGGCGCAGGTTCAGATTGGTTTATCAGATGACTTCACCATTGCTGATGATAGTTCTTTGCGGCATAGTACCAGGTTGTGTGTGCCAAGTGGGTCATTGCACGAGGAGGTTCTTCAGGAGGCGCATCGATCCCAGTACTCTATGCATCCAGGTGCCAACAAGATATATAGAGATCTGAGAGAGCATGTATGGTGGTACGGGATAAAGCGGGAGGTAGCGCGCTTCGTATCCCGATGCTTAGTGTGCCAGCAGGTGAAGGCGGAGAGGCAGAGGCCAGGAGGTTTGCTCCAGCCGTTACCCATTCAGGAGTGGAAATGGGAGCATATGACCATGGATTTTGTTTCTGGACTTCCCCGTTCTCCAGGCGGAAAGGATGAGATTTGGGTCATCGTGGACAGGTTGACCAAATCGGCTCACTTTCTACCATTCAAAGTGGGTACGTCTATAGAGAGACTAGCAGAGATGTATGTGCGCCAGATAGTCAGACTGTATGGAGTCCCTGTGAGCATAGTATCAGATCGGGACAGTCGCTTTACTTCGCATTTCTGGAGGAGTCTGCAGGCTAGCTTGGGCACCTAGCTCAAATTTAGTACTGCATATCACCCACAGACAGATGGTCAGTCAGAGAGGACCATTCAGACACTTGAGGACATGCTTCGTACTTGTGTTCTAGTTTTCAGAGGCTCTTGGGAGGATCACTTGCACTTGGTAGAGTTTGCTTACAACAACAGCTACCAAGCCAGTATCGAGATGTCACCTTTCGAGGAGTTGTATGGACGGAGGTGTCGTACTCCGTTATCATGGGATGATGTAGGAGAAAGAGCTTTGCTTGGCCCGGAGATGGTGGTTGATGCAGCGGAGAAGGTCAAGCTCATTAGAGATAGACTTCGGGTGGCGCAGGACATGCAGCGGCATTGGGCCGATAGCCACCAGATATCTTTGGAGTTCGAGGTTGGAGATCTGGTGTTCCTGAGGATTTCTCTGACGTGGGGCACTATTCGCTTTGGTGGAGGTGGAAAGCTTAGCCCAGGTTTCGTCGGACCCTTCAGCATCCTTGAGAGGGTCGGCGCTGTGGCGTATAGGCTAGAGTTGCCGCCTACGCTGGAGGGAGTTC